>CM019063.1:419895107-420296834 GCA_009667805.1 Leptobrachium leishanense | reverse complement strand
TTCAGAATCAGAGTGAATTCCTAAAGGAAAAAATATACAAAAAAGGCTATGACAAGACGAAATTTGATAAAGAGAAAGATGTCATCTTAAGTAAAGATAGACAAGACTTATAAAAGAAAAAGTTAGAGAGAATAACAATGAGAAGTTTAATTGTCCTTTATCACTAAATTCAATCCTCATTGCCAATAAAATAAGGAATACTCTAAATAGAACCAGAAGGCGAAAAAATGTTGTAAATATCAATGAACGTGCATAGAGTAAAGTCCAGGTCTAAAGTCAAATGTGCAAAAAGAAGGTGCTCAAATATATAGTAATATAAAATACTCAAAAAATGATGATGAAGAATGATGTGCTGATCTTCTTTTAAGTGCTGGTGTTGAATCCTTTTATCCGTCGGTGTTCCTCAAAGAAAACACATCACAGGAAAAAGATGATAGTGCAGACAGTCAGAATAGGATTGTTCAAATTGTAATCAAGGTCTAAACCACTCACATTTGTGGGAGCCCACAGGGTCCCGGCTCAAGGAAAAACAGCCTGCAGCCAAATATAGGGTGGCACTTCCCTTCTTTCTGTCCGTAATGGAGACTAGATGGAATGAAAGAATCGGGAGACGGCACTCCCATAGCGTAATACTGCGTGTGTATGGAGATGTAAAAAAGGAAAAGTAAACACACTCTCACCGATTCTGGAGCCTCGTAATGTCAGGCTCTATGTATAAAGCCCTGGGTCCTCTTAAGGGTGGGAGCCCAAACCTCTTTGTCTCAGCGGTGGTGGATCCAAATTTCCAGGGAGAAAAAAGGTCGGAGAAAGGTAGCAAATGCTGAATAATAAACAATATATTTATTGGTAGTAAATAAATAAAATCCAGGACAAGGTCTACCGAGACGCGTTTCGGCTTAAAAAAGCCTTCCTCAATCGGTATAAAAGCAAATGTCCATAAAAAATCAGTATTAGTCCCACAAATGTGAGTGGTTTAGACCTTGATTACAATTTGAACAATCCTATTCTGACTGTCTGCACTATCATCTTTTTCCTGTGATGTGTTTTCTTTGAGGAACACCGACGGATAAAAGGATTCAACACCAGCACTTAAAAGAAGATCAGCACATCATTCTTCATCATCATTTTTTGAGTATTTTATATTACTATATATTTGAGCACCTTCTTTTTGCACATTTGACTTTAGACCTGGACTTTACTCTATGCACTTTCATTGATATTTTACAACATTTTTTCGCCTTCTGGTTTTACGTTTTATGAATTTTACACTCCCATTTTACACTGCTTTTTATGGATTTTATACATCCATTGATTTATTAATCTATTAATTGCACTAGATGCGCCGTATGGTTATTCCGTTTTTTATCCTGTATTCTGACACATATTTTGGTTGTTTTTTATGTGTTTTTACCATACTATAGGCAGCATTGACTATTTATTAGCACTTACCCAGCACTTTATTTTCCACCTAGAAACAGGCGCCCACACTGTGTAGTGTATATAGTTATACACACTTCCTGCTTTATACTCTAAATAGACACTGGCACATTCTCCAAGCTGACAAATTATTAAAAGATATTTTACCGGAGAGACCATCTGTCATTTTTAAAAAAGCCTCAAATTTAAAAAACATTCTAGCCCCGACTTTGTTGCCTGAAAAGAAAAAAGAGCAGAATGATAAGATGTTTATAAAAAAAGAGATAGGCTTTTTTAAATGTGGAAGATGTAAAGCGTGTATGCATTTGAGTAGGAAATGCAACAGCTTCACAAGTACGGTATCAAAAGAAATGTTTGATATTAAACAATTTATTAATTGTAGAAGTAAAGGAGTTATTTATCTCCTCGAATGTGGCTGTGGGTTACAGTATATCGGTAGGACCATCAGAGAATTAAAAATTAGGATATTGGAGCATTTCAATAGTATTAGAAATAAAAAAGAACGCAGTGTTGCAGATCACTGTAACAAATGCCCACAATTTACAGTCTCTAATTTCAAATGGTGTGGTATCGAATTAGTGAGACCTAATTGGAGGGGGGGGATTTTGTTAGAGCCCTAGCAAAAAAAGAAAGTCGCTGGATTTACAAAATGGGCACTTGGTTAGATGGGGGTCTCAATAAAGAAATAGATGTTATCAATTGTATTTAAATATCGCTGTTTTACTCATATCTTAATCTTCCCCATCTGATAGGTATCCCATATTGGTTTGATTGTTTTTTTCTTATAAATACATTTTAATCATTGCTAGCTGTTTATATCCTTTTATCGATTTTTGCTGTGTGCTTTTTATAAATAAAGTTTTTTTGCGCTAGTTTTATCATTAAATATTAATTCACCAAATATTAAATATTAAATATCCCCTCTCTTTGTCCCCCTTGTACCATGTAATCACACTATAACCGCTATACAAGCGGAATTTAAAAGTGTGAAGTATAAGAAATCGGAAGAGGTGGCCGCAGGAAGTGGAATAGGACTAAGCCTGTACCAAGATGGCGGTTACCAGGAAGAAGGTCATTGGAAACTGAATAGAAATGTGCCTGCACCATAATGGCGGACATCAGGAAGAAGGTCACCGGAAGTCGCCGCAAGACCCCAAACCGGAACCGGAAGTGGCGATATCGGCGGAACAGAATGACAACTGAAGGGAGAAGAGATGTCTGGGATACAGGGGGGACTGTAAAAGAAGGGGGGGAGTATTGTGTATTTTATCCCTGATGAAGTTAGCCTTTAGGGCTGACGAAACGCGTCGGATGTACTATCTGGTCCAATAAATCCTTTTTTGCACTTTATCCCTGTTGTCTGGCTGAATCTTCCCTGTGAATTTCTTCCAAAGTGGAACCTTCTCGCTGAGTGCAGCCCTGGTATCTATCTAAGGAGCAGTGGAGCTATACGGAACCTGGTGAGATCGCCTGTTCGCAGGATAGCATTCCGGGCTCTCTGCTAATAACACATTTAAAAGAAAAGATAACGCTATGTGCATTGATACCTCCTGAATCTTGTGAGTGAGATTTAACAGAGGCTTCGTGTTACTACAACTGTTTTTACAGTATTACACTATGTTCCTTTACCATTCCTGTTCCTTCTAGATCTCTACCCCTTTTTTCTGTTTTATAAAAGTCACAAACCCTGGGAAATGGCTCCTCTTACATTCCCAGACAAAAGAGTGTATTACTTTCGGAAGATAAGTCAGGTCACACCAGCACAGTCAGAGTCCAAAGGTAGTAGAGAATCATGGGTAAAAGTGCCTTCTTGACTGAGCATACCCTCCCAAACATTGAGAGGTGAAGACAGCCCCAGGTCAAGAGGAGGTCTTGATGGTGAAGAAATACCCAACTATAGTTGGCCTCGTAGACACTGTTTAACTCCCTAAGGACCAATGATGGAACGGTTCAGTCATAAATGCATTGACTTTAAAGACCCTTGGTCCTTCAGGGGTTAAACTGGGAGCAAGATTAATTCTGAGGTACGTCATAGATTGGGGTTAACATTAGGGCTGAAACAACAAATCAATTAATCGACAACTAATCGATGATTAAATTAGTTGTCAACTATTTCCATTGTCGATTAATCAGTGTTGATTAATCGTCCTGTGTACAGCACACACTGCTTAGAGTCAGACTGAGTTAAACGTAAATAACCTCAGCTTCGGAGCTGATTGGAGAAGACGATCCGCTGCTTTACTCGGTATGATTTAGTTCTAGGGTTATGTCAGACACAACCAGTTTGTTTTTATTCTGTTTACAACAGTAGCATAACTATAACACAAACAATAGGATACTGCCAGTGGGTGAAGGAGCTGTATGCCTGTGTTTTATCCTTAATTGAAGCTGGAGTCCTGTGCCACCACTACACCCTCTTTGGTTGGGAACTGCCATCCCCTCTTTTTGGTTCTGTCCCTTTCCCCAAACTTGCTTCCACACGCAGATTTGGTCTTTTGTCCATACCCACTCTGTTACGTACCACGCTATGGTCACCAGGCGCCCGGCAGCATCGTCCTCACTGCTCACTGGCCGGACGCAGAGTGAAGAGGGAAGGCCTGGGCGGTCACGTGAGATGCCGTGGGGCGGAGCCAAGTCTGATGACGCGGACCTGCCGGGTTTAAAACCACGGGCAATGCATTCATACATTGCCCTATCGTGGTTTAACATCCCTTAGAGCTGCTCCTGTTGATATTGGTATTTCTTGGTATTCTGACCCCTGGCAATGGCTTACGATATTCTCTGGCGTACTGACCCCTGGCCACGACTTACGATATTCTCTGGCATACTGACCCCTGACAACGGCTTACGATATTCTCTGGCGTACTGACCCCTGGCAACGGCTTATGATATTCTCTGGCATTTCTAGTTTGGCTATATGCTCTCACACTTGGCCTCTTCAGTGTCAGTTTAGGGATATATAAATATATATAGACCGACCATTATAAGGATTGGAGGGAAAGGATAGGTGCTGCGTACAAGGATCATACTCTCCTCCTGGTGGGGATCGTAACATTACAATAGGGCCATTTATCCTGTAGACCTATCAGCCCAATTAGCCAAGATCTCTGCAAGACAAGAGGAACAAGATCATAGAATGGATCAAATCGCTCAGGCTTTGCATGCTCTGTTTATCCAGCCAGGTAGAGCACCGCCTTCGCCGTCTCTGCCAGTTCCTGAGGCTACTGTATCCGCTGCTGTTTTACCGCCTAATCATCACGTACATATGACAGCACCGATGTGTTTTGACGGTACCCCTGGTGATTGTCGAGGGTTTTTGATTCAGGTGGGGATTCATTTTGACCTCAACCCGGGTATGTGTCCGTCTGATAAGTCTAAGGTGGGGTTTCTTATTAACCATCTCTCTGATAAGGCTCTGGAATGGGCTACACCTCTATGGGAGAATAAGAAACCGATTGTATATGACTATGATATGTTTGTGTCAGAAATACGCCATACATTCAATCCCACTCGTAGATCTCAGACGGCAGGTAGGGCGCTCTTCCGAATCAGACAAGGCAACAGGAAGGTGTCCGATTATTCCATTGAATTTAAAACACTTGCTTCTGAGGTTACATGGACCAACGAAGCTCTTGTCTTGGCCTTCACAGAGGGCCTGTCTGACTCTCCTATGCACGAACTCGCACCAATGAAATTACATGATGTGTTGGAAGAGTTAATTGATTTTTTATCGCCCTGGATGACCAGATCCGTGACAGACGGGGTCCCAGAGAAAGAGTTTGTAGGGTACTGCCACCTCTTCCCAACATTGCTTCTCCTATTCCCATGCAACCCGCAGCCGAACCCCATCCTCCTGAACCCATGCAAATTCGGTAACACCGGTATATTCCAGGAGGAGAGAGAATACCGCAAGAGAGAGGGGTTATGCTTCTACTGTGCAGGCAGGGGGCATTTCCGGAATCAATGTACCAGGAGAACTAGAGGCTTAAGGGTTTTGGGAAACGAGACAGCCTAAGGTCTTCCAGGAGACAAACCTTGGGCTTGACTGAAGTGTCTCCTATAATGAAAAATAAAACGCGCATGGTAGTGCCTATCTCTCTCTCCTGGGAAATGGTCTTGATTAATACTGTTGCATTTCTTGACTCTGGGGCGGCAGGGAATTTCGTGGATCAGGAGTTTGCTCATACCCATGCTATCCCTTTGGTTGAGAGAGATATACCATTGTTTGTAGAGGCCATTGACGGAAGGCCTCTATCCCAACCCAGGGTGACACATGACACTGCAGTTCTATGTCTTACTACAGGGGTTCTTCATCATGAACAAATAACATTTCAGGTTATTGAGTCTCCGTCGTGTCCCGTGGTGTTGGGTTTCCCCTGGTTGGTGTGACACAATCCATCCCTCGATTGGGAACACGGTGAGATTAAGGCATGGAATTCTCGTTGTTGGGCACAGTGTTTGCAGACTGTCACCACTATAGGGAGCCTTAATTTTCCAACCGCTCCTCCTTTATCCACAGAGGTACCTGAGTGGTGCCAGGATCTGTGGGAGGTTTTTGAAAAAATTAATTGTGATGTATTACATCCTCATAGACCATATGACTGTGCTATTGATTTGCTTCCTGGTACCATGCCACCTAAAGGTCATGTCTATCCTCTATCTCAAATAGAGAATGAGATTATGGAGGAGTACATAAAGGAAAATCTAGCTAAAGGCTTTATAAGATGTTCTTCTTCGCCGGCAGGGGCAGGCTTCTTCTTCGTATCCAAGAAAGAGGGAGACCTACGACCTTATATTGATTACCGGGGGTTGAATCGCATTACTATTAGAAATGTATATCCCATACCGCTCATTTACTAACTGTTTGATAGATTACAAGGCGCCAAAGTGTACTCCAAGTTGAATCTCAGGGGTGCCTACAATTTACAGATGGTAATAACACCTCTCGGTGTTAGGTGTGTTAGGCGCTAAGCAAGTTATAATAATGTGACAATTTATCTGATAGAGTTTATGCAATCATGCAGCTCACCGCTGGTGTGTCCTTCACCCAAAATAAATGAAAGAATACAAACTTTGTTTGTTTAGGGAGCGCAAAGAGGGGAACAACTGGTATTCAAACTGGTATCACAAACTTCTCAGCTATTCATATAAATGTGTGGAATACTCTAAAATGAAGAAGCGGAAAAAGCCTTCATTGCGTAGTACAGTTATTGAATTGGAATTTAAACAGAATGGTAAGTATAACACTCACAAACATAGAGCCTATAGGCTTGTGGTATTCGCCCTTAAGCCTCTATGGAGGGCTCTTCCCATTGATCGATAGTTTGATGGATATGGAGTGACTTCTTAATTTCCATTTGCGCCTCAAATAAATGAGAGAATATATGGCACAATACCAATGCAGAAAGCAGCAATATATACAATGAATTGGCCGATTTACTCACATGCTCCTGAGCCTCCCAATTGAGTGGCTCAGTACCCAAGCCTTGGACCACTTCAATAAGGGGGGTCCTGCCCCTACTGCGATACCCGCTGTTAAATTCGCTGGTTGGAATGGATGATTTACGCAATCTGCGTCAGATGGATAGAGAAAGCAGTCGAATGGGGATTTATAAAAGAAAAATTTATTACAAGAAAAAGGGGAAATAAAATAAAAGACAATATGGAATAAAATATATAAATTAAAATTGGGGGTAAACCGAAATGCGTTTCGCTCGCTCTTCTGCGGGCTTCATCAGTCGGATAACCCCTCATTGTAAACGAATGTCTTTTTTTTTTAATTCTAAATAATTTTTTTTGTAATTCAAGATTTTTATTATAAGACAAGTAAGTCATATAGTTAAACCGCAAAAAATATTTCAAAGGTTATAGCAAAGTTAGAATAGCAGGGAAATGACTGCCAAGGGAAGAGAAAGAGGGAGGGTGCACTCAAACACACACGGGACCCCAGCACCAGGGAGGTGGCAAAGTCAGCAGGCAATTCGCAGATGGGCTGTCTGGACAAAAATAAATTAAATTTAAAAAAACAAAAAAACCTGTGGAGGGGACTTCCCAAACAAAAGTGGTGTTGCTGGCTCGCTCCTGGGAAATACCAGAGGGAATGGAAGAGGCCACGTGGCCGGGTGATCTGGGGCCAGAGGGGGTGGTCAGAGCCATGGTATCCACCCCAATGGCTCACCCAGAGCAACCCAATGTCCCGCACACAAAAAATAAATAAAAATAAATAAATAAATAATAGGGGGGGAGAGAAAGTCCATTTGCCCAGCCGCCATATAGAAAGCCACATCCCGGTGGTGCAAAGGATAGTCCATAATAATAATGTCCAGAGCGCAGGAAAGGGGGGGGTATATGTCAGCAAAGTGTCTCATAGTGGCGGGAGAGGGATATCAGCAGCCCCAGATTAACAAACACGGTAGTCCCGGTGAGAGGTCTACAACCAGGAGCACCCATGAGGGAAGAGGGGTATCATCCTGTGTCCAAAAACAGGAGGGCAGGCAAAGCACCCAACTTGACCGACGGGAGGCTTGTCGGATGACACCATCGGCCGTCTAAAAAGGTCACCTCAGCAGGAGAGAAGGACCACCAATAGAGCAGGTAAGGCAGCAGTCGCTCAACAGCAAGCCGATCCTCGCAGGCTTCAGGGACCGGAACCATTCTGCATCCGCCGCACAGCTCCAGGGTTGGGAAAGAGAGCCAGTGACTGGAGGGTTCCATCAAGATACAGCAGCCGTCATCTTCCCGACACTGAACCGCTCCTGCGGCAGAGACCACGAGGAACCAAGGGGTACAGGCAGAACAGTGGAAGGGAAATCTCCCCCTGAGCCATCCGGACCACAACCATCAGGAACCTCACAGAACTGCATCACCTTCGATTCCGTCTCATGATCTCCAGCACACATCTGGGTCGGAGGTAGAACGCAGCTCCAACCCACCTCCCTCCAATCTTGGAGCCACAAGTCCCGGAACTCTCTCATCAGCTCCACCAGCATCCCTTTCGTAAGAAGCCAGGAATCCGGATCAGCCATCTGTCCAAGGAGGGTAGGCGTCTCAAAGGCAACGTGCACACAAAAGTCACCCCAGGCCGAAGCAACGTAGCAGGCTGTGAGAATGGCAGTCAGGGAAGGCCTCACCCGTAGGCCCGAAACACAGATCCGGTCCTAGCGTCGGTCAGGGGCCCCACCGCCTGTCGCATCACTCAGTCCCCAATTTCCCAAGGGTCACAGCTTTCAAATGGGGGTAAAAAAACAGACAAATGGACACCAAAACAAACAATGTTAAAAAGATCAGCGGGAGAACTCAGCAATGTGCGTCCATACCAGTCCATGGTCAGCTCCGCCCCCAAACGAATGTCTTTTATCCTGTTGCCAATCCAAACGGAAAACGTGTTGTTCGCTTGCGTTCCACTCGTCAATTGCGTTCCATTCATTGGTTTGCGTTTCAATGGACTCCTAGACGATTCGTAATTATGTATTTCCGGTTCCGATGAGTCTCGGTGGAGATCCATCCATCTCGCTCTTTCTTGCGCGTGCGGAATGGCAATTAGCGGTCGATAGTTCCTTCATATAGTCATATATTAGAAAGCTAACTATTACTTCTAAGACAATAACCTATATTGCCCTTTGGCACATAATATCAATTTCGCGATGTCAATATATCAATCTGAAATATAAAAGATCTGTTAGATGGTATGAAATGGTAGGTGGAATAATCGCCACAGAGGGAAATTCTCTCCGCCTAAATCATCATAATAAAATACATTTTACTATCCTTACTGAAAAAAGAGACACTACAGCATTCATCACCGTCTTTTTCAACAGTATGGCCATAAAGAAAATGAATTCTAAAAATTAATTAACATACATCGTTATTTAGTATAAAAAATGACAGACTTCAAAGTCTGCGTTCAATCCATTTGGGGCCAGAGTGTTTAGATAGTATATCCAGCGCATCTCATTTTTGATGAGTTTCTCATTCATGTTGTCTCCTCTCCAATCTCGACATATTTTTTCAATCCCCATGAACTCTATGCTTTTTGGGTTACACCCATGCTGTTCTTTGTAATGGGATGAGATATTGTGTTTGTCATACCCTCTAGTTATATTGCAGAGATGTTCATTGATCCTGATGGTAAGTGGGCGGGATGTTTGTCCCACATATCGTTTCCCACAGGGGCATTTAAGCATATATATCACATTTTTAGTGTGACACGTTATCAGATCTTTTATTTTATAATTGATTCCTTTCACTCCTGCATCAAATTGCTTTATTGTTCTTTTCTTATTGTTAGTTTTACGACATGAAATACACTGACCACAACTATAGAAGCCAAGAGTCAGACCAAAGGGATGTTCTGATCTATGTCTATCTGTGGTTTTAATGTGGTTAATAACCAAATTATTACTGAGGTTCTTACCTCCCCTAAATGTTATTTTGGGGTTCTCTGGCAAAATATCATTCAAAATTGGATCGCTGGTTAAAATTGGCCAATATTTCTCTACAGATCTTTTAATCATTTTATTATTGGTATTGTAATCCATAATAAATGGAATATTCTCAATTTGATCTTCACATCTTGGTTTATATTGTAATAATGAGTCTCTACTTATTCTTAAAATTTCTTGCTTTGTTTCATCTAAAAATCTCTTATCATACCCCTTCTCTCTGAAATCACTTAACAATTTATCAGCTTGAACCAAATATTGTTCGGCATCTGTGCAATTTCTACGTATCCTCAATAGTTCACCCTTAGGAACAGCTTTAAGCCAAGGGGGATAGTGACCACTGTTAGTATGTATATAGCCATTTACTTGAATAGGTTTAAAAAAAATTTCGTCTTTATTTTTCCGTCCTCTATATATATATTGAGATCGAGAAAGTTGACATGAGTAGTGTTGATATTAATGTCTAATTTAATTCCTATATCATTATGATTTAGATGACCTAAAAATTGTGCCAATTCTCTCTTCTCCCCTTTCCAAATGATCAATATATGGTCGATATATCTCTTATAGAGGATGAGATTAGGCCCCCAGTCATGCCCTGCCCATAACGCACCGGTTTCCCAGTGGGCCATGAACAGATTGGCATAACTGGGGGCGAACCTCATCCCCATCGTTGTCCCATTACATTGGAGGTAATGATCACCTCCATACCAAAAGTAATTGTTATGAAGTATTAATTCTATCCCCTCAAGTATATATTGTATTTGTTCTACTTTGAAATCTCCAGATTCCAATAAGAAATATTCTACCGCCCTATACCCCACTTCATGCGGTATTATCGTGTATAATGAGTTCACATCACACGTAGCTAATATATAGTCTGGTTCCCACTTTATATCTCTAATTAGCTGTAAAGTCGTGATTGTGTCTTTTAAATATGCGGGAGTTTTCTGTAATAATGGTTGGAGTAGATGGTCAATGTGTTCAGATATTCTACAGGATATTGAATTAATACCCGATACGATAGGGCGTTCAGGTGGATGTTCTTTGTCCTTGTGCACCTTCAGAAGGTAATATAGGACTGGTATACGGGGGTAATTGATCTTAAGATATTGATATTCATTATTATTGATAATGCTACTATCTTTACCTCGTTGTAGATATTCATAGAATTTTTGTTTAATTTGTTCGGTGGGATCTCCTCCTAACTTTTTATACGTTATTGAATCATTTATTAGTCTACATGCTTCTTGGTGGTACTGATTTTTAGTTTTTTCCGCTTCTACACTTTAGAGTATTCCACACAATTATGTGAATAGCTGAGAAGTTTGTGATACCACACAAGATTGAATACCAGTTGTGCCTACAATTTAGTTAGGGTTAAGGAACATCATGAGTGGAAAACCGCCTTTAATACCCGCAGTGGGCACTAAGAGTACCTGGTGATGCCCTTTGGGTTATGTAACGCGCCGGCAGTGTTTCAGGACCTCATAAATGATGTACTCAGAGACTTCTTGCAGATATTTGTCATTGTTTATTTAGATGACATCTTGCTTTATTCGCCTGATATCAAAACACATCATGAACATGTTTGGTCCGTGTTAAAGAGGTTGTTAGACAATGGTCTATATTGCAAACTCGAAAAATGCAGGTTTGATTTAAACAAGGTACATTTCCTGGGTTACGTGATTACCCCTGAAGGTTTTCAAATGGACCCATCCAAACTGTCCTCTATATTGGATTGGTCGTTACCTCAGGGTCTGAAGGCCATTCAGAGGTTCTTGGGTTTTACCAATTATTATAGACGGTTCATAAAAAACTTCTCCTCCTTGGTTGCCCCACTAACTGCCATGACTAAGAAGGGTTCACAAAATCAAAAATGGTTTCCATGTGCAAGACAAGCATTTCAAACACTTAAAACCGCATTTACTTCTGCCCCGGTTCTGAGACCCTCGATTACCATTCCAAGTAGAGGTCGATGCTTCAGAGGTAGGGATAGGAGCCATCCTAGCTCAAAGAGAAGCACCAGATAAACCGTTGCATCCCTGTGGGTTTTTTTTCTCATAAAATATCTCCAGCTGAAATTAGCTATGACAGGGCTCAAAATTTCAAGTCCCAAGCTACTAGCCAAGCCTTTAGAGTTACTCGCCACTAGTTGCCCCACCTAACCCCTATGCTGCCCTGCCTGCCTCTGCATTTCCACTCGTCCTCATGTAATTTCCACTCGCCAAATGCGAGCAGGCGAGTGGAAATTTTGAGGCCTGAACTATGTTATAGGGAATCGAGAGTTATTGGCGGTTGTGTCCACCTTATCTGAATGGAGACACCTGCTTGAAGGGTCGTCCATACCCGTCATGATAATCACAGGTCATAAAAATCTTACGTATATAGGGAATGCGAAAAGATTAAATGCCAGACAGGCCAGATGGTCGTTCTTGTCCAGTTTCAATTTCCTCTTGACATATCGACCTGGTTTAAAAAATATCAAGTCAGATGTCTTGTCCCATCAATTTGACCTATATGAAAAACATTTACAGGATAACAATCCCATCGTTCCTAAGGAGTGTATTGTTTCGGCTACCACTGTCACTGTCTCTTCTCCTCTGCTCGAGTGTCTTCAGGTAGCTCAGAAACTCGCTCCTGAGGGCAAACCTCCTGAAAAGCTCTTTGTACCTGAGAACCAAAGAGAAAACTTGATGAGATTGCATCATGACACCAAACCGTCTTGTCATAAGGGGATATCTAAAACAGTGTCCAGTCTTAAGAGGCAGTTTTGGTGGCCTGCCCTACGTCGGGACGTAAAACAGTTTGTTTCTGTTTGTGATGTTTGTGCCAGAAACAAAAGTCAAAGGAACTTACCAGTGGGGTTGTTGCGACCCTTACTCATTCCTGATAGACCCTGGTCTCACATTTCCATGGACTTCATAGTCGATCTACCCGCATCCAAGGGTAACACAGTGATCCTCACCATTGTTGACCACTTTTCTAGAATGGCTTACTTCGTTCCTCTCCCCAAATTACCCTCTGCCTCGGATTTGGTGCCCGTCTTCATCAACAATGTTGTGAAACTTCATGGTATAACTGTTGAAATTGTTTCAGATAGAGGTACACAATTTGTATCCCAGTTTTGGAGGGGTTTTTTCAACAGTATGGGGGTGAAGTTGGCTTTTTCATCCGCTTATCACCCACAAACAAGTGGGGCAACCGAAAGAGCCAATCAAGGGCTCGAACAATATCTTTGTTGTTTCATATCCCAGCAGCAAAACTCATGGTCCGATTATTTGCCATGGGCTGAATATGCTAGAAACAATTGTGACAATGAAACGACCGGTCATTCTCCTTTCTTTACAATATATGGCTTCCATCCCCCGACGCTTCCATCTCACTTTCCCACCTCCAATTTGCCTGCTTTAGAGAAGCACTTACATACACTTCAGCAGACTTGGGTACAAATCAAAGAGATCTCTGAATGAAACGTGGTAAATCAAAAAGGTAAAGCTGACAAAAGTAGACGTATGTCACCTGTTTATCAAGTAGGGGATCAGGTTTTGTTGTCAACCCATCATATCAGGTTACAGGTACCCACGATGAAATTGGCACCACGCTTCATAGGCCCTTACAGGGTCCTGCGTCGTATCAACCCTGTATCATACGTATTGTGGAAGAGTGCAGGGGTGGACCATGCGGTCCTATAATAAAAAGATATGAATCTAGTAAAGGCGTCAGTGCACCCAAATATTGTGCCTTTGGTGTCAGAAAGTGCCATCATACAGTAACCCCTCTGTGGTATTGTGGAAGAGTACAGGGGTGGACCATGCGATCCTATTTTAAAAAGATATGAATCTGGTAAAGGCATCAGTACACCCAAATATTGTGCTTTTGGTGGCAGCAAGTGCCATCATACAGTAACCCCTCTGTGGTATTGTGGAAGAGTGCAGGGGTGGACCATGCGGTCCTATTTTAAAAAGATATGAATCTGGTAAAGGCATCAAACACCCAAATATTGTGCTTTTGGTGGCAGCAAGTGCCTTCACACCGTAACCCTTTTGTGGTATTGTGGAAGAGTGCAGGGGTGGACCATGCGGTCCTATATTAAAAAGATATGAATCTGGTACAGTACAGGCGTCAGTGCACCCAAATATTTTGCCTTTTGGTGGCAGCAAGTGCCTTCACACCGTAACCCCTCTGTGGTATTGTGGAAGAGTGCAGTGGTGGAGGTTTTGGTAATGCAGAAGAGATCCCCGATCTATTCAGTTACATCAGCAGCTATAACAAAACCGGGTCAGCAATGTTTAGGCACTTGTACTGCGCTACTGTATATGGTGAGAATCGGCGCACACAAGTAGCAACAGGAAGCAAACAGAACAGGCAGGGAATACACAGAGAGAATAGTCAAATGGCAGGCAAAGTCGGCAACAGATTGGGTCCTCAGAACAAGCAGGGTCAGTAACAAGTATACAAACTGATTCAGTAAGCTAGCGATGCGGGAATAAAGGCTGAGACACACTGAGCGTGTAGCGATGCACAGCGTAGCGAAGCGAAGAGAAGCAAACATTTTGCAGGCTTGACTTCACTCTGCTCCGCCTCGCAGCGTGTCTACACTGCATTACCTTTGCTTCTCACCGCACTGGACAGGAATCCACTAACTAAATTAAAATGTACACACAAATCCGTTTTATTTTCACAAAGCACATGTTATATAGGCAAAAAAAGTTTCTACTGAATGAAATACATCAAAAATTACTGTTAAATTAATAGGAATAGTATAAAAATATAAAAAAAAGGTAACCCCTGATCATTTATATGATAGGGACACGGAGCGCTGTGTATAGAGTAGGGTTGCATTGATACCACCAGGGCCGGCGCTAGTGTAAGGCGGCACAGGCGGCCGCCTTACTGTCCTGGCTTGCTGTCAGTGTGACGGGCGGAAAAATTCTGTTTTTAAAATACCGGAAGCGGAGCTATGAATGATCTCCAGGCATCAACCAGGGGCCCAGCCGCGCACTCTCAAACCGATGCAGTGTGCCTGCCTCAGTCCCACATTCTAAACATGAGCAGGCACACTGCATAATTTGGCACCGCCCTCCTCACGTGACACGCATAGCCAGGGCACGCAGCAGCAGAAAAGCCTGGAGGACAAACCCCAAGGCTTAGGGTGCGGCCCTGCAGCAGAGTCAGCCTGCGTGTTTCCACTGTAGTGTGAAGGAGGACTGGCCAGAGAGGCCTAGAGAAGATTTTTAAAATGTTTGAATAAAATGAAGGAGGGGCGGGGTGTGTGTGTGTAATGTTCTGCTCGGGGGTGTAATGTTCTACTCGGGGGGTGTAATGTTCTGCTCAGGGGGGTGTAATGTTCTGCTCGGGGGGGTGTAATGTTCTGCTCGGGGGTGTAATGTTTTGCTGGGAGGGGTAATGTTCTGCTGGGGGTGTAATGTTCTGCTGGGGGTGTAATGTTCTGCTGGGGGGTGTGTGTGTAATATTTCTGCTGGGGGTGGTGTATGTAATGTTCTGCTGGGGTGTGTGTGTAATGTGCTGCTGGGGTCTGTGTCTGGCACCATAGTCCTGGACACCTTTTCCTCCTTCCTACTCCTTGCCTGCCTCTGAACCTGAGTTTCCCAAGGCTGGCTGCAGTCCCCAATCATCCCAATTAAGCCAGTCAGCTATATTATGTGGTCACACCCTTCTCTCCTTGCTCTCTCATTTGTTTTCCTATCCTGATTATGTGCAGAGATCCTCTCAGCTCCATCTCCTTGTTTGACTGCATAGCCCGCCATGGCTCTAAGCTGGTGTGGTCCTGACAAGCAAATTGTGTGAATTAATTTGCATGTCACTTCCTGTAGCTCCCCTGGGCAGTCACCATGGCGACCTAAAATAGCCAGATGGTTTGTGAGTGGACATTGCAGGGCTGGATGTCACTGTGGGGGGTGCGTTCATGGATGGGGGTGAGGTGTTGAAAAAAGCTTTTCTTTGCTGAGTTAATTTCTGTGGATCCACCACTGAACTAACATCTACAGTAAGTGCATGTGGACTGAACTCTGATTTCCCTCCTCCTATTCCAAGTCCACTGGAACCAGAACTCATTTAAATGCAGGGACTGTAAGTTTAGCTGTTGCGTTTATTTTATGTAACTGCCTATACTATTTATCCCTTTTCGTGCACTGTCTTTATTATATATATTATACCCCTATTTAATAGGTTTTCTGGTGTTGGCTGTTTTGATTTATGTGATTTGGGATTACCAGTTCTATCCAACATTTTTGGGAACCATTTGTGCTGGGTCTGGGGGTATCTTGTCCCTATTCAGGACTCATAAGAGTGAAGCTGGTGGGGGTAACTCTGTCAGCGAGTAGAGTGGTAACCCCAGGTGAGGAAGGTGAACCTAGCGTGCAGAGCACAGGCAAGAAGGCAGCAGTGTCTGCAGCTGTGTTCTGGGGTCACCTCCTGGCAGCTGAGCTATAGCACCTCTGGTCCTTGTGGGGGACAAGCCCAGCATTGCGTCACATCTGTGTTTATATTTTACTGTTATTATGGATAATATCATTACTGTGTGTCACTATAGGCCTTTCCAACCCCCCTGTGAAAGGTTTGAATGGTCTTTGTCTGTCTTGTTTGGAAAACATTGCCCCATAGACATGTGCATTCGTTTTAGTACTAAAACGATTTAGTCCGAATTTTGGGATAATTTAGTTTTCGTATGACTCAAGAGATAGGAAACTGCTCAGTACAAAAAATGAAAGAAACTAAAATAAAATGCACTACATTTTAGTTTCCGTCCTTTTTGTGATATTACATTGATGAGTGAAGGAGACCAGCAATGAAGAGTGCAACATCGCAAAGCTGCAGAAAAGGTTTGTATGTGTAATTCTTCCCGACCCCTACCCGAAAATCTGACAGTGATAGAGCTCCAGAATACTCACTCACAGCACAGACAGCCAGCACAGGAGAGGAAACCTTTACTTAAACCTTGCATGTCTATGAGGCAGACAAGATGATAAAAGCAGCTGGAGAAGGAAAACATTCAAATAAATCACACTGAAAGCTAATGACAGAGGAGGGCTGGATAGTGAAAACCCCTTTATAACAAGCAGCGCTGGGAGAAGAGAGGGACTTTATAAAACGTGTGTTATCTCCCCTCCCGCTCTGCATAATAGGGGCTTAGGTCTGATACATTTTATATTATCCAGGAGCACAATACCCCTTTCCTCATCTATAATACATGTTTTATATAAAGTCCCTCTCCCAGTGCTGCTTGTTATAAAGGTTTTTTTTACGTCTGATACATTTAGTATCCAGCTCTCACAGTTACTCTGTCATTATGAGCCTTCAGTGTCATTTATTTGAATGTTTTCCCTGGATTTAAAGTGCTTTATTTTATTATAAAAATGAATTTGCACCAGTCATCTCTTCTCTGAGCTTTCAGACCGATTTACGTTAATATTTTCCCTCTCTCCTGCTTTTATATTCCTGTGTCTCCCCCACAGAGATACAAAGTTTAACTAAAAGTTCCCTCTCCTGTGCTGGATAAGCATTGCATTCCGAAGTTCTGCACCCTCCACATAGAGGAGTATTAATGCAGGAGGATGTTATATACATTATACAGAGAGAGGTATTAATTATTGCAGGGGGATGTTCTATACATTATACAGAGAGGAGACTTTTTTTAGCCCTTTAAAATCAGTGGCTGTGAGAGCTGAGATCGGATGCTTGTTATATTATCTTTCAGTACAATGTATCAGGCTCAGCTGTTACAGTAACTGACAGTAACAGCGCTCAGAGTTTCAATAAAACAAGGAAATAATATTGTTCTAACCTCTTATATATAAAAATATTATTTGCTAGTTTTACTGAAACTCTGAGCGCTGTGATGAGAAGCAGTCAGTTACTGTAACAGCTCTGCCTGACACATTGTGCTGAGAGTGAGAGATACTGTAACAAGCAGCGATCTCAGCCCTCTGAGGAGCCACTACAATAGTAATTGTATCCACTGGTTTTCGGATGAATGAAATTAGTTTTCATACTAAAGAACTGAAAACGAATTTCTTTAGAAACTAAATAAATTGCATTTTAGGAATAATCCATTAGTTCAAAACGAAATTTTGTGCTGTGCACATGTCTATTGCCCCATTATCTACTTTATTCCTATCGACCTTGTGATTACATGGTTAGTGTGTAGAACCATAGGGCTCTATTACATTCTTTGCGCAAAAATGCTCGCGCATTGCATTAATTTGTGCGCGAAGCATTAAACGTTAACGTGCGTAAATTAACGCTGGTATTACAATCCGAGCGCATTTTTCATCCGTAAAAAAATAACGCGCGTAAAAAAGACGTGCAAAAACGTACGCTGTGCGCAGAAATCGGTGGGCAGACTGTTTTTTCACGCGATTCAGCCAATCAGAATTAAGAACCACAATTGTCTCCTGTTAAGTTTTTACGCCTGTCAAAATCAATCTGAATATATATGCTGCAGCAATAATAAAAACACGCACAACCTCAATTTTATTGTTTGGGTATGCGTAGAATGTGTAACTATACTCTGCTGTATTTTTTTTTGGGCTGGTGTATCTGGGTTCAGCCAGGAGATTCAGATTTGCCATTAAAACCAACTTTTAACCCCTTCGCTGCTGAGGCATTTCACACCTCTGTGCTGTGGTCATTTTTACCGCTTTCGCTCATCATGTTTAACCACGTTTTGAAGCCATATTTTAATATATGATCCAGACATATTATAGATCGTTCTTTCCGGCAGACTCATAATATGTCATTATTATATGTATACGTCATGTCCTGTCTGTATATTATAACAAAAAATGCAATAAAATTTGAATTGTCAATAATTTACAATGTGTAAAGTGTTTATTTTTCACATTTTAACATGCGAGCATTTGCGGTTATATATTCTATGGGGTGCGCTTGTTAAAAAAATTTGAAATGCGGACTCGTTACATTTTTTGGGGGGAAATTTTGCTATTTTTAACAAACGCACCGCATACAAACATCGTTAGTGCAGCATCATTGTTCACATTATAATTGAAATGGGAACAATATTGCTTCATTAACAAAACAAAAAAATTGTTTATTTTTTTATAATTTTTTTAAATAAATATTTTTTTTACATTTAAATAAAAAAACGTTTTACATGGTCATGTTAGGTATCATTGGAAAGGCCATGCTCTGGACGATCCAACAATATCAAACATTAACCCCTAGCTGCTACGGATCAGGAGATAGGGGGTTCATTGGAACCCCCTATCTCCACCATTGCTGGCAGCTAGGGGGAGTTCCCGGAGGCTTGGCCGACATCCAAGATGTTGGCCAGCTCCGGGCTCCCCAGGGGTTAATGTCAGCCACCGTTTGGAAGGGCAGGCTGTGCCCTTCCAAATGGTGCCTGCCTTTACTCTGTGCCCCCCGGCGATCGGGAAGGAGAGAGGTCCGAAGGACCTCCCCCCCTCCCTTTCAGGCGCCTCCTCCGCACACGCGGGGGGTGCCTGAATTAGATGTCATCGCACCACCGCGATGACATCTAATGGCCCCGCCGGCGTCCCGGGGTGCTGGGCTGACATCCAAGATGTCAGCCCACAGCGGGGGGCGCAGCAATCGGCCGGAATCCTGGCCGATTGCTGCCTCATGTGCATGGACACGCTCAGCGCGTCCATAGCAGCCAAGTGGTTAAAAGACGTTAAAATTATAAGCGCAAACGTTGTCGTAAAAATTTGCGCATAGATTGTAATAGGACGCGCAAAGTACAGTAAGCTCACAAAGGGTTCGCGCAGGTCCACCCGCGTTAGACGTTAACCGCATTTTTTGCGCAGACGTTGTAATACGACGTTCTGCCCCTCGCGTTAATGCGTTTTTGCGCACGAGTTAACATTTGCATTTTGTTGGAATGTTGCGCAATGCATCTTGGTGTTCAGAGTTAATTCAATTATCTCTTCCTAGATACCAGGGTGATATTTCTATTGTATCACCGGGGTATAAAGATGTGTGGTATGACAATGGACCAGTATACTTGACCCAGTATGGTAGGTGTCGTACATAACATTGGGGACATTGAAAAATATGCAAAAGATGCTGTGCTGTACTGCTGTGTTGGAGTTCTAGGACCAGAGGAGAAAGCTAGTCAAGACAGACAAAGGACCTCATAGACATTGGTTCCCTTAACACTGGTACCAGAAGCGGGATTCTCCTTGAGATCTGGTCCAGACAAACTCCTGAAAGAATAACCCCAGTGCTTTCAGGATGGCTGAAAGCTACAGGCACTTAACTGTCATTGGATTTACGTTCACCCCGTTCATTAGAGATGACTAAATTTGTGATTGCTTTAGTTTACTAAGTGCCGTTGTTTGTTTTCCATTTTGTCTATTGATTCTGTTTACTGGCCACTTTAGGTGTTAGTGGGATGACATGTTTTTTTTTCGTTCATAATTTTTCTAATATGTTTTGCTCACCACTAGAAGTGATATTTATCAATATTTTTTTATATATATTTTATTTATTTAATTAATTATCTTTACATTGGTTTATTATCTAATTGCAATATGGTCGGTTTATTTTCATTTATACATTATTTTTATTACGATTTTGTTTTCTTTGACACGTTGAGACTGTTTATTACTATTATTATTATTATTGAATTTTTTGTAGTTATATTATTTTTATAAATTACTTTTTCTTGTATTATTTGGTGTGATATACATAATAGGTGTGTTTTGGCGTTTAGGGTATTTTATTATTACATGCAGGCGCTCATTAGGGATGGTGTGGTTAATTATATTATCCGGTCTGATTTATGTATACTGTAAGGTACCAGCGTGACAGGTAAGATTCCGAACCCAGGATGCAGTGACACACGGAGACCAGGTTAGGGAAAACAGGGGTTTATTGTAGGATTCAGATAAATAATAAGTCCAGGTTATGCAGGATGCAGGGCAGAACTTAAAGATGAAAGAGACCAACTGGAATATGGAATCTTGGTGGATACGAGGGGATGCAGGAAACAATACAAGAAGACACAGAGGGCAGACACACGGAGGAGACTTACTGGGGATACGAGACAGGACAGGAAAAGGGCTGGATGGTTTCTTGAATAGCTGAGGAATCAGGAGACAGTTGATCAGCGGGAAACCAGGATGCAGGGATCTAGGATGAAGTCTCTGGATGGCTCCGGAGACTTGATGCAGATGGGAAGCACAGGATAGATTCTGGATCAGTGTGCTTGGCTTGCTGGCTCAGGAACCATAATGCAGAAGCATTGTCTTCTGGGTGCTCCACCCTTAAGTAGGGATTAGTCTCTGTGTAGATTAGAGGCACCTGTTATGCCTGCAGTCTGAGAGCAGGGTGGGACATAGGATACGCCGTCTTGTGGAAGTGCTGCCCTGCATTCAGGACAACGCAGCACCAGGTTTGCCTTTCTTCCTTTTACGGCGGGCTTTACGTGGGGTGCTGGGGGGCTCCAGACAGGGGTCCTGACATATACCTTGGAGTTCTGAGTATCCAATATAGATGCAATATATGACAACATAGGAATGGTTGTCTTGTTGGTGCATATAATAGTGCCGTTTTTTCCCCCCTCCGTTGGATGGTTGTGGGTCCTGCATCTTTATTTAATTGGTACTCAGACGTTAGTGAGGCTTGGTACGCACATCCATCCGACTATTCGTGAATGGAACGCAATGCAGAAGTGCAGCTATGATACGCACGTCAGTACACTGTTTCTATGTGCGTTCACCTACTCTCTTGTAATAAGGTGAATTGGATAACGGCTATTTAGGTTCCATTACTAGCAAGTGTTCTCAATAAGGAAATGCGGCACTGCTATGCAACTATGATTAGGTGGGTCTTTTTACTCCACCAGCTGCGTATGCTTTATGCTAATTGGCTCCACCCTATTTATACACCTTGTGTTATACCAACACACAGACAATTTTGCCCTTGAAGAAGACAGCATGTACGCTGTCGATACGCATTGGGCGTGTTTTGCTACTTTGTAGTTCTGAGCACATATTGTGTTTTTTAGCTGTTTGGAATCTTTCCATGTTAAATTAATTGACTTTATGGCTATCTGGTGGACAATTGTTTTAGAATTTAATATGGCCTAAATATATTGTCTTGTTTTGATTATCAATTTATATACAAAATTACTGAGCCTTTACTCTACATATAGTGCTTTAATTGGTGGCTTCCAACGATTTCTGTTCTATTGGTTACAATTCTGTAGACCTTATCTACCAGTTACCATTGTTTCTGATTTGCTCTTTTTCGTGTTTTTATGTTGTGTGTTATTTCATGTTTATTAAAATTTATTCATGGGGACCTGATCCCACTAGTGACCTCCATTATACTTGTTATGCTGGGTGGTTATAAGTTTGTGTATGTCTATGATAAGGAGGGTTAGGCCCTTGGATCAGAATGCTTGGCGCCTTTGTTGGTATCTCCTGTTGGGGGTTACCTGTTGTTGTTACTTAACTGTCATTGCCCTGCAGGAACTACTGGCCCAAAGGGGATAAGACTCAGTGGGACTAAATAAACCAGAACTGATCGCTGCCCTAGTAGAAAGAGACAAAGAAGAAAGAAGACCATTCAGCCCTCCCAGCAGAGAATCCCCTCCAAGCACCTCCAGCTCATCTTCAAAAGATGTTATGCTGTGTTGAAGTTCTAGGACCAGAGAAGGACGCTGATAGACCTTGGTTTCCGTAGCAATATATATTATACATCCACATACAGATACACCCAAACACGTGTACTGTGGCAGGTTTAGTGAGGGCAGATATATTAGACGACTAGAGAAAGCCTTCTCTCCCTACTCATAGACTTAAGATCAGTAGCAGCTAAACTTGAAACTAATTTGACATTACCCAGCCATGTATACTCTGCTGACATTTCTCATCAGCAGGGCTGGTGCAATTTTTTTTGACTACACAGGCGACGGTGCATTTTGCCCCTACCCCATCCATGCCAATCAAAATCTCACAGAAATGCATAATATCAGTGCATGTCTTTAAGGAACATATAGACCCTAAACGTTGGTCTTTCAAGGACAACCATTAGCTATGTCCATAGGAACAGGATGTAAACATTGAGGGCCATATTACAATAAATGTGCTAATGTTAACACTCACCTGCCTGAGCATTAACATTAGCCACGGTGTCTACCGCATATTACAATCCAAATGCAAACGGGTTAAGTAACCCGTTTGTGTTTGGTACCTTGCACTTTTCAGCGCGAGGATACTGTACTTTGCACTCCCTATACTTAACATGGGGAGAGCAAAATGTTAATCAGCGTTAGGATTACAAAGTCCTAATGCTGATTAACGTCTGGCTCTGGTTAGCGGAAAGTAAACCACAGCCAGGACTTGGTGTTAATGGATTCTGCTTCTGCAGAATTCGTTAACACCAGCCAAAAAAATAAGAATAAAATTTGTATACTCACCTCCTGTCCCGCAACGAGGACCGCAGCTCCAAACGCCTTCTCTGTGCGGTGGGAGCAGGGAGAGACTGGGGGAAAAAGTTCCTCAGTCTTTCCCTGCGTATCACTACGCCGAATGGACTCCTATGGACTCCATTGAGTGGATGCTCAACGTTTCAGTCTACTATCCGCTGACTTTTATCAGGATACACAGATAGTGGACTGAAACTTCTTCACAATAAATTGATTTGCAGAGACCCAGAGTGCCGCCAGCATTACTTTTGCACGGATAGCACCGGCAGAGGACTGTTTTCTGAATGCAGGAACGGACGATTCACACTCTAATATATATATTTTCTCTAATGAAAGGAGTCAGACGTAGTAGGATTCTTTTATTTTGCTGCGTGAGGCCAATAGGCTTTGCGCGGAAATTTTAAAATTTATTGTCTGTGTTTCTTCTTGTGATATTAACATGTTTTGTTTATTTTCGTGCAGCTGTGATTGATGTATGAAAATGAGTGAATTTGTATAAGAGCTTCAACAAGTTTAGAGGGAACACCATATTTTCTCTTTTATCCTTTAATTTTTACTAACTTGTGTCACATCTTCATCATCACAAGAAAACCTGACATTCACCAAATTCACAGTGACTGAGTAGGTGTCACGTACAGCCGTCCACAGGGGTCTGGGGATGCCTTGGGGGATGCCTAGCACCAGGCAGCACCTTCCGTGGTGAGGGCTGGCCGGATGCCAGGCGATGTTCAGGCTGCAGCCGATAGCGTGGTTAATGAGGTGGTGGGTCGCGGCATTATGACATGGAGTCACCGACTTTAAATAAGGAAGAGAGGAACCGGTTTGGTGCTCTCTCGTGGAGTTACCTCCCTGAGCGCTTGTGACTTGTTCATTGCGATTCTCTAGCTCCTTGTACTTTGATTGCTTTCATGTGTATGACCTGGCTTGCTTTGAGAACCACTCTTCGTGTACCAGTCCCTGGCTTTCCTATTGACTCTGCTGATTTTCTATATCGTCTGGCCTGTATGAGAAACACCCTTCGTGTACCAGTCCCTGGCTTTTCAAACACTGCTAACCCTGTCATCTGTATTCTATCTAATCTGCTATCCGTATATGTTTGTATCCCTAAACATAGACAGATTACCGACCATTTTAGGATCAGAGGGATAGATAGGGATTTTCTTAAGGGATCCTTGTCGCTATATCAGGAGGGATTCGTTACAGTATGGAACGAATCATGGACATTTTGTGTTAAGGTCAAAGGTCACAGGTAATACGCAACCAGCACATAGAAACATCGAAAAATGTCGGCAGATAAGAACCTTTCGGCCCATCTAGTCTGCCCAATTACATGGATACTTTACCTGGATTTATCTTTTGTTTAGGATAACCTTATGCCTATCCGATGCCTGCTTAAATTCAATTACTGTTTTGGCCTCTACCACTTCAACTGTAAGGCTGTTCCATGTATCCACCACCCTCTTAGTGTAATAATGCTTCCTGATGTTACTTTTAAACCTTTGCCCCTCTAATCTAAGACTATGTCCTCTTGTTTGCTACTTTGTTTCCTTTTAAATATACTCCCTTCCTCTACCTTGTGGATTCCCTTTACGTATTTAAATGTTTCTATCATATCTCCTCTGTCTCGTCTTTTATCCAAGCTGTACATGTTAAGATCATTAAGCCTTTCCTGGTAACTTTTCTCCTTCAAGCTGTACACCATTTTAGTAGCCCTTCTCTGAACTCTCTCTAAGATGTCTATATCCTTCTGGAGATACGGTCTCCAGTACTGCACACAGTACTCCAAGTGAGGTCTCACCAGTGCTCTGTACAGTGGCATGAGCACTTCCCTTTTCCTACTGCTAATACCTCTCCCTACACAACCAAGCATTCTGCTAGCATTTCCTGCTGCTCTATTACATTGACTACTTACCCTTAGAGCCTCTGAAATAATAACCACTAAATCCCTTTCCTCAGATGTTGAGGTTAGGACTGTATCAAATATTCTATATTCAACCCTTGGGTTTTTACGTCCCAGGTGCATTATCTTGCACTTATCCACATTAAAACTCAATTGCCACAGCTCCGACCATTTTTTTAGTTTACCTAAATCATTTGTCATTTGGCCGATCCCTCCAGGAACGTCAACCCCGTTGCAAATCTTTGTGTCATCATCAAAAAGACATACTTTTCCATTAATACCTTCTGCAATATCACTAATAAAAATATTAAAGAGAATGGGTCCAAGTACTGACCCCTGAGGTACCCCACTGGTAACAAGACCTTGCCCCGAATAAACTCCATTTACCACAACCCTCTGTTGCCTGTCACTCAGCCACTGCCTAATCCATTCAACAATATTGGAATCCAAGCTCAAAGATTGCAATTTATTGATAAGCCTTCTATGCGGAACAGTATCAAAAGCCTTACTGAAATCTAAATAAGCAATGTCTAGTGCACCACCTGTGTCTATTATTTTTGTTACCCAATCAAAAAATATCAATAAATTAGTTTGGCATAGAGACATCTTGTTCAGAGACATCCTGTTCAGAAGGAGTCCCTATTTCAGGAACTCCGGGTATCTCATTTTGCCTGACAATATGAGGAATTTAAGAATTTTGTATCTCAAGCTGTGTCAGGTATATTACACAGAAAGGAAAAATTTAAAATGGATGCTTGTAGCCATTTTGTTTTGAAAGACAGTTTTTCTCCAAAATTTCTCTAGGTTTAGAAATTAACGAGATTTTTTTTACAGAGTTCATTCCTGGGTGAAGTCTTTTATATTTTTTTTAAGAAGTGCCAGACATGAAGGAACCTAGAATGTTTGTGTGTGATAAGGCTAGGTTTAAGTGCTAAGACGTGTCATAATTAAATTTATTGGTCTGTCTTAAGTTTTTAAAACAAAAGAGATTTTGTCTTTTGGGTATAGGAATAAGAGTTAATATTCTGTAATATAGATTTATATTCACAAAATATATGTTTATAATCAAGGTATATTTTATTATATTTACAGTAGGAAATATACTCCAATAAATATTGTAGAAAGTATATAATTGGTAAATAATAAAATTACTAAAGAATATATTCTGTTGAGTTAACCAGAAAAGAATTTAGCTGATAGGACTCTGAGTAAGTAATTTCAAAAGGGAGTAGGGATATAAATCAGATGGAGACACTGTGTCTAATGTCTAGTTGGGAGAAGAGAAGGTCTTTGTGTAGATCGAACTTTGACCCGAGATAAGATATTAAAAAGAAATGGTGGAATTAATTAAAATAGTGCAATACTGCCCTCTAGAGGATAGTAAATATATCAATAATATTGCCAGTGACGTCAAATTGGCTATAATAAGCGGCAATGTTATTTGCAAGTCAGTCGGAGATTCCAGCATTCAGAGACTCACACCGCAATGCATTCAGACGTCCAGTACACATGACACTCTGAGAGTCCAAGATTCCAACACTCAGACTCACACCACGATGCAGGCAGATCCCAAGACATGAGGCAATCAAGATTCTCACCAAATCTCTAACTCACATGCATTGATTATCTGATATCGATAATCTTCACACATTCCAAAATATTACATCAGGAATTCCAAGGCAGACTTATCAACATCCAAATTGGACAGGTAATGTATGAATTTAAGGAATTAATGTAAATATATATATTTGTAGATATTCTTGCAATGTAGACTGAGACTTCTCGGATATGGTTAGATCCAAATTCTAAGTATTTTCTATTCTGCAGATAGAAATATGAAGAAGTGGATATAAGGATTTATTCCTAAAAGAAATCTTGTAAGATTGATACCAATATATATATTGAATTTGGAAATTACTGTGATTAAAATTAATAAGCAAGGAATTATATAACTACAAAATAAAAAGCAAAAGATTAGAAGTTTAATTCTCGAGATTAGGGGAGGATTCACTAAATAAGTTTTTATTACTTATCATTAAATTGGCTCATCTTTGGTTAATCCATGTAGCATAGAGATATATATACAGTTGTAAAGGGTTAAACCTTAGGCGCGTTGAACAGGATATTTCTCTATATAGTGGGCTGCACCATATGGACACCTAAGATCGAATCCTAGATCTTAATGTTCTATATCGTAATGTGCTATATCGAGCATAAAAGTATGCATCATTTGGTACATAAATTCCCAAAATGTTGGCAACACAGTCAGTAATATTTCATGATTGGAGTGATCTTCTTGAATGTTCAAGTGTAGTATAGTGAAAAGCCGATCTGGGCGTATCTTTCAAGTATTCTGCAAGGGTTAAAGAGAAAGAACCATTGCGCAGTACGCCAAAGATTATGGCCCCTGTGATTCCCCTGGGGGGTACTTACAGTGTTAAGAGCCCTAGTCCTGGCTCTGAGGATTTTCCACCTGTAGGGTATTGTTGGGCAACCCTTAGCCCTCTTATAGATGTTCGATCGTCCAGGAACAGAGTCAGCGATGTTGAAGGAAAAAACTCGGAATATACGAAAAAAAGGGAGTTTCACCCTCAAATGGATAGATTTATTAAAATACGTTAAAAAACAAATAAAAGACACTTTTTAGTGTACTGAAATGCGTTTCGCCTGGATAGGCTTCATCAGTCAGTGACTGACTGATGAAGCCTATCCAGGCGAAACGCGTTTCAGTACACTAAAAAGTGTCTTTTATTTGTTTTTTAACGTATTTTAATAAATCTATCCATTTGAGGGTGAAACTCCCTTTTTTTCGTATATTCCGAGTTTTTTCCTTCAACATCGCTGACTCTGTTCCTGGACGATCGAACATCTATAAGAGGGCTAAGGGTTGCCCAACAATACCCTACAGGTGGAAAATCCTCAGAGCCAGGACTAGGGCTCTTAACACTGTAAGTACCCCCCAGGGGAATCACAGGGGCCATAATCTTTGGCGTACTGCGCAATGGTTCTTTCTCTTTAACCCTTGCAGAATACTTGAAAGATACGCCCAGATCGGCTTTTCACTATACTACACTTGAACATTCAAGAAGATCACTCCAATCATGAAATATTACTGACTGTGTTGCCAACATTTTGGGAATTTATGTACCAAATGATGCATACTTTTATGCTCGATATAGCACATTACGATATAGAACATTAAGATCTAGGATTCGATCTTAGGTGTCCATATGGTGCAGCCCACTATATAGTAGGGATGTGCGTTTCGGGTTTCGGAATTTCAGAATTTTCACGAAATTTCCCGATTCGTGTTTTCGGATGCGGCCGAATTTCCGAAAAATTTTAGATCCGAAAAGTTCAGATCCGAAATGTTTTCCGAGCCGAAACGAAATATTTTCGGATTTTTCGAATGGGCTTGAAATGTGTCAAACGAGGAGAACAGATGTTGCGAAAAACGAAAATTTTCCGAAAAACGAAAATTTTCCAAACAACGAAAATTTAGTAAAAACGAAAATTTTATGAAAAACGAAAAGTTTTCAAAAAAACGAAAAGTCGATACAAAAAACGGGCAAAATGACATGAAAAATACGAAAAATGGTCGATATCCCGAAAAATGTGCAATTCCGAAAAACGAAAATTTCCGAAATTACGAAAAGTCGATACAAAAACCGAGCACAGTGACACGAAAATACGAAAAATGGTCGAAATTCCGAAAAAAAAATGTACCCGAAAAACGGGCCGAACCGAATCGAATCGAAACCGAAATCGGTCGAAACGAGCCGAATCGAAAAGTTTAAAAATCCGAAAAATCGAACCGAATCGAACCGAAAAAAAAATCGGTGCACAAGCCTACTATATAGAGAAATATCCTTTTCAACGCGCCTAAGGTTTAACCCTTTAGAATAATCCTTTTTGTGTTGTTGGTGTTAGACACACTCCTCGGGCTGCGCAGAACATTTAGGATACGGTCCACAGCGCCATCAGTTCCTACTTTCCCTTTTTTGCCTTATTGATATATACAGTTGTGTTCAAAATTATTCAACCCCCACTGAAATTGAGTGTTTTGGCCAGTTTGACACTGATTTTGATCATTCAGTCATCTTGCTTACAATTAAATCAAAGAGGCACGTGTAGGTCAGACAAATACAACATAACATTTATAATGAAATAACCACAAATGTCTTTTCTGTGCTCACATCATTAGCAGTTTTATTCAACCCCCAAGTGACATTCAATCTTAGTACTTAGTACAACATCCTTTTACTTTTATAACAGGGTTTAAAAACGTGACGCATAGCTTGACACAAGTGTCTTGCAGCGATCTACGGGTATCTTCGCCCATTCGTCATGGGCAAAAGCCTCCAGTTCAGTCACATTCTTAGGCTTGCGCACTGCAACTGCTTTCTTTAAATCCCACCAGAGGTTCTCAATCGGATTTAAGTCAGGTGACTGCGATGGCCACTCCAAAATGTTCCAGCCTTTAATCTGCAACCATGCTCTAGTGGACTTTGAGGTACTCTTGGGATCATTGTCCTGTTGAAAGGTCCAATGTCTCCCAAGCCTCAGGTTTGTGACGGACTGCATCACATTGTCATCCAATATCTCCTGGTACTGAAGAGAATTCATGGTACCTTGCACACGCTGAAGCTTCCCTGTACCTGCAGAAGCAAAACAGCCCCAAAGCATGATTGACCCCCCGCCATGCTTCACAGTAGGCAAGGTGTTCTTTTCTTCATAGGCCTTGTTCTTCCTCCTCCAAACTTTGCGTTGATCCATGGGCCCGAACAGTTCTAATTTTGTTTCATCAGTCCACAAAACACTATCCCAAAACTTCTGTGGTTTGTCCACATGACTTTTGGCATACTGCAGTCGACTCTTCTTATTCTTTGGAGACAGCAAAGGGGGGCGTCTGGGAGTTCTGGCATGGAGGCCTTCATTACGCAGTGTGCGCCGTATTGTCTGAGCTGAAACTTCAGTACCCACATCTGACAAATCTTTTCTCAGTTCCTCAGCAGTCACACGAGGACTTTTCTCCACTCTACGCTTCAGGTAGCGCACAGCAGTCGAAGTCTGCATCTTCTTTCTGCCACGACCAGGTAGCGTTTCAACAGTGCCCTTTGCCTTGAATTTGCGAATGATGCTTCCTATGGTCTCTCTTGGTATGTTTAACATCTTTGCAATCTTCTTATAGCCATTGCCCTTCATGTGAAGAGTAATCACCTCTTCTCTTGTCTTCCTGGACCATTCTCTTGAGTTCACCATGTTTGTAACCACACCAGTAAATGTCTAGAAGGAGCTGAGTATCACAGTCATTTTAAAGCTGCCTAATTGGTGCTTATTATGCTTTATTGCTGCTCCGTGACATCCACAGGTGTTTTCAATACCTGATTGAAAACACTTGAATGAACCTCTGTTCTTCAGAGTGGTAGTCTTTAAGGGGTTGAATAATTCTGTCAATGAAGAATTCACAAAAGAAACATTTACTACTGTATTACAAAACCAATTGATGCCATTTTAGTTGCATATGGTTCTTTAAAAAGTCCTTGTAGGATTTCATTCTGAATACAATTACAAATGTACACTAAATTCCCTAAAACCCTTTACAGCATTGGGGGTTGAATAATTTTGAACACAACTGTATATCTATAAGAGCTGGCTGGTTAAACATTGTTTGCTGGGAAATGCATGTTGTATTAAGCAGAAATGTTTATTAACCATTTGTGTATTAGTTACTAACTGATAAGGTAAATGATATTAATCATATATGCAGTTACTAACCGGAGATACATATATTGTGAAGCTAGTTTTTATATGCTGATGGATTGTGGTTTATAAATTTTTGATTATGATATGAGATTTGAAACTTTTTTGTATACGTAATAAATATATATATTTTTATCCGATTATTGATTATTGTATTTTTTAAAGCAAAACACAGACAACTAAAAGAATTCAGGATAATTTCTAAGAGATATAAACGATTGATATTTGTGTCTCATATAAGTTTCTTATGAAATAATAATCCCTGATATATTGGAGGCAACTGCCGAGGTAGGAAGTCCAATATAGACATATTGGAGGCTTGGCTGATAAGTCCAATATATAACGTGTTGTATTCACGTGCAGAGATTATATCCGACAGCTGGTATGTTGCCAAAGGCTGAATGTTGACCTCGCACTCTGGATAAAGACCATGGTCTTAGATTATGAGATTTTTCAATCCCCTAGATAAGTGTGAGACAGGGTTGGATTTGGGAAAATGAGAATGTATTTCTTGAGAGTGTGTGAATGCAGGTGTGTATGCGTTTTGTGGAGTGAAGCTGAACATAAGAAAACAGACAGATATAGATCTGACTCATGCTGATTATTAGATAGATTAATTTTAATTCATCTAAGTTATTGTATTTTTCTTGTTCGGTGAAGTTTATTTGGGAAATAGGAGTTAATAGTTATTTAATGTCTAAATTAGGCATTTGGCCCCGGTCCCTAGTGTGGTTCACTGGATAAGTGAATCTAGATTTTAAAATAGATAAGTGTATTTTATGCTCATAAAGGGCCTCCTTGGTTAATCCATTTAATACACTGTAAAGGTATTGAGGTATTTCATGAGTATCGTTCCTGCCCCTACCTACCCTGCATTTCAGCCTCACCTTCCTTGATTCCAATCCTCCATTCCCCTTCCATGAGTAGGTACTAGACTTTTTTCCCCTCTAGGCATCTAGAATGACCTATGGGTATAAAGTGATGACACTATGCCCCAGGTATAATTAGTTTAATTGCCTAGTTTTGTTTTATCCTTTTGAGTGATCCCAATTGTGTATGTGATCAAAGAGAGAGCGGAAAATAAATAATTATATTTTAATTTCCTGCATGAATATAGAAATATGGTGATTCAAATGTATACCTTAGTTAATATGCCCCCTTTGGTTTGAAATGCTTCCTTTTAAGCTACAGGGGCTACTTGTTAAGTTCTTCCCCTCCCCCTTCTGTCTATCACATATGATATTGGGTGGCCTAAGAATGTTTATACAAACCAGATGTGTTTAAATTTACCCATTTCAGACGTGGCAACATATATCCGCGCCATTTTAACACTGACGTGATCTGTTTCATGATTGACTGTTACATCACATTCTTGTTGCGGGGCAGAGATGAACTATATCTATGTTGGAACACTCTCACTGGTTTTAAATTTGTCTGAGTTTTAATAAAAGACCTGGCTGATCAAAGACAAGCCAGATATGCTTGAAGTACCACATTCTGTGTGTGACCGACTTCAGTTATCTCTGATATAGTGTAGTGCTGCTTGCGTCTTTTTTTGATTATGAGAGAGAAATAACAGACGTTTTCTGGGATTCATGCTTTCGTAACTATGAATAGGAATATTGATTTGATTTGTTATTATTTAACAGCGCTCACTAATGTTAGGGGATAATCAACTAAGTGCCAGCGTTGGAAAATAGAAATAAAAGAGCGAAAAATTGTTAGCATTGTGGTGCTGAGGAACACCAGCACTTTTCAGAACTCTAATCCAAACACCAAAAGGAGACGCTGCACTGCTTAATTTAACTTTTTGCTGTTTGGTCTATATTTTTTGAAGTACCTCTGTTTCTTGCACTGCAATACTGACTTTATTCTGCTGGCAACGCTGGCACTTAGTGGATAACCCCCATAGCGTTGCAATACAGCACCATGGGAAGCGATGATTTAAATGGATGCTAAGGTTTAAAACTTGAAAGGAAGGATGCAAGGGATAAACATTAACCACACATCACCTACTCCAACTTTAACCCTTTCACTGCGTACGATGTGGGGGAACATTGTCACTTTTTGCAGCGGGGCTTGCAATCAACTCCATTCCGGGTGAAGTCCCACAGTGGTCTGACTTTCTCAAAGTCTTAACTCTCTCCTGAGGGGCCCATAAGCCTCCTCCAAGGCACCCAATAGCCTCTGTGACGTAAGTCATTTTGGTCTTGAGTGCATGAGCATGCAGGCATATGTGTAGGGTGCAGGACTCACAATCAATATTAGACCAATTGTCCTCTTGTGTGCAGAATTTTGGTATAATCTATGATTATGCAAGCATGTGTAGCACTGTGTTAAACTGGCTCTGAGAACTGAAACCATATTGCCTCTAGAGGGAGCCAGAGTGTAATGTCTGTACAAAACTATGATGGATTTATGGACTACATCCCACAGAAATCCTAGAGACAAAAGATGGAAGCAGGCGCACTGGCGTCAAGAAGTATAGGAGAGCCTCGTGTGCAGCGTGGGCAAAATGAGGAGAGCGGCACATGGAGTCAGACGCAAGAGAGACGCTGTCTGGGATTCGGTCGTATTGGAGCACGGAGAATTGGCGGAATCCAGTGCTGGAGAATCGGGGAGAGTGTGCATCGACTTATAGTGTATCCCGCTGGGCTGTTCCAGTGACAAGTGCAGAGAAGAAGGACCTCGTGTAAGGAGGCCACGGACGGAGTGGAGTGCTGGCAGCAAAGTCTTCTTTGAGCTGAGGAGGATCAGTTCGGGAGCGGTGGTTCCAGCAGCATCGGCCTCCAGGCGGCAGAGGAAGACTTCTGACAGTGTATCAGTCCAGGACAAGCAGTTTTGCCGGTCTGGTGAGAGGTCTCTGGCATACAACTCTAATAACAGAGCGCACTTATTGATTGCTTCAAATTGCAGGGCTCCAACGTTGACTAGTCGAAGATATTTCGTCCATCCACTGGCCAGTGGACTAGTACCCGAGTACCCTAGGACACAACTAAGGAGCATTTTTGAGCGGGACTTAAGCCAAAGAACTGAGGGTTTTATTAACCGTTTATTTGCCGTATAAATCCGTGCTACACATTACCGTTATTCTTTCTAGCCTGGTTGATTTCATGCTTAAAGTATATATATCTCAATTGCAATTTACTGTAGATACTCGAGTATACCGCTAGATTTTGGTGACAAAAATTTACCTTAAAATTGGAGGGGTCGCGTTATATTCGAGACATCTGCATCGCGTGTAAAAAAAAAAGGAAAATCACAAGTCTCCCGGAAGTTCCAGTAGTTTCGCTGAAGTAAATACGGGGCTCCCTGATGCTTGCAAACACTTCAGGAACTCCCAGATTCGGGAGAGGTGGGATCCATCACGGCCAGAGGGCACGCTCAGTTTAAGCCAATCTTTCCCCCGCTGGCCATCTAATCACTAGTAAAGAAGGACAGGTGGCCGGCGGCTTCATACTTAGTAACAACTGCAATCATTCTAGAGCGGAGCACCCTGGCCTGAGGGGCAGCCTGACTGTGTTAAGAGAACCTGGAAGGATCTTAATTGTTTACCGGTACAGTAAAATTTTGCTCCTCGTGTTATATTCGAGTCTTGAATATTCTCTCATTTCTATAATAAATCTCTATCCATCGCGTTATATTTGGGTCACGCTATACTCGAGTATCTACGGTATTTCTTCAGTAAAGTATAATTTAGAAAACTCCATAAAGGTGTGCTGGTCTACAGTGAATTGTTAGCACGGTGAGACCATCCTGGGGTTATTCAGCGGCTCCTTTGGGGGTGAGCGCAACACATGCAATTATCTATCATCCCAGTTTACCCTGTCTCATGAATGTGCTTATTATTATTTTTTTATTATTCTTTATTTTTAAAGTGCCAGCATATACTTATGCTTATACGTATGCTTATCTGTTTCTATTTGAATAGGTTGTAAATCTGCTGTCTGTAATCTGTTATCATCCCAATTCCCATTGTCTTGACTCGTTTATAAATCTTACATAATGTTTAATTTCACTGTCTGTAAGTAATCTAATTAAGATCCACATTCCAAGGAGTGAATGTTTGTCCAATTATCTGTTTCAGTCTGATTAGGTCCCCCCAGCATTTTGTTGGGAAACTTTGTGTATGTAAATGACCCATGTGTGACCGTACAAATATGTGTGTGTCTGTCCCTGATTAAAAAAAGTTCTTTCTGACCCTTCATGCAGTCACGACTCATGGTTCTGGTAGCAGCTATATTCTGTTCACTGTTCCAGTGCAAGGCTCTCTAAGGACTGGGAGAAAGGCACGAGAGTCTTGAGGAGAACACTGGGTCCAGGAAGGAAGCAGCATTGGCAGATGTGACCCAGTTGGGGTACTGAGATCTGTTACAAACTCTGCCAGGGGCCCTCCAGCCTGCCCTGAGGGGCCCTTAAGCCCCTTCTCCCACCTCCAAGGACTCAATACCTAGGGCCCGGGCCACCCGGCTCTGGCGGCACTCGGTTCCGGGACGGAGGAAGACTGCCAGGCCAAATTGCGCAAAGGCCCAGAATGCATGGTGCTCAGTAAATGGGTCGGGGGGGTTCTCCAGGCCAAGTTGCGCCGGACCCCAGAGATACTGCACGCCGGGCCAAATAGTCTCCGCTGAGGGGCCTGATACCCTCTGCTTAGAGGCCCGATAGCCTCCCCTGGGGTGCCCTTAAGCCTCCACCAAGGGGCTCTTAAGCCCCCATCCCCAAGGACCAAAGGCTTAGGGCCCATGCGACCTGACTCTGGTGATGCTCGGCTCTGAGGTGGAGGAAGGCTGCCAGGCCAAGTTGCCCAAAGGCCCAGGATGCACAGCGGAGGGGTTCCCCAGCCTAAGTTGCACAGGAGGCCAACGTGGATCGCCTGAGTGAGAGCCCCTACCATGTTCAGACCAGGGGTGCCAGATTGATCGGACTGGGTGAGGGAAACACCTGACAAGGAGGCCCTCCACGGACTTCCCTTCTTTTCTTGCTGCAGTTACTGCTCCTGGCCACTGGGGGCACCACACCCCAACTCTCGGGCCTCCACAGGCCCTGCCTCTTGGGGGTGCCAGGAGCTGGCCGGGAGGGACTATTACACTTTTGGCCAGCTGGGGCTACTGTCCTTGGGCTCTACCGGGTAGCCACAGGATGTCCCCATGCCTCCCCCTCCCAGGGTCCCAGGCCAGAGGCTGGAGCGTAAGCGTACAGGACCCTGGAGCCCTCTCGGGGTATAGGGACGACGACAGGCCCCTGCGAGAGAATACAGAAGTACGAGCTGTAAGAGCAGCTTTCCTCCCATATCTGGCAGAGGGTGCTGATTTTTGATTCCACGCTTGGGGCGGATGGCCGGAAAGTGTCCGAGCCCGTGGAAGTGGTGCCTGGCCGCCCAGTGGTGAATCCAACCCCTTACAAACTTCCAGGTAGCACGCGCAACTTGGCTCAAAAAGCAGCACTTAATGCGATTTTTCACTGAAGCTCCGCTGCACATGCAATTTGGCCCAGCATAAAAAAGCACTTAGAGAGATTTTCCAATGTAGAACCCGCACAACTCGGCCCGGCAAAAAGCAGCACTTAGTGTGATTTCTTTTTTTTTTTTCACTGAAATCTCGCTGCCTGTGCAACTTGGCCTGGCAGAAAGAAGCACTTAGAGGTTTTCCTGAGGGGAGACCGCGGAGCTTGTCACATTGCCATTTTCAAATATGAGCTCTTATGGTCATTATGGTGTCAGACTCTAATTCCAGCGCTGATGATGAATCTTCTACTGAAGATTCTGACAGCGATTTCATCCCTGGAGCATTGTCACAGTTCCAGTGATTGGAAGAGGATCAATGCGATGAGCCATGGTGTGGCCATGCAGAGTTCCCATGACGCTCCAGTGGCATTGCAACATCTGCAGTTGTACTGCCTGATCCTGCAGCGGCCCACTGCAGGATTGTCTGGCACACAGGCTGTAGCGAGGCCTGAACCAGGATCTGATTGGACCTCCCCTAATTTGGTCCAGCCAGAATTGCCACAATTTTATGGCAATCCTGGTGGACACCACTATTTTCGAACCCATTGACTATTTTCGGCTGTATATAGATGATGGGTTCTTGGAATTTATTGTTCAGCAGACCAATTTGAACTATATTTTCAGGATCTAAGGGCAGAATTGGGGCCCCGTGCTAGGGCTCGCCAGTGGGCCCCGACCAGATTGCCAGAGAGGAGGAAGTTCTGGGGCCTCACTCTGCAAATGGGGATTGTGCACAAATCCAGCATATCCGAATACTGGTCTAAAAAACCCAGGCCACCCCCATCTTCCCTGCTACCATGAGCAGGGACAGATATTTACTGCTCCTGCGGCATTTGCATTATAAAGATAATGCAAATACTTTGCCCCGTGACCACCCAGATCATGACCGACTATGCAAGTTGCGGCCCATTCTTGACCATTTGATGGCAAGATTTGTAGAGGTATATACTTTGGGTCAAAACCTGTCAGTCCAAAAGTCCTTGATTCTTTATAAAGGACGTATTGCTTTCAAGCAAAACATCCCTTCAAAGAGAGCTCGCTATGGCATAAAGCTTTACAAGCTGTGTGAGAACTCCAGTAGATACACCTACAGCTTTTGTGTATACACGTGCAAGGATGCCAAACTGGCTCCCCCTGACTGCCCCGTTTGTTTCCACCAGTGACAAAATAATGGATGGGCTAGGCAGAGGCATAGCAAGGTCATGAGGCGCCCGGGGCAAGTGCCTCCCCCAGTTTTAGATGAAATAATGTGTAGTAACGCAAATATGTCATCACTTTCAAACTTTCTCTCAGTGTGGGAAATGAGAAGGTAAATTAGTGCAGCGTCATTGTTTGCATTATAAGCGAATAATGCCATGGCTTTAGAACAGAAAATTAAGTTTTGCAATTGTTTGTTTTGATGAAAATACTTGTTCTTGGATAAAAAACTGGCTAAAAGATAGGGTACAGAGAGTGGTCATAAATGGTACATTTTCAAGATGGACATCAGTGGTAAGTGGTGTCCCTCAGGGGCCTGTTATAGGACCAATTCTATTCAATTTATTTATTAATGACCTTGAGATAGGCATTAAAAGTCGTGTATCAGTGTTTGCGGATGACACAAAATTAGGAAAAGTAATACAATCAGGGTTATTCATAGAGAGGTGAAAACCTGGAGAATAGCCAGGAGAATGAACAATCTAGACCAAATAGCCGATTTGGAAAGTGAGATAAATGTGAGAATTTTTCTGGTTTGACTATTTTGACATAGAATTTTCACTTCTCCAGTCATTCTCCTGGTTTTCACCTCTCTCTGAATAACCCTGAATGTGAACAGGATGTTACTTCGCTGCAGAGGGATTTAGATAGATGAAATTTAATGTAAATAAATGCAAAGTTATGCACTTTGGAGTGAAAAACACATGATCCTAAATGGTACGGAGTTAGAGAAATCAAAGCAGGAGGATTTGGTAATAATCATACAGGGTTATTCAAAGAGCTCCGAATTGCTGACGAAAGGTAACCGAAAGCTGAAAATCAGCTTTCGATTACCTTTCCTGGCCATTCGGCTATCCAGAGAGCAGGCAATTCGCCAAATCCTGGCGAATTGCCTGCACATACGGTGCCTGTTCGGTGTCTGTTCGAGGGCAGTGAATCCCCATAGAGAAGCAATGCTTTGGCTATTCAGAGAGCGAAACCCAGCAGTGAAATGTTGCCGAATTACCCTGCCATTCGGTGGTTTAATTCGGCAGGTTTATTCAGGCGAATCTCATAGGCTTCAATGTTAAAAATATTCCCGTTTTAATTCAATATCTAATAAACCGTTGATTATAATATTCTGCAGTAAAAACTCTATTTTTAGATTTTTTTAGGACCTTTTAGGCATTTTTGGGGATTTTTTTGCAAACATTTTTTTCCCGTTTTTTTTCTTTTGTTTTTTCTTTTTTCTGTAACAGCCGTTTTTATTATCATTCATTGGACCTCATATGTAAATTTCAGACATTTTCACTCAGTAGTTTCTTTGCAAACATCATTTCACTTTTCAAACATTCAAGTGTACTGTTTCTTTTTTTCTTCACCTCCTTCGTCTGCAGTGTCGGGTTTTTCCGGCAGTTGCTCTGCACTGTGATCGGCTCCTGCTCAGGTTTTTCCGGCGTCTTCAGCGGGTTAATCCAGATGTTTTTGCGGGTTTCGGTGTGTTGAATAACCCTAATAGACTTCAAACTAAGTAACAATGTGCTATGTCAAACACCAGCCACCAAGGCCAGCAAGGTATTGGCATGCATTTAAAGGGGAATTCACTCTCGGGATGAAAACATACAGGGTTATTCAAAGAGAATCGAAAAGTCACCGCACGTTCAGTGACTTTTCGTTCTCTTCAATTTGGTGCGATTTGGCGATCACATTTCGACGACCCTGGGTTGTATTCAGCAAGCACCACAGGGGCGCCATAATGCAGGGAAAAGTCACTGCAAACCTGCCGAAAACTCACCGCAAAACCAGGGCGAATGCACACCGAAACCCGCAAAAACATCTGGATTAACCCTGCCGAAGACACCGAAGAAACCTGAGCAGGAGCCGATCAGAGTGCAGAGCAGCCTCCGGAGAAACCCGACACAGCAGACGAATGGAGTGAAAAAAATAAAAACAGTAAGCTTGAATGTTTGAAAAGTGAAACTCGGTTTGCAAACAAACTACTGAGCGAAAATGTCTGAAATTTACACGAGGTCCAATGAATGATAATAAAAAGGGCTGTTACAGGGGCGGAGCCAACTACCGATGAGAGTGGACGCGTGTTGATGTGCTCTCCTGCAGACTTGTTGTTTTTATTACTTTTTCGCGTCCCCCGTCCCTTTTGAGAACCCCCTTAAGCACCCTAGTTCCCTGGAGCTGGGAAGTGGGCTCCGCAACTCCTAGCTCTCGGTCTGCCATTGCAGCCTGTCCTGGTTCCCTACATCTGCGGCCATCTTTGAAGCCTGCCATTGCACCTCAGTTTTCCTGGATCTGAGGGACGGCCTGAATCCTCACCTCGAGGTGCGGTGCCTGCCTCTCTGCTCCGATGGCGGATCCGGATTCCCTGCCTCTTACGAGGGGAATGCTGGCCGAGCTGATGAGAGAATTCAGGGCATCGTGGTCCCTTGCACGACGGGATGCTGGATGGAACACTGCGGCGATCCCTGATGAGATGGCAGTCGAGGAACCTTTGTGGGAAGTTCGGCCACGTGGTTATCCTGCTGGAGGCGGCTGGGGCACTGAGGGTCCGAGCAGTATTAACCCCTCGCCGACTGGGCAGATACTAGACATGCCCCCTGATACTCCGGAGACCTTACCTGCTGATGTGGAGGATGTCTGTAGCCTGGAGGGGCCTTCTGTTCTCCTGCCATCCATCGTGGCGCTGGAGTGGCCTGGTGGCTGTGGGATGGACCTGGCCTTCTGATGGAGTGAGGACGGGCCTGGTGTCGCTGTTACCGTGGACCTGCTCTCTGCGACACAGTCTGGATGTGATCTTCCCTTTGTTGGGATTGTCAGGTATATTATAATGGAAAATTAAAATGGATGCCTGTAGCCATCTTGTTTTAATGTAAAGTCTTTTCTTTTTCAATTTTTATCCTAGTTTTAGAAATGGACAAAGATTTTTTTTAAATAGTTCATGGCTAGGTGAACCATAAGAGTTATGGGTGTTTTTATAAATGCTATAGACGATAAAATGTCTTTATTTGATATAATGCTGAGCTAAGTGCCAGACATGTCATATTTAAATTTATCGGTTTGTTTTAACAAGTCCTTGAATTAAAGATATTTTTCTTTTTGGGTATAGAAACATATTTAAAATATCTATGCAAGTGTATAAAAATATTCACGAAATATATTTTTATAAATCATTATATTCTATATATTCACAGTAAGTAATAGATGCTCCAAATATTTGTAGAGTATAACTGGCAAACAGTATAATTACTGAAGAATATAATTTCTGTTGATTTAACTAGAAAGGAATCTAGCTGATAAAGTACTTTAAAATCTTTGAATGAGCAAAATAACGAGATATATTAAATCTAAATTTGACAACAACAAAACGCACTGTCTGAAATAACCATAGTTGTTCTTTGTTCAAAACTAAGATAGTGGATTGACCTCTGACCCAAGATAAGGGAATTAAAATTAATTTGTGAAATTATATTTGAAGAGCAACACTGCCCTCTTGAGGCATAGTAAATATTATATTTTAAGAATAAATATAAGGTAATATAGAGAGAGTAATATTTAAATGAAGGGGTAGATTTTCAGTGACGTCAAATTGACTATAACTGGATATGTACTGTTCGTGGAATTCAGTCAGATTTTCCAGGACACGACACAACGCATTCAGATCATTCCAGGACAAGACACACAATGCATTCAGGATATTACATCTCACTTAATTAAGACCACACCTAAATTTTCCCTTATGGGAATGCACAATTCTAACTCTCATGCATTGAATATCTGACATTGATAATTTTCACATATTCCAAAACAATATATTATATCCAAAGAATATTGCTGCTGTAACTACAGAAATCTTGAATCCAGATCTTGGACAGGTAATGTATGAGAAAGAAAAATTAAGGGATTAATGTAAGAATTATATGTATATGAGTGTGTACTTTGCAATGAAATTGATTGGATTTAACAGTACTTGAGATGAATCTCAGAGTCTTCAAAATATTTCTAAATTTGCAGATAGAGATATGAAGGAGAATCGGATATAAGGATTTTATCCTAAAGTATTTGTTGCAAATAGTATATACAAAGATATATATATATATATTGAATTTGGAAGTTACTGTGATTTAAATTAATAGGCAAGGAAATTATAACTACAATAAAAAGTAGAAGATTAGAAGCTTAACTCTCGATATTAGGGGAGGATTCACTAAGTTTTTATTACTTATCATTCTAGAAATAGAATAAATGATAGCTCATCTTTTGTTGATCCACGTAGCATAGAGAGATACATGTATCTCTACAAGATCTAGCTTGTTAAACATTGGTTTGCTGGGAAATACATGTTAATTGTTTTCGTTAAGCAGAAATGTTTATTAACCATCTGTGTATAGTTACTAACTGATAAAGTAAATGATATTAATCATATATGCAGTTACTAACAGGAGATACATATATTGGGAAGCTAGTAATCTATGTGCTGATGGATGGATGTTGTTGTTTATAAATCTTTGTTTATGATATGAGATTTGAAACTTTTTTGTATACATAATAAATATATATATGTTTTTATCCGGTTACTGATTATTCTATTTTTAAGCAAAACACATACAATTAAAAAAATTTAGGAGAATTTCTAGGAAATATAGACGATTGATATTTATATCTCGTATAAGTTTCTTATTTGAATATATCTTGACAGGATGGACTGCCTTGGAGCCCAGGAACGTCCCCTGATGTGCCTCACCATTGCTAGGATGGGACCACTGTTTCTTCCCACACTTTGGGATACAGGCTGATGCCACCGAGGGTGCTTGGGGCTGATGCTACAACTGGATGACGCTGCGTTTGGATTCCAGGCCGACGACATTTTCCCCGCGAGACCGTTTTCCCATTCTCACTGGCAAGGGTTTACCCCGATGACATTCCCTGCACCTCTAATGATGTCCCACTGTGTTGTGCTTTATTCTCTGAGAAATGACCCCCTCCATGATGACACCCCCTTGCTATTTGATGAGACACTTTCTGTCACCATTGCTGTGTTCTTTCATCCCCACTGTTATTCACTCCCTCACATGCAGAGTTTTTTCTTTTTTCGATGAGATCCCCCCTTTTTTTCCTGTGCTGAGGACTTTCTAATTTTTCTGCAACTTTTTGTATGACACCCCCACCCCCCATTCTGGGATACCATTGTTATTACCTGAGTGCTTTTGCTTTTTTCTTGATGCAACCGGAGGACGTGTTTTGATTTTTGAGACTAGATGTGATTTTTTTACATGTCTGTTCTGTGTTCCCACCCTTTTAATTTTTGTTCCCCCCCCTCTTTATGTACCCCATAACGATTTTATTGTCCTGCTTGCTGATTCTGTGGGTTTAATGTTGTTCATCTGTTGGAGCACTGGGACTCCCCATTTTTTTTTGTGTTGGACATTGGGAAGTAGCCTGGGTGACCCCCGTGATCGGTTCGCATTCGAACACGAACATTTGAAAAAGTTCGAATTCGAACGTGAACATGATTCGAACTCAATGCAAGCCAATGGGACTCGAATGTTCGAATTTAAGAGTGCCCTCCAAGAGGGCATATATGCAAGATATTTGCCATAAAAGGTGTATGGGGGTCCGGGTAGTGCCCTGGGGGACAGGAAACAAGGACAAAAAGTTAAAAAAAAGTTTTTAAAGGAACAGTGATTTTTTTTGCATGACAAAGGTTAAGAATAAAAACGAAAAATTCATTCAAATATTGTGCCTAGGAGGTCCCCATAACCTGCCCGTGAAGAGACGGATTTGTAGGATGTATAGAAATATTTAAAAAAAGAAAAAAATGACATTTCAAATGACGGTAAATGGGTTTCCTTTAATCTATTCATAAACTGCTTGGGGCGGCAGCCTGTATGAAAAGAGGAGACGTTTTAGGACACGCAGAACAAGTTTAGTGATTTTTTGGCTAAATTATGGTGAAATTTATGCAGGTTTTGGATTAACAACAGGTGCATTAAAATTGGACCTTTGGTGCCAGCTAGTGCCTTCACACCGTAACCCCTCTGAGGAATTGTGGAAGAGTGCAGGGGTGGACCCTGCCGTTAAATATTACAATGATATGAATCTGGTACACACGTCAGTGCACCTAAATATTGGGCCTTTGGTGCCAGCTAGTGCCTTCACACCGTAACCCCTCTGAGGTATTGTGGAAGATTGCAGGGGTGGAACCTACGATCAAATATTAAAATGATATGAATCTGGTACACGCATCAGTGTGGCAGTGCACCCAAATATTGGGCCTTTGGTGCCAGCTAGTGCCTTCACAACGTAACCCCTCTGAGGTATTGTAGAAGTTTTGGGAATGCAGAAGAGATCCCCGATTCAGTTACATCAGCATCAGGGGAGTGATAGCTGCTGATCCAGGACTGATTCATTTTTATAAATGTCAGCCGGTCTACAGAGTCGGTGGACAGACGCACTCTTTTGTCTGTGACAAAACCTCCAGTGGCACTGAACGTCCTTTCAGAAAGCACGCTGGATGAAGGGCAACCTAGTAGCTGCATAGCATATTGGCTAAGTTCCGGCCAGTGATCCAATCTCAACACCCAGTAAGCCAGTGGATCATCTGCTGTAAAGGTATCCAGGTCTGCCCTTGCCCCTAGGTAGTCCTGCACCATATGGTGAAGACGCTGGCAATGGGTGCCTACATTTGACGCCCCTGGGCGTCGTGGACTAAAAAAATTGCAAAAGGCATCAGTCAAGCGGCCCCCTTCACTGCTCTTCCTCTGATAAACCGCAGCCTCAGAAGCACCTGTGTCATCACTTGGTAGCCTACCAGTGCCTGGAAAGGTGTTACATAAGTGTCGCTTTAGAGCGTCCAAGTTGTTTCATCCTGTCCTCCCTCTGTGAGGGCAGGATGAGCTCTGCAACCTTACCCTTGTAACGTGGATCAAGAAGGGTTGCCAACCAGTAATGATCCCTCTCCTTGATAGCACGAATCCTGGGGTCCTTTACCAGACTTTGCAGGATAAGGGACCCCATGCAGCGTAGGTTAGCTTCCAAGTGTTCCTGGTCACTGAGGATGACCGTGCACTACCTCCTCCCAGCCACGTACTAGTCCTTCAGTTTCTGGGTACACAAAACCCTCCCTTGAGGAATCCCCACCTTCAGTGCCCCCACAACTTAAATATTCCTCCTCCTCCTCCCTAGGGATGTGCGTTTCGGGTTTCGGAATTTCGGAATCTTCACGAAATTTCCCGATTCGTGTTTTCGGATGCGGCCGATTTTCCAAAAAATTTTAGATCCGAAAACGGCAGATCCGAAAAGTTTTCCGAGCCGAAACGAAATATTTTCGGAATTTTCGAATGGACTTGAAATGTGTCAAATCGAAATTTATTTTCGCTCTATTCATGATTTCGGTTCCATTCGTGATTTCGGTTCCATTTCGGTAATTCTGGACATCGTATATTTAACTGTTACCGGTTATATGATTACATCACTTGTTTTTTTTGTTTCCAATGATCCAATAATTCTGTCGATACGAAAATTCGTAATCGGGTCGGATCCGATTCGTCCGCGGGTCGCGCATGCGCGCGGATGTCGTAACTTTATTGAGCCATTTTTGTACAGAGTTTTGACAATTGCCAAAAAAATGTGAAATTATTTATCATGGCTGAAAGAAGAGACAGAGAGTCCCATTCGGACACCTCCTCATCTGCTTCCACCCCAGAGACACCCAGGAAGAAGTGGGCCAGTAACATGGCGTTTGACAAGATGTTGGAGCTGGTCCGCATCTTTGATCGCAAAGACTATGACTGCCGTAAGGGCCCTTACGGCAGAAAGAATAACGCGCGCAAGAACCATATCCTAGATAAGCTACGCACCACCATCGCGGAATTATTTGGGAAAGACCGGACGAAGGACCAGCTCCGAAAACGCTGGTCCGATCTGAAGACGCGCGAGCAGGAGCAGCTGAGGCACATCCGGTGTGTCATAGCTGAACGTAAGTGTCTTGTTATATTGTAAAGCGCTGCGCAAACTGTTGGCGCTATATAAATCCTGTATAATAATAATAATGTGCGTGCATGTGCTAATGTGCACAGAAATACGTTGATTTATCTAGTCCTTTTTCATGCAATGTGATTGTGTATAGCTTTGCGTTTTCACGACTCGTCATACATGCATTTTTGCCATAGCTCTTCCTTTTTGTGATTTTACGTATTCGTGAAAATTGTGACATTTGATGTATGTAGATGAAGTTACAATGCTGAATTTCTTTTGGCACTGTGTGTACTGTAGTGTGCTGGGGGGGGAGGTTGTTGTGATTGAGTGATGCATACGAGATGACCCTCAGCTTGCCCAATATTGGCTCCCACCTGCGCATCAACAAAAATCTCTGCGTCTCTGCTAAGTGGTAGGATGGGACATGTAGTTGTTCTGAAAGTGCATCCAAACAGAGCCGCCTTCAATACATCCTCAGCAGCTGCTGAATTGTTGCAGCGCAGCAATTCAGTTTGCTGCAGCAGTGTCATTATTGAACGCTTTAGATGCAAATTTCAAAACAAAATGGTGGATTTCTGTTGTTTCTGCTATATCCAGTTTTATTAGCAGAAACTTAAAGTGAAACTGAGGCTGAGGCCTTCTATAAAATAACTAAAAGCAGTCAGCACAATGTGTTTTGTACGCACACAACACAAATAATAGTTTTTATTGAATAAACGTAATGTTTACTTCTGAGAAAAATATATAATTGACCGGTAATATAGGTCTATGTGCAGAGGAATAATAAATAAATATTTTGTGACTTTAGAACTATGAGATGGGAGTAGTGGTGGGTCAAGCTGGTAGTGCTAGTGGGTAGTGGAAGGGTGTCGCAATACATTCGGCAATATATTGTATAGATATACCATTTTTTCCAGTCTGCATTATTTACGTGTTATTTTTTGGATTTGGCAGAAGACAGGAAGAAGGCAGCATCTGCCCCGGCGGGCACCAGTGCCCCAGTGGAGGAGGAGCCACGGGCGACCACCAGCGCTGGTATATACTGTTTTATTTTGCAACGACTTTTTGTCAAAAACAGAAACATTTTTTGTTTACTGTATTTTAATTTAATTTTTTTATGTATAGCACAAGAGGAGCAGGAGGAGGAAGAGCAGGAGCAGGAGGAGGAGCAGGAGCCGGAGGAGGCCACCAGCACTGGTATATACTACTGTTATATTTTTTCAAGACTTTCAGTCAAAAATAGAAACCTGCTTTACTTACTGTATTTTCCTTCTTTCATTTATTGGATACAAGGTGGAAAGCCTGCCCAGAGGGCAGTCTATTGTGGATATACTGCCCCTGCTCATGGATATTGCCCCAGCACGTGGATACTGCCCCAGCACGTGGATACTGCCCCAGCTCGTGGATACTGCCCCAGCTCATGGATATTGCCGCAGCACGTGGATACTGCCCCAGCTCGTGGACATTGCCCCAGCACGTGGATATTGCCCCAGCACGTGGATACTTCCCCAGCACGTGGATACTGCCCCAGCTTGTGGACATTGCCCCAGCTCGTGGATATTGCCCCAGCACGTGGATACTGCCCCAGCACGTGGATACTGCCCCAGCTCTTGGATATTGCCCCAGCTCTTGGATATGCCCCAGCATGTGGATACTGCCCCAGCACGTGGATACTGCCCCAGCGTGGATATTGCCCCAGCTCTTGGATATTGACCCCAGCGTGGATATTGCCCCAGCACGTGGATACTGCCCCAGTCATGGACATTGCCCCAGCACGGGATAACTTCCCCAGCACGTGGATACTGCCCCAGCTCGTGGACATTGCCCCAGCACGTGGATACTTCCCCAGCACGTGGATACTGCCCCAGCTCGTGGACATTGCCCCAGCTCGTGGATATTGCCCCAGCACATACTGCCCCAGCACGTGGATACTGCCCCAGCACGTGGATACTGCCCCAGCTCGTGGATATTGCCCCAGCTCTTGGATATTGCCCCAGCACGTGGATACGCCCAGCACGTGGATAGCCCCAGCTCTTGGATACTGCCCCAGCTCGTGGCTATTGCCCCAGCACGTGGATACTGCCCCAGCTCTTGGATACTGCCCCAGCTCGTGGATATTGCCCCAGCACGTGGATACTGCCCCAGCTCCTGGATATTGGCCAGCTCATGGATATTGGCCCAGCTCATTTATTGCCCCCAGCTCCTGGATATTGCCCCCCAGCTCATGGATATTGCCCCAGCTCATGGATACTGCCCCCCAGCTTATGGATATTGGCCCCCAGCTCGTGATATTGCCCCCAGCTCATGGATACTGCCCCAGCTCGTGGATGCCCCAGCTCTGGATATTGCCCCAGCACGTGGATATGCCCCAGCATGGATACTGCCCCAGCACGTGGATACTGCCCCAGCTCGTGGATATTGCCCCAGCTCTTGGATACTGCCCCAGCTCGTGGATACTGCCCCCAGCTCGTGATATTGCCCCAGCACGTGGATTTGCCCCAGCACGTGGATACTGCCCCAGCACGTGGATATTGCCCCAGCTCTGGATACTGCCCCAGCTCGTGGCTATTGCCCCAGCACGTGGATACTGCCCCAGCTCTGGATACTGCCCCAGCTCGTGGATATTGCCCCAGCACGTGGATACTGCCCCAGCTCCTGGATATGGCCCAGCTCATGGATATTGGCCCAGCTCATGGATATTGCCCCAAGCTCCTGGATATTGCCCCCCAGCTCATGGATATTGCCCCCCAGCTCATGGATACTGCCCCCCAGCATGGATATTGGCCCCCAGCTCGTGGATATGCCCCCAGCTCATGGATACTGCCCCCAGCTCGTGGATATTGCCCCAGCTCTTGGATATTGCCCCAGCACGTGGATATTGCCCCAGCACGTGGATACTGCCCCAGCACGTGGATACTGCCCCAGCTCGTGGATATTGCCCCAGCTCTTGGATACTGCCCCAGCTCGTGGATATTGCCCCAGCTCGTGGATATTGCCCCAGCACGTGGATACTGCCCCAGCTCCTGGATATTGGCCCAGCTCATGGATATTGGCCCAGCTCATGGATATTGCCCCAAGCTCCTGGATATTGCCCCCAGCTCATGGATATTGCCCCCCAGCTCATGGATATTGCCCCCCAGCTCATGGATACTGCCCCCCAGCTTATGGATATTGGCCCCCAGCTCGTGGATATTGCCCCCCAGCTCGTGGATATTGCCCCCCGGCTTGTGGATATTGCCCCCCGGCTCGTGGATATTGCCCCCCGGCTCATGGATAATGCCCCCCCAAGCTCTCATGGATATATGCCCCAGATCAGACCCCAGACCAGACATGGGGCGGCTGTTCGAATGCTCTATCGGCATTCGGACAGCCGCCCCATGAGCTCCGCGCCATACTTACCTTTCCGAGCAGCGCCGGGGAAGTGAAAGTTTCCCCGCTTCCGGTCTTTGAAGGACCCAAGTCGCGGTCACGTGACCGGGGCTTGGGTCCTTCAAAGAGCGGAAGCGAGGGAACTTTCCCTTCACCGCTCGGGGGACGGGTTGGATGCACACAGCAGCCGGGTAGAGGCTGCGCTCGCAGCCTCTACCCAGCTGCCGCGCGCATTCAACCCCGAGCGGCGGAGGGAACTTTCACTTCGCCGCTCGGGGGTTGGATGCGCGCGGCAGCCGGGTAGAGGCTGCAAGCGCAGCCTCTACCCGGCTGCTGTGTGCATCTTGTAACCGCCGCGGCGAGCCGGCAGCCGGCTCGTGCCGCGGCGGTTGCATGCGCGCGCAACCAACCGCCGCTGGTTGCGCGCGCATGCGCAGAGTAAGGCTTGGCGACGGACACGCCAAGCCTTACTCATTTATATTATAGATATAGAAGGAGAAGCCAGACCGGACACGTCCAGTGTCAGGCTAATAAATCAGGAGGCGATCCACAAGCTACGCCTGGCTGTTACCTCCATCGACGCCATACAGGAACTGCTCCAGGAACTGCGGGAGCACATAAGCAATGCCACGGACATCCTGGAGCGGCAGTGAGACCAATGGCAGCCTCCTCCCAAATGTAACCGGAATGTGCCTCAGCTGCCTCTGCTCTCGTGCCTTGAGGTCGGACCAGCGTTTTCGGAGATGGTCCTTCTTCCGGTCCTTCCCGAACAGCTCCAGGATGGTGGTGCGTAGCTTGTCAAGGATACGATCCTTGCGGGTGTTATTCTTCCTGCCGTAAGGGCCCTTACGGCAGCCAAAATCTTTGTAATCAAAGATGCGGACCAGCTCCAACATCTCCTCAAATGCCAGTAACTGTTGGGCAGTTTGCCATCCTTGGCATGTTCCCTTCCCTTCCCCATGTTGTAAATAAATGTTATATTTTTTCTAATTATTTTCCTGTTTGTGTGCGTTGCTTTTCCTTACTTAATAAGATAATATGTATTGCTTGGTTTCTTTTCCACACTGTTAAAATTATATGTACATAAATGTATTGACATTTCTATGGACCCTTTGTCATAAATTTGTCAACATATTTGTGGCCATAAATGTGACTGTGCACATTCTACACTTCCTGCCTGGCCAAAAAATGTCACACACTAACACAACCTTGTTGTACTGCCTTGAGATTTGATTACCGACGTGGCCTGGTTTTGTTAAGCTTAGGCGATGTCACAACAACATGGATTTTTGTCCACAGTCACATTCATTGTATAACCAAGAATTTATCAAAAAATTTTGATGGCAGCACTGCGTGAAGTCTTCTCCGACACAACCCAAAGATCCTCAGTGCGGCTCAGGTCTAGTTTATTTGTCCCTGTTTGCAGCATCACGCACCACCTCCTCCAGGGGTCAAGTCCTGGGAAAAAAAGTGAGGGAACTCACCCACGAATTCCACAACCCCTATTACCTGAAGAAAAAATATATATAATCACGAGTAAAGCAGTGCGTGTCGGTGAAACCATTTTTATTGGGTTAACTTTACATTTAAGGCTAGGGTCAGACGAACGCATTTTTCACGTCGTCCTTTGAAAAAGTGCGGTCGAACGAACGGATGTAATTGTCTCACGGAATACGCGATAGCGGTCATACGATGCGCATATTCGTCCGTGATTTTGTACGGATCATCAATAAAACACTTTTTGTGTCTGGACGTTATGTTAGCCGGTCATTAGCAGCGTCTGACGTCTCCCAATCACCCAAACACGCCGCTATGCGGACGCAGCGCACTCTGTACGTCCGTACTAGCGGTTTGACGTTCTCAAAAAAATGCGTTCGTTTGCCACTTGCGTTGCACGGACGAACTTTCGTGCGGCCGTTCGTCGTGTGTTCCCCGGCATTGGACGTCATTTGCTGCTAGCACGGCCGTGATTTCGTGCGGATAAACGCACGTTAAAACTGCGTTCGTCTGACCCTAGCCTAAAAGACAAGCTTTCAAGAGTGTAAACTGGAAACTATACTGATCAGTGAAAGGTATCACTACGTACAGGTATTCTCGCGATTTTGGCAACTGGACTAACGCGTTTTATATATAATCTATATATATATCCAGGCACAGACCCCCCAGAATTATATACACAGCACTGGACCCCCAGAATAATATACACGGCACTAGTTATATGGATATATTTTCCCAGTTCACATGGATATAATTGCCCCAGCTCTCATGGATAATGCCCCCAGCTCTCATGGATAATGCCCCAGGTCTCATGGATATTGCCCCAGGTCTCATGGATATTGCCCCCAGGTCTCATGGATAATGCCCCCAGGTCTCATGGATATTGCCCCCAGGTCTCATGGATAATGCCCCCAGGTCTCATGGATATTGCCCCCAGGTCTCATGGATAATGCCCCAGGTCTCATGGATAATGCCCCAGATCTCATGGAAAATGGCCCCAGGTCTCATGGATATTGCCCCCAGCTCTCATGGATAATGCCCCAGGTCTCATGGATAATGCCCCAGATCTCTTGGATAATGCCCCCAGGTCTCATGGATAATGCCCCCAGGTCTCATGGATAATGCCCCCAGGTCTCATGGATAATGCCCCAGGTCTCATGGATATATGCCACAGGTCTCATGGATAATGCCCCAGGTCTCATGGATAGTGCCCCCAGCTCACCTCTCTGCGACCGGCGGCCGCGTGCTTCCTGTTAGAACGGCCGCTGACAGGAAGTGCAGCCGCTCGCCTGGGATCGATGAAACAGCCAGGAGAGCGGCTCCACTTCCTGTCAGCGGGCCGTTCTAACAGGAAGCACGCGGCCGCCGGCAATGTGCGGCGGCCGCCTGCTCCAGCCTTTCGGGCTCGGGCCACAGCGGGAACGCTGCGTTCCCGCTGTGGGAGAGGTTCCCGCTCGACTCGAGCCCTGACCTCCTCCCAGCTATGAGCTCACTCTCTCCCACCGCTGCCCGCTAAGGCGCTGCCCGCCAACATGGTCACGTCTTTGCAGGAAGACAACAGCGTGGGGGAACGGCAGCTACCGACAGTCCCAAGACCTTGTCACAATGACGTCAGTTCTGGAGTTAACCCCTAACTGCGACCAACGGTGGAGATAGGGGGTTCCAATGAACCCCCTATCTCCCGATCCGCGGCAGCTATCGGTTGGTTAATGTTTGGTATCTTTGGATCGACCAGAGCATGGCCTTTCCAACAATACCAAACATGACAATGTTAAAAAAAAAAAATTTTATATTTTAATTTTTTATAAACAGGTTTTTTGTTTTGTTTTGTTAATGCAGCAATATTGTTCCCATTTCAATTATAATGTGAACAATGATGCTGCACTAAGGATTTTTGTATGGGGTGCGTTTGTTAAAAATAGTGTGATTTTCACCCAAAAAAATATAACAAGTCCCCTTTTCAATTTTTTTTAACAAACGCAACTCATAAAATATAACCGCAAACACTCGCATGTTAAAATGTGAAAAAAATACTTTACACCTTGTAAAACAAACATTGAAAATTCTAATTTTATTGCATTTTTTGTTATAATATACAGACAGGACATGACGCATACATATGATAATGATATATTATGAATCATCTGCCGAGTCTGCCGGAAAGAACGCTATATAACATGTCTGGGTCATATTATAAAATAAGGCTTCAAAAAAACGCGTTTAAACAAGAGGAGCGAAACTGTTAAAAATTAGCTCAGCAGCAGACCGCAGTGCCGCACACAGGCGTGAAGGGAAGCCGTGAAATGCCTCAGCAGCGAAAGGGTTAATTTTTTTTTTTGTCTGTTTTAAATCTTTTTTTTTTTTTTTCGTTTCAGATCATTTTGATCAACTATTTTTCTGTTTTAAAACCTTTTTGTTCTGGTTTTTATTTTTAAAGTCAGACTATTCGAGTCAGTTTAGCGTTTTTTAAATCGTTTTGTTCATTTTTTTTTGTTCCTTGGCTTTCATACCATTTTTTAATGTGATTAAATAAAGTTGTGAAATGTATATTCATAAGAAAAAAAGGATCTTTATTTAATTTTAAAAAAAAAACACGATAGAATGAATTATCGGATCCGAAAAACAAACCAAAAATTTATTATAAAAAAATATATAAAGTATAATAAAGTAAACCATAGTAGTTTACATCAAAACGAATAGAGTTAGACAGCTTTGAAATGAGGAGAACAGACGTTCCGAAAAAACGAAAATTTCTGAAATCACGAAAAGTCGATACAAAAAACGAGCAAAGTGGCCCGAAAATAGGAAAAATGGTCGATATTCCGAAAAAAAAAATGTACACGAAAAACGAGTCGAGCCGAACCGAATCGAAACAGAAATCGGCCGAAACGAGCCGAATCGAAAAGTTTAAACATCCGAACGAATCGAACCGAATCGAACCGAAAAAAAATTTGGTGCACAAGCCTACTCCTCATCCTCCTCCTGTCTGATCTGAAGACCCGCAGGAATGCTGTCTGCGTAAAGACTGGGGCCTTGAGAGCTAGGGAAGTCTTCCTCTTCCTCCCGCTGCTCTGCCTCTAGTGCCACATCTATAATTCCCCGCAGAGTGTGCTCCAGCAGGAACACTAAAGAAATCTTTTCACTGATGCATGCACTGTCCCTGCTCACCATCCTCGTTGCCTCCTCAAATGGTGACAGTACAGTGCATGCATCCTTGATCATCAGCCACTGCGAGGGGAAAAAAAAAACAAGTTGACCTGAACCTGTCCTTGTGCCATACTCACACAGGTACTCATTGATGGCCCTCTGCTGCTTGTGCAGACGCTGCAGCATTGCCAATGTCGAGTTCCACCTGGTGGGCATGTCACAGATCAGATGGTTTGTGGGAAGGTGGAATTCTCTTTGAATTTCTGCCAGGCGAACACTTGCTGGGAATGACTGTCTGAAGTGGCTGCAGACTTTTCTGGTCTGGCTGAGAAGCTCTGCCAAGCCCTGGGTGTCACGTTCTATGCTGGCAAACCTGTCTTCCTGCCCTCTGTATTTGTATATTGTGTTTTTTCCCTTGTGTTTCTGTTGCTGCCAATTCCTGGGTGGCCTCCCAGGGGTTAATTGGTGTTCTGTGTGCTGCTCACCTGTTGACCCTTGCCTTGATTCCCCTGCCTATATTAGAGCAATGTACCTATAGGACATTGCTGGGTCATTTTCCTTTGCCTGGTCTCCTTGCGTCCTGCGAGCTCCTTGCTGTGTTCCTGATATCCTCTGTTTGTTCATCCTTGTTCAGTTTTTCCCTCTGTTATTTCTGTTCCAGTTTATGTCAGTTCCTTCTGTGTATTTAGTTCTGTCTATTGCTGTATTTTGTTTTGCTGTTTATGTTCCATTCAGATTCCCCGGTTACTGATTTTGGCTTGGCTGACTTCCCTTCTGGTTCCTATATTCTGTATGACGTACTCTCTGTGGTTATGACCTTTGGCTTTCCTCTTTATGACTACTCTATTGTATATTCCTTGTCTGTACCGTTTCCAGGAAACCCTGTCATCTGTATACAACAAAAGACTCTGTACGGCTTCAAGGTAATACTTTCCTTTAGATTAGATCTGGCTATCCTAAAGACCGGTCTTTCAGTGCAGGGAATCTTTGGTATTGCCGTACAGAGGTCTTTTGTTAACCCTTTGTTGCTTTCACCTGTCCTTGCAGTTTACCCTGCATCTCTGCATATAGGGGATTCTCTCAGGAACCAAGGCCTCACCTTCCTGCGAGTTATATTCATAGGGATATATATACAGACCGACCACTTCCAAGGATCGGAGGGCAAGTATAGGGTGGTGCGTGCCTGGTGGTACTGCCACCGTGACATAATGACCCAGCCATTACATAAGCCCGCAGAGATGTGTACCGTGTTGGAAACCATATTGCACATGTTTGAGGAATTTGTGGTTCACCTCAAAGGGTTACTGAGCCTGTGTCTAGACTCTGGCAATCAGGTCTCATTTGAAAGCAGGGTTCGTGGTCCGCTTTCTCCTGATGAAAAGAACAGAATACGTGAGTACAATCTCTGTTTCTATTGTGCCAGTTCGTTGCACTTTTTGTCTGGATGTCCCCTCAAGCCGGTGCGTCCTGGGGCTGGAGTGCCGGTGCGTCCTGGGGCTGGAGTGCCGGTGCGTCTCAAGACTTGTGGTGAGTCTGTGCGCCCTGATACTGGCCGAGTGCCAACTGTGCCCATGTCCCACAGTAAGGCCGCTAAAGCTAGACCACTCATGAGATCCACTGGTGCCAGTTACAGCTCGGAATCAGAGGGTGCCAGACCACGTAGGGGGTCTGACGGTGCCAGACCTAGCCGGAAGTCGGATAGTGCCAGACCACGTAGGGGATCTGATGGTGCCAGACCCTGCGGGGAGTCAGATAGCACCAGACCCCACTTTGAGTTCAGACCTCCTGAGAAATCCAGGTCTGAGAAAGAGGCACTTGAGTCTATGAAGGATGAATCCTTTTTGGCCACAAGGCCAGAGGATGAAGTACCCATGGGGATTATGTCGCTCTGGGCATCCGATAATAAACCTCAGACTAATGTGAATACCTCTGATGGCTGTAGGGGTTTAAAGACACAACTGGCTGGTTCTGAGCAGCGACTGGCAGCCAAAAGACAGTCCCTACATATTGTTACTGGGTGTATTACATGTAGAGCCGCAACCCCAGTGCCCATTGGCGGTAAGCCAGTCCTGTCTCCGTCTGGCAATGCGCAGCCAGTCCTGTCTCCGTCTGGCAATGCGCAGCCAGTCCTGTCTCCGTCTGGCAATGCGAAGAGAGTCCTGTTTCCGTCTGGCAATGAGAAGCCAGTCCTGTTTCCGTCTGGCAATGAGAAGCCAGTCCTGTTTCCGTCTGGCAATGAGAAGCCAGTCCTGTTTCTGTCTGGCAATGAGAAGCCAGTCCTGTTTCCGTCAGGCAATGAGAAGCCAGTCCTGTTTCCGTCTGGCAATGAGAAGCCAGTCCTGTTTCCGTCTGGCAATGCGCAGTCAGTCCTGTCTCCGTCTGGCAATGCGCAGCCAGTCCTGTCTCCGTCTGGCAATGCGCAGCCAGTCCTGTCTCCGTCTGGCAATGCGCAGCCAGTCCTGTCTCCGTCTGGCAATGCGCAGCCAGTCCTGTCTCCGTCTGGCAATGCGCAGCCAGTCCTGTCTCCGTCTGGCAATGCGCAGCCAGTCCTGTCTCCATCTGGCAATGCGCAGCCAGTCCTGTCTCCGTCTGGCAATGCGCAGCCAGTCCTGTCTCCGTCTGGCAATGCGCAGCCAGTCCTGTCTCCGTCTGGCAATGCGAAGAGAGTCCTGTTTCCGTCTGGCAATGAGAAGCCAGTCCTGTTTCCGTCTGGCAATGAGAAGCCAGTCCTGTTTCTGTCTGGCAATGAGAAGCCAGTCCTGTTTCTGTCTGGCAATGAGAAGCCAGTCCTGTTTCCGTCTGGCAATGAGAAGCCAGTCCTGTTTCCGTCTGGCAATGCGCAGCCAGTCCTGTCTCCGTCTGGCAATGCGCAGCCAGTCCTGTCTCCGTCTGGCAATGCGCAGCCAGTCCTGTCTCCGTCTGGCAATGCGCAGCCAGTCCTGTCTCCGTCTGGCAATGCGCAGCCAGTCCTGTCTCCGTCTGGCAATGCGCAGCCAGTCCTGTCTCCGTCTGGCAATGCGCAGCCAGTCCTGTCTCCGTCTGGAAATGCACAGCCAGCCCAGCCTGGCACGAAGCCACGGGTGCTGCCTGATCCTGGCACGAAGCCAGCGGTGACAGTGATGTCTGATTCTGATAAGCTGCCAGTCAGATCCATGGCAAGCTGTGTGTCAGCAGTGCCAAAGCTGCGTTGCAGCACCACTGTGCCCATGCCCCACAGAGAGTCCGAGGTTTCCAAACCTCATGGTAAGGCACAGGTGGGCGAGCCTACTCCCACTGTTGCCGTGTCGTGTGGGCTGGTCACCAGTTCGAGATCTCGTTCTAGGAGAAGACATGTAAAGGTGTCTAACCCTGGTCCAGCTGGTTCTATGCCCGGTCTGACTTATGCCGAGGTCCCCCTACCCCGTCATGTCCCTGAGGGCTATGTGCAGTCGCCCTCTGGACTGGTGTTCGGGAGGGACCACTGGGTTGCCCTTCAAAGAAACCCTCATAGACGGGGGCGTCTTGTGGAGGAGGATGACGACTCTGAGTGGGACCTCAGGGGACTTTGGTGACTGGTGTTCGTGGTCTGGTTTCCTGATTCTGTCAGTCATGTTTGTTGTTTTGGGTGCCCTGGGGTCACCCGTGGAGGAGGGGATACTGTCACGTTCTATGCTGGCAAACCTGTCTTCCTGCCCTCTGTATTTGTATATTGTGTTTTTTCCCTTGTGTTTCTGTTGCTGCCAATTCCTGGGTGGCCTCCCAGGGGTTAATTGGTGTTCTGTGTGCTGCTCACCTGTTGACCCTTGCCTTGATTCCCCTGCCTATATTAGAGCAATGTACCTATAGGACATTGCTGGGTCATTTTCCTTTGCCTGGTCTCCTTGCATCCTGTGAGCTCCTTGCTGTGTTTCTGATATCCTCTGTTTGTTCATCCTTGTTCAGTTTTTCCCTCTGTTATTTCTGTTCCAGTTTATGTCAGTTCCTTCTGTGTATTTAGTTCTGTCTATTGCTGTATTTTGTTTTGCTGTTTATGTTCCATTCAGATTCCCCGGTTACTGATTTTGGCTTGGCTGACTTCCCTTCTGGTTCCTATTCCTATATTCTGTATGACGTACTCTCTGTGGTTATGACCTTTGGCTTTCCTCTTTATGACTACTCTATTGTATATTCCTTGTCTGTACCGTTTCCAGGAAACCCTGTCACCTGTATACAACAAAAGACTCTGTACGGCTTCAAGGTAATACTTTCCTTTAGATTAGATCCGGCTATCCTAAAGACCGGTCTTTCAGTGCAGGGAATCTTTGGTATTGCCGTACAGAGGTCTTTTGTTAACCCTTTGTTGCTTTCACCTGTCCTTGCAGTTTACCCTGCATCTCTGCATATAGGGGCTTCTCTCAGGAACCAAGGCCTCACCTTCCTGCGAGTTATATTCATAGGGATATATATACAGACCGACCACTTCCAAGGATCGGAGGGCAAGTATAGGGTGGTGCGTGCCTGGTGGTACTGCCACCGTGACACTGGGTACCTGGTTAGAAAATGCCATACCACCAGATTTAGGAAGTGTGCTAGGCATGGTACATGCGTCAATTTACCCAGGCGTAGGGCGGAGAGAAGGTTGCTGCCATTATCACAGACGACCATTCCCAGCTCAAGCTGGCGTGGTGTTAACCATCTCTGCGCCTGCCCCTGCAGAGCTGACAGAATTTCTGGCCCGGTGTGGCTCCCGTCCCCTAAACAAACCAGCTCAAGCACACAGTATGGCATCTTTTTGCTTGAGCCATTGCGTAGCCCCTGCCACACGTCGGTTTAACTGCCACTTCGCCAGAGACAGAGAAGGAGGAAGAGGAAGAGGTGGTGGAGCAGATATACCTCATATAAGCAGCTTTCTGGAGGTGTGGTGGATGAACAAGCTCCAGCACAGAGCCCCATCCTGGATCCCTCCCAGCTGCAAGCAGAGTTACCCAGTGTGTCATGAAGGAAATGTAACATCCCTGTCCATGCTTGCTGGACCACGTGTCTAAAGAAATGCGCACCTTGCTGATGACTGCCTTTCCCAATGACTCCATAACATTGTCTTCAACGTGCTGGTATAGTGCTGGAATGGCCTTCCGTGAAAAGAATTGCCGTTTTGGAACTTGCCACTGTGGTACAGCACATTTGGCAAATTCACGGAAGGAGGCAGAGCCCACCAGCTGGAAAGGCAGCAGCTGTAATGCGAGTAATTTTGCCAAGCTGGCATTTAGACGCTGTTCAAGGGGATGGTTGGGACTATATTTCTTATGCTGCAGCAGCTGGGGCAACAAAATCTGACTGTGTAAATCTGCAGCTGATGGGATGCTGTCACATTCTGAGGAAGGACCTGGTACACCGATTACTGTAGCATCATCCCTGTCAGTGGAGGTTGTGGACAATGACATGGCAGGACATATAGTGGAGGTAGAGACAGATAAGGACCAATGGGAAGTGTTGTGCCAACGGGATGCATGACAGGTGGTCATATGTCAATTCAAGCATGTGGTACCCAAGCAGCTGATGTTTCTCCCACGCTTGATCCTCTTCAGACATAGTTTACAAATAGCAACGCTGCGGTCTGCTGCATATGTCGTGAAGAACTCCCAGACAGCAGAGTTCCTGGATGTGTGCTTTGAGACAGTGCTCTGCACCTGAGCAGCTCTGACATCTGATGCCTTGGACTGGCTACGGTTGCTCATAGAGGACGTTGTGCCTCGTTTTTGTTGTGCCGCCTCCTCCTCCTCACTTGACTCCTCTGTTCGATCAGGCACCCAAGTGGAGTCAGTGACCTCATCATCGTCATCACCCCCTATCTCCTCGTCACTGGAGCCAACTTGGCAGTATGGTGAAGCTGCTGGGGGAACGTGAGTACCAGTTCTTTGTGTGTCACTGGCACCCCATCCCTCTAGGCTGATTATACTCCCTTCCTCAACCTCAGAGTTTGAATCAGAGCACTGTAGTTGCTGCGCATCCTCAAGCAGCATGTCACGGTCATTGTAGTCAAACAATTCAGCTGACTCCTCCGTGTATGATGGTGAGGCTACGGCAGGAGTAGCTGTGGACATGGAGGCTGAATTAGATGTTTTGGCAGCTGAGGTGGACTGTAAACTACTACAAGCCTGGCTGGCAGAGGACTCGCAGGATGAGGATGGCCTGGTTAGCCAATCCTGCAAATCCTCTGTATGTTGCTGCTGCTTAAGACAGCCAGCACCAGTTAGAAAGGACAAGCGTGCCCCTGCAGAGGATGCACCATGTCCACGACGACCAGGGGCACAGCCTTCCGACACAGAGGCTGCTTGCCCTCTTATCTGTGTCTGGGAGCATCTGTCTGTCCTTTTTGGTCTTTCTGACATGGTGAGTGATATATAGATTAAAGATATACAGAACTCTGATTCAACTCTGGTTTAACCCTTTCGCTGCTGAGGCTTTTCCCGCCCCTGTGCGAAGGTCATTTTTACCGGTTTTGCTCATCATGTTTAAATGTGTTTTGAAGGCTTATTTTAGTATATGACCCAGACATATTATATATCGTTCTTTCCGTCAGACTCGGTAGATTCATAATATGTCATTATTATATGTATACGTTATGTCATGTCTGTATATTATAACAAAAAATGCAATAAAATATGTATTTTCAATAATTTACAATGTGTAAAGTGTTTTTTTTCACATTTTAACATGCGAGCAATTGCGGTTATATTTTGTATGGGGTGCGCTTGTTAAAAAAATTAGAGATGGGGTCTCGTTACATTTTTTTTTGGGAAAATTACACTATTTTTAACAAACGCACCGCATACAAAAATCGTTAGTGCAGCATCATTGTTCACATTATAATTGAAATGGGAACAATATTGCTGCATTAACAAACCAAAAAAAAAAAAAAGTGTTTATTTTTTTTTATAATTTTTTTTTTAATTTTTTTTTTATTTTTATTTTTCATTTTTTTTTTGACAAACTTTTTCACTTTCATGTTTGGTATCGTTGGAACGGCCATGCTCTGGCCGATCCAACCATACCAAACATTAACCCCTAACTGCCACGGATTGGGAGATAGGGAGTTCCAATGAACTCCCTATCTCCACAGTTGGTGGCAGTTAGGGGTTAAGTCTAGGACTGGCGTCATCGTGCTACGCACGATGACGCCAGTCCTCAGGGGGAGTTCCCGGAGGCTTGGCCGACATCCAAAATGTCGGCCAGCTCCGGGAAAGGATCGCGAACCGGCGCTTTTCAGCGCCGATTCGCGATCCAGCTCCCCAGGGGTTAATGCCAGGCACCATTTGGAAGGGCAGGCTGTGCCCTTCCAAATGATGCCTGGGTTAACCCCCGCAGAGCCGCCGATCGGGAGAGAGAGAGGTCCGAAGGACCTCCCCCCCTCCCTTTCAGGCGCCTCCTCCGCACATGCGGGGGGGCGCCTGAATTAGGTGTCATCGCGCTGCCGCGATGACACCTAATTCCGGCGGCTGCGGTCCCGGATGCCGGGCTGACATCGAGGATGTCAGCCCGCACCGGGGGGGCCAGCGATCGGCCGGAACCCGGCCGAACGCTGACCCCAATGGGAGGACGCGCTCAGTGCGTCCTCCGCATACCAGCGGGAATGCTGAGGACGCGCTGAGCGCGTCCTCAGCATTGAAGTGGTTAAAAGATTGGAGATATGCAGAACTCTGATTCAACTGTGTTATCTAGATTAAAGATATTCAGAACTCTGCTATAAGTCAGCGATTTCACTGATATTTTCCCTGCAAGGCTGCCAATGTCCTCTACTCTCTCTCTGATTCACTTCCTCTCCTGCAGGCTGCAACACTCTGATAGCTGGCAAGACACAGATTCAAATTCCCAGAACTCTGGTATAAGTCAGTGATACACCCTGATAGCTGGCAAGACATAGATTCAAATTTCCAGAACTCTGAATCTGTGTCTTGCCAGCTATCAGGCTGTATCACTGACATATACCAGAGTTCTGCAAATTTGAATCTGTGTCTTGCCAGCTATCAGGGTGTATCACTGACTTATACCAGAGTTCTGCAAATTTGAATCTGTGTCTTGCCAGCTATCAGAGTGAATCACTGATTTATACCAGAGTTCTGCAAATTTGAATTTGTGTCTTGCCAGCTATCAGGGTGTATCACTGACTTATACCAGAGTTCTGAAAATTTGAATCTGTGTCTTGCCAGCTATCAGGGTGTATCACTGACATATACTAAATTTGCAGAACTCTGGTATAAGTCAGTGATACACCCTGATAGCTGGCAGTGCCAAGACACCAGATTCAAGTTTCCAGAACTCTGGTATAAGTCAGTGAAAGAACAATCTCCTCTCTTCTCTGATTCACTCCTGCAACAAACACACACTGGGGGGCTGTGGGTAAGCCTTATATAGTGTGCTGCAGGATTTAGCTCTGTGAGCCCATGATTGGGCAAGATTTGCCCAATCAGGACTCTGACCCCTGATTGGCATAGTCTTGCATCTGTCTTGCACCTGACCTGTGGTCACCGCCAGCCCATCCCTAATAAACAGCACAAACCAGCAAAGTCGTGTGAAATTTATTCCATTGATTTTTCTTTCCATAGAGCTTTTATAACGTTCTTGGGGGAGTTTCACCGGGAGGGAACATAAAGGAAGAGGGAATGGTTTGGGGAGTGTAGGGGATGGTACAATATCGTGTGAGACGCAGCTCATCAATCATAGACATACATATCATGAATTAAGCTATATTAAAAGGCGGATCTTCGGTTATTCATCAATTACGACCATTACCTCACATAAGCAGTTATTGATTAAACCGTGGTCAGAGCGACCCTCTTGTAGTTCTGGTCAAGAGAGAACAAATCGATATCTTTGTTAGTTCTGCCGGGTTAGAGAATCTTAAGCAAACATGTAAAAGAGCAGAATGGAGCAAACGTCGAAAAACAACTTGTAGCTGAGAAAGCAGATAAAAAAAGCAATGTTAAAAAACAGGTTCAGGTATTTGAGAGCAAGAGGCCTACTTGCAAGTGATAGACCAGTTATCATTAATGATCACAATCATTAAGATAAGCACTAGGATAATTAGTTATCAAGCATTGGTTGAATTAATACCCTAACAGCTCTCCCATTTGTCACATCAGTGACAACACGTCATATGAAACGTATTAATTCACCCTTGCTATTCTGTTGCTGGCCACAGCGGTTGAAGAGACAACCTATCAACTTATAAATCAGGTATATGGCAAAGATACACACCAATACCACTAACAGGCCAGCAAGGATACTCTTACCCATGGATCCTAGCCAGGAACCAATACCTAGGGACCAATCCCAGCCATCAAAGAGACCATGTGCCTTTTCCCGGATATGTGATTGGACTTCCTCCAGGGTGTCTAACTCATGATGAATCGCTCCTGAATTATCAGGCATGAATGAGCAACAGGAACAGCCGATCCTCATACAAACCCCGTCCTCTGCGGCTAATAAGTAATCAAGAGCACAAACCAGCAAAGTCGTGTGAAATTTATTCCATTGATTTTTCTTTCCATAGAGCTTTTATCAGGCATGAATGAGCAACAGGAACAGCCGATCCTCATACAAACCCCGTCCTCTGCGGCTAATAAGTAATCAAGAGCACAAACCAGCAAAGTCGTGTGAAATTTATTCCATTGATTTTTCTTTCCATAGAGCTTTTATAACGTTCTTGGGGGAGTTTCACCGGGAGGGAACATAAAGGAAGAGGGAATGGTTTGGGGAGAGTAGGGGATGGTACAATATCGTGTGAGACGCAGCTCATCAATCATAGACATACATATCATGAATTAAGCTATATTAAAAGGCGGATCTTCGGTTATTCATCAATTACGACCATTACCTCACATAAGCAGTTATTGATTAAACCGTGGTCAGAGCGACCCTCTTGTAGTTCTGGTCAAGAGAGAACAAATCGATATCTTTGTTAGTTCTGCCGGGTTAGAGAATCTTAAGCAAACATGTAAAAGAGCAGAATGGAGCAAACGTCGAAAAACAACTTCTAGCTGACAACCTATCAACTTATAAATCAGGTATATGGCAAAGATACACACCAATACCACTAACAGGCCAGCAAGGATACTCTTACCCATGGATCCTAGCCAGGAACCAATACCTAGGGACCAATCCCAGCCATCAAAGAGACCATGTGCCTTTTCCCGGATATGTGATTGGACTTCCTCCAGGGTGTCTAACTCATGATGAATCGCTCCTGAATTATCAGGCATGAATGAGCAACAGGAACAGCCGATCCTCATACAAACCCCGTCCTCTGCGGCTAATAAGTAATCAAGAGCACAAACCAGCAAAGTCGTGTGAAATTTATTCCATTGATTTTTCTTTCCATAGAGCTTTTATCAGGCATGAATGAGCAACAGGAACAGCCGATCCTCATACAAACCCCGTCCTCTGCGGCTAATAAGTAATCAAGAGCACAAACCAGCAAAGTCGTGTGAAATTTATTCCATTGATTTTTCTTTCCATAGAGCTTTTATAACGTTCGTGGGGGAGTTTCACCGGGAGGGAACATAATGGAAGAGGGAATGGTTTGGGGAGAGTAGGGGATGGTACAATATCGTGTGAGACGCAGCTCATCAATCATAGACATACATATCATGAATTATATATTCTGAAGGGCTACCAATCTTATCTGTTCTTGCTCAGATGAAAGCAACTGCAGGGCAACCTGGGTGGCATTAAATGCAGCATCTATTTCTGTAGCTAGTAAATTAAATTTAGTATACAAGCGAGCAACACCAAAAGCAGGCATCACGGATAGAAAAATCATCTCGGAAGTGGTAGATTTTACTGTTAGGGCTCTCTTACGTGAGTGTTTAGGAATGCGTATATGTGTCTTGGGTAATGTTTTCGAGGCAGTGAACGCGGGCATAATCTGTCCTATAAAACGGGGTTTTCGTAAGTGTATAGGTATGGTTTTATATGTCCATTTATCACAGAGATAATACACTCCTTCAGGTAGGTTGATTTGTCTTTGAGTGTTGTAGATATAGGGAAGTGATGTTTGGGGCAAGGTGTGTAGAAACAGCTTTTGCCCATCGAATGATAGTAACATTCACGTTTTCCTCTTCGTCTATATCTTTGTGGATAACATCATTCGTTAGATATGTGGTGCGTATATATTGTGTTAGAATGTGTTGTATCGCTTCAACAGGTGTGCACCATTGGAAGAGAGCTGTTACAAGATACCAACAAAATATACCTATGCAGTTCTCCAACGGCTCCCTTTCCTTTTCCGTATGCGGACATATCGGATTATTACCCAGATGTGGAAGCCAGATAGGGACATTATAAGCAAAAACAAGGGTAGCATTAATATTAGGCACATTAGTACGATTATCATGGTTAAGAAAAGCAAAAGTACCAATGGTTACTGCATAGGCAAGATGCACTTTGGTTCGCTCCATTTCAGCTCTCACTTTAGGTGCACTATTAAACTCAGTAATCATGGACTAATTAGTTTTGATCATGTCGGCTAACATCTGGTCAGTCCATGCCATTCCTATGAAGGGATAAACGTACTGTTGCGAATGTGGTGCATATCCGCATATCCAACACGACTCATTCTTCATATAGGATTCACTGTGTACTTCTTGCAGGGATTGGATGAAAACATTGTCAATCTCATAGGAAGAAGAGCGGCGGTTTCTATTAGGTATAGCATCAGAGGAGTTGGAACAGGAAGGAGAATTAAGACAATCACAGTCATAATAGCATTCAGCCAGCAGATGGAAAGCTGTGATTAATGGAAAGCCAACAGCACAAATCTTGATGATCATTCCGATGGGGAGGATTCCTCCTGCGAATGCCATGGTTGAATACTTGGTGGTGCGGCCTTTACTCGAGATGCGTGGATCCAGGTGGGTGAATCACTCGTCAGGACTGCGGTTTGGGTAACAGCCACGACCGTCAGTGGAAGACCATATGGTGGATCCAGGGATTTGTGCCGATGCAGCTCCTTTACCAGGATGTGATCCCCTTTGCGGAAGGAATGCGTTGGTTCACTAGAAGGAAAAACAGAAGATAATGACACATCACCATATACACTATTCAACTTCTTTATCAGTTGGACAACGTAATGCTCCTGGATCTGTTCCAGATCACCAGGCAACATTACCGGTGGCCCTCCTCTGGCCCACGGGGTGGGAAGCAGACGTCCCATCAGAATCTCAAATGGTGACAGATTTGTCTTTGCCATTGGAGTCATTCTGATCTCTGCAAATATGGCTGGCAGATAATCAAGCCAATTAGTGAATGTACCTTGCGTAGCCTTTCTTATCTTGTCCTTGAGGGTACGATTTAGACATTCAATTTGGCTGGAACTTTGCGGGTGGTATGGAATATGAAACTTCCACTGTTTGGACATTAAATTAACCACTTGTTGAACCAGTCTTGAGGTAAAAGCTGGGCCTTTATCGAAATCTATGGTTACGGTACAACCAAACCTAGGAATAATCGCCTTACATAATATTTTAGCTGTTGCACCTTCCCTGGCAACAGCGAAGGCCTCAGGCCATTTACTGAACCTGTCTACTATGACAAGTAGATACTTCACTCCACCTCTGGCTGTGGGCATATGAGTGAAATTTAGTTGTAGTTCCTGAAAAGGACCCTGAGCTGGGATTAGATGTTCATGTAATCCTTCCTTTTTAACTTGTGTATTGTTACGGGCACAGGTTAAGCAACGACTTATCTGGGCCTGTACCAATGATGACATTTCTGAAAATAAAAAACGTTTGGCCAGTTCTGCACATGAGTGTTTAATCCCACGGTGGCCAATACCATGAAATTGTGTTATGAAGATGGGTGCTGCAGCTTTGGGTAAACCAATCACTCCATATTTTGAAAACAATCCTGAGGGATCTATTGTCATTTCCTGTGACTGCCAGAAGGAAAGATCCTCAGGAGAGGCAACTGCTTGTAACTCCAGGAGTAATGTGTCACTGGGAAGTGTTGGCGGAGCAAGGAAGAAGTGTGTCTGTGTGGTGTCTGTCATGTCATCAGTATCTGCAGCTTCCTTGGATATGATATCAGCAAACTGATTTCCTTTCGCTTGAAACGTACCATCGTGGCATGGCCTTTGCATTTCACTATTGCTAACTTAGCAGGTAATTGTATGGCCTCAAGTAAGTCAGTGATAAGATCTGAGTGTGCTATTGTCTTACCGTCAGCTGACAGCCGTAATCATGTATTATGTCTGGTAATTCCACCACTGTGTACCCTGTTATGTATATAGAAAAATGTTGGCAGATAAGAACCTTTCGGCCCATCTAGTCCGCCCAATTACATGGATACTTTACCTGGATTTATCTTTTGTTTAGGATAGCCTTATGCCTTTCCCATGCTTGCTTAAATTCAATTACTGTTTTGGCCTCTACCACTTCAACTGGAAGACTGTTCCATGTATCCATCACCCTCTCAGTAAAATAATGCTTTCTGATGTTACTTTTAAACCTTTGCCCATCTAATCTAAGACTATGTCCTCTTGTTTTGCTACTTTGTTTCCTTTTAAATATACTCACTTCTTCTACCTTGTGGATTCCCTTTACGTATTTAAATGTTTCTATCATATCTCCTCTGTCTCGTCTTTTTTCCAAGCTGTACATGTTAAGATCATTAAGCCTTTCCTGGTAACTTTTCTCCTTCAAGCCATACACCATTTTAGTAGCCCTTCTCTGAACTCTCTCTAAGATGTCTATATCCTTCTGGAGATACGGTCTCCAGTACTGCACACAGTACTCCAAGTGAGGTCTCACCAGTGCTCTGTACAGTGGCATGAGCACTTCCTTTTCCTACCGCTAAAACTCTCCCTACACAACCAAGCATTCTGCTAGCATTTCCTGCTGCTCTATTACATTGACTACTTACCCTTAGATCCTCTGAAATAATAACCCCGAAATCCCTTTCCTCAGATGTTGAGGTTAGGACTGTAACAAATATTCTATATTCAGCCCTTGGGTTTTTACGTCCCAGGTGCATTATCTTGCACTTATCCACATTAAAACTCAATTGCCACAGCTCCGACCATTTTTTTAGTTTACCTAAATCATTTGTCATTTGGCTGATCCCTCCAGGAACGTCAACCCTGTTGCAAATCTTTGTGTCATCAGCAAAAAGACATACTTTTCCATTAATACCTTCTGCAATATCACTAATAAAAATATTAAATAGAATGGGTCCAAGTACTGACCCTTGAGGTACCCCACTGGTAACAAGACCTTGCGCCGAATAAACTCCATTTACCACAACCCTCTGTTGCCTGTCACTCAGCCACTGCCTAATCCATTCAACAATATTGGAATCCAAGCTCAAAGATTGCAATTTATTGATAAGCCTTCTATGCGGAACAGTATCAAAAGCCTTACTGAAATCTAAATAAGCAATGTCTACTGCACCACCTGTGACTATTATTTTTGTTACCCACTCAAAAAAATCAATAAGATTAGTTTGGCATGATCTCCCTGAGGTAAACCCATGTTGTTTCTTATCCTGTAATCTATGTGTTTTTAGATGTTCAACAATCCTTTCCTTTAACATGGTTTCCATTAATTTCCCCACTACTGACGTAAGACTAACTGGCCTATAGTTCCCAGATTTCTCCCTACTACCCTTCTTGTGAATGGGCACAACATTTGCTAATTTCCAGTCTTCTGGGACGACTCCCGTTAGCAAGGATTGGTTAAATAAATCTGTTAACGGTTTTGCTATTACATCACTGAGCTCTTTTAATAATTTAGGGTGGATCCCATCAGGCCCCATTGACTTATTTGTATTTACTTTAGACAGCTGCTGTAGAACCTCCTCCTCTGTAAACTGATATGTAATTGTCTCGTTAGTGTTTCCTCCTAACTGAGGTCCCTTTCCTTCCTTTTCTTCTGCAAAGACTGAACAAAAATATTCATTGAGGCAGTCAGCGAGACTTTTATCCTCTTCTACATACCTTCCTTCCTTTGTTTTTAATCTAACTAATCCTGGTTTTACTTTTCTTTTCTCGTTTATGTATCTAAAAAATGTTTTGTCCCCCTTTTTTACTGACTGAGCTATTTTCTCTTCTGCGTTTGCTTTGGAAGCTCTTATAAATTGCTTTGTTTCTTTCTGCCTAATCTTATGTATGTGTTGTCTGTGGGCCTACGGCATGAGCCGTCAACAAATATGTGGCATATGTGGTCACCCTCCATTGGTGTAGACATGAGATCCATACGTGGGGAGGTTACTGCATGTATGAGAGGCAAGCAGTCATGTTCGTCATCTTCTGGTGTGTTACGTAATCTAAGCAGACTGTTGAGTGCATGTATTGGACCTGAGGTTGGTGAGGAGTATTTGACAGTCAGGTTCTGTGTGGATGTGAGAATGATCTCATAACCAGAGAGGCATTGTGCTGTCACATGTTGTGTCGTGAGATTGTTAAGTACTTTCAGAACATCGTGTGGTGTGTGCAAAACAGTGTCATGTGATAAGGTAATGGCTTGTACGGCTTCTACAGCCATGGCACATGCGGCTACAGCTCTTAAACATGCTGGTATACCTTGTACCGGGAGAGGCAACACCCATGAGAGGAATGCAGTCGGCCTAAGAACACCCCCATGAACCTGGGCTAGTACCGCCACCATGGCCGTACAATCTTCTCGTCAATACAGGTGAAAGGGTACATGATAATTGGGCAAACCTAGAGCAGGTCCAGATGACATCAATACCTTTAACATTTCATAAGCGGCGCACATGGACTCGTCCCAGATTAACATATCTGGTGCATCCTGCTTTGTAGCCTTTCACAAAATATTGTCATAGTGGGAGCAATCGGGAATCCATTGTCTGCAGAAATTGACCATACCGAGAAAGCTCGTCATGTCTGCTTTGCTGGTGGGCTGGGCCAGCTGTGAAAGAGCTTTTATTCGAGAGAGGGAGACATGCCTCTCACCTGGGGAAAGTGTGAAACCCAGGTATGTGACCTTTGGTTGGCACTACTGCAATTTCAACAAAGAAACCTTATGTCCCTCTCTTGCCGGGTGCATGAGCAGGGCTGACGTATCCTGCTTACATGCATCTGCGTCTGGGCTACATAGCAACAAGTCATCCGTGTACTGCAATAGGACTGAACCAGATGGCGGCGCCCACTCTTTGAGGGTCTCACAGAGCGCTTGGCAATAAGCCACAGCCGAATCGACGAAACCTTGCGGGAGTCTTTTCCAGGAAAATTGCGTCCCTTCAAATGTAAAGGCTAACAAGGGCTGTGTCTCCCTGTCCACAGGTATAGAAAAGAAGGCATTGGACAGGTCTAGGACTGTAAACATTTGAGCTGTAGCAGGTATGGATGTGAGTAACGAATGTGCATCAGGTACAATAGGTGCAATGGGAATGATAATCTTGTTCAAGGCCGTGAAATCTTGGGTAAAGTGAAAGCCTTCACCCTTGGGGATGGGATTCACTGGTGTGTTGTAAGGTGACACAATGGGCCTCAGGATACCAGCCTCTAGGAACCTATGGATGAATTCTCGAATGCCTTCGGTTTTAGCTGGACCTAAAGGGTATTGTTTTTGATAGAACGGTCCTGCACCAGGTTTGAGTGTGGCTTTTAAAGGTGTACAGTCAATCAGTCCTACATCATATGAATCTGTTCTGCCCATATTGAATATGGCACATCAGACAAGGCCTCAGGGATAGTAAGTGCAGGAAAATGTCTTGTACCCGTTGTACAGTCATGTTGTGTGGTCATCTGAAAACATGAGTAAGGTGATGTAATGTCTAAGTCTCCTTGTGATCCGCATTTGATCTGTATACCTAAGTCACCCAGTACATCACGCCCTAACAAATTCACCGGACACGTGGGTAGGATAGAGAAACTTTGTTTGGCAATTACATTCCCATCGTTATCCCATATGCGTAGGGGTGTGGTTCTTTTGGTTTCAGTCAAGACCCCGTTTATTCCCATAGAAAGCTCAGCATCTTCCAAATCACTAGTATACCAGTCGCCCATAATAGTGGACGTGGTGGCCCCTGTATCAACCAAGAAAGGGATACCCTGATCTTCCACTCGGATTTTGATTAGTGGTAGTTCAGTATAGGCATCAGTGATCTGGACTAGGCTGAGGGAGTCTCCCTCCGGGCATCCCTATTGTCTGTTCTGGTTCTGCCAGTCAATCTGATGTCTGGGTGGTCTGACTTGAGGTTCTCTCGTGTCATTAGGTGTTGTGTGATAGGTGTTCGGGTGTGTAACCCTCTTGCTGTCTCCCTGTCAACTCTGGGCATTGGGCTCTGAAATGGCCTACTTTCTTGCAATAGAAGCAGGCGTTATCTCGCTGCGCATCCTTCCCACCCCTCCTATCCCCTTGGTTACGGTACCCTGCTCTTCCGCTCTGCTGCTGTCCACTATTCCAATTTCCTCTATACTGTCCTTGAAACGCTAGCAACATACTTTTACCATCCTTAACATTACGTTCAAAACACCCTGCTGCATCTTTGACCTGTAATGTCTTTTCTATCTCATCAGGCGATTGCGTAGGCAGGCCAATTATCAACCATTTGCTTCACCAATCTCTGCACATCAGGCAGCAAATTATTCACCAACGTCTGTACATACATTTCGCCTGTCTCACCATCTCTTGTCAATCCACCATTTTCCTTCCAATTCGCATGGAAACGTTTCACAAATTGCGTTACACTCTCATTCTTTTCTTGTTTACATGCTAGGAAAGCAGCCATTGACTTACGGTTACCATGCATCACAATCCATTCATTCAACACTGATGTCCACATTTCATCTATGTTTGTCTGAGTCCTATGTGGGTAGTCTGTTACTTCACCATCTGTAAGTAATGCACATTTGGCCCATCTAAACCTTCCGTCACCATCATATCCCATCACACCATTAATAATCATTCTATAGTCTTCTACAGTAAACCTCAATCCTTTCGTAGCTCTCTTTAGGTACTGTGCTGTGGCAGCAGGAGACTTAACTGGGTCTGGTGCTTTGATTATATCGTTAATGACAGCCATGTCAATGGGCACAATGATCATATGATCACCTGCAGACATGAATGGAAACTGTTCTGTGTATTCTTCAGCATGTTTCTTTCGCATTGCTTCCATCTGTCACTTGTCTGGCTGTGGGTAGTGAGTGAGGGGCTCATGTTCACAGGTAGGATAACGTGTCGTAACCTTCCCAAACTGAGCAGTCGTTGACTCAACCGCTGAGCCCTCTAAAGGCTCTTCTATCTTTGCCATATATACAGGTGCACCCCCTTGTGCTTGTGCCTGATCTAGGGTATATGCATGTTCTGTTGCTGTGTCTATTGGTAGAGCGGTTGGCGGTGTAGCTGCCACTGCCTGTAGTGATGATCTTTGTTGTGTGGGGTCAGCTCTGTCTTGTAGAAAGCCAGTAAGGCTGAGGCAAGTACTTCTGGCTTCGTAGTATGTGGAAACAAAGTAGAAGGGGAAGGGTACATAGGAACATATGCGGGTGGTATGGGTGTGGGCGCAGTGGGCACATAAACATTTGGTGCTTTAGTTACAGGAGCATTGTAATAAGGGGCTAACTCAACCCAGACTTTTCCACATGCTTTCATATATTTCTTGTCCCATTTGGGATCTCCTGTATACCATGGGAACGCATCTCTATCATTCAGACACAAACCTTTAATCATCTCAATATGCCATCCATCCATTGCACCTTCACGCGGAAAAGGATCAGTAGAAGCCATACTTACCATCCACGAATTGAGAAGGTCAGTAAAGGGCACCGTGTGATACGCACCAGCGATTCTAGTTACGTAAGCAGATGGGCTTTCATCTGGAAGCGGCTTGGGGTCCTTCGACGTATTTGTGCGGTTACCTGCGGACCTCGGTACACTCTTGCTAGTACGATACCGGATTTTCAGTTTCCCTTCTTGCGGTCCGTTCTGCTTCTCAAGTGCCTCGAAATCAGGCACTGTCACATCTGTCTCTGCCTTGACATTATTGGCACCCATGTTGATTCCTATGTGGGAGACACTACACAAACAAGGTCCACAAAGCACAATACAGTTCTATATACTTATACAGTTACAGTCAAGTCCAGAAATATTGGGACATCAACACAATTCTAACATATTTGGCTCTATACACCACCACAATGGAGTTGGAATGAAACAAACACAATGTGCTTTAACTGCAGACTGTCAGCTTTAATTTGAGGGTATGTACATCCAACTCAGGTGAACGGTGTAGGATTTACAGCAGTTTGCAGATGTGCCTCCCACTTGTTAAGGGACCAAAAGTAATGGGACAATTGGCTTCTCAGCTGTTCCATGACCAGGTGTGTGATATTCCCTCATTACCCCAATTACAATGTGCAGATAAAAGGCCCAGAGTTCATTTCAAGTGTGCTATTTGCATTTGGAATCTGTTGCAGTCAACTCTCAAGATGAGATCCAAAGAGCTGTCACTATCAGTGAAGCAAGCCATCATTAGGCTGAAGAAACAAAACAAACCCATCAGAGAGATAGCAAGAACATTAGGCGTGGCCAAAACAACTGTTTGGAACATTCTCTTTCCCTGGTGAAGAAAACACCCTTCACAACAGTTGGCCAGATCAAGAACACTCTCCAGGAGGTAGGTGTATGTGTGTCAAAGTCAAAAATCAAGAGAAGACTTCACCAGAGTAAATACAGAGGGTTCACCACAAGATGTAAACCATTGGTGAGCCTCAAAAACAGGAAGGCAAGATTAGAGTTTGCCAAACAACACCTAACAAAGCCTTCACAGTTCTGGAACAAGATCCTATGGACAGATGAGACCAAGATCAACTTGTACCAGAGTGATGGGAAGAGAAGAGTATGGAGAAGGAAAGGAACTGCTCATGATCCTAAGCATACCACCTCATCAGTGAAGCATGGTGGTGGTAGTGTCATGGCGTGGGCATGTATGACTGCCAATGAAACTGGTTCTGTTGTATTTATTGATGATGTGACTGCTGACAAAAGCAGCAGGATGAATTCTGAAGTGTTTATATTATCTGCTCACATTCAGCCAAATGCTGCTGAACTCATTGGACGGCGCTTCACAGTGCAGATGGACAATGACTCAAAGCATACTGCAAAAGCAACCAAAGAATTTTTGAAGGGACGGAAGTGGAATGTTATGCAATGGCCAAGTCAATCACCTGACCTGAATCCCATTGAGCATGCATTTCACTTGCTGAAGACAAAACTGAAGGGAAAATGCCCCAAGAACAAGCAGGAACTGAAGACAGTTGCAGTAGAGGCCTGGCAGAGCGTCACCAGGGATAAAAAACCAGCATCTGGTGATGTCTATGTGTTCCAGACTTCAGGCTTCATTGACTGCAAAGGATTTGCAACCAAGTATTAAGAAGGGAAAGTTTGATTTATGATTATTATTCTGTCCCATTACTTTTGGTCCCTTAACAAGTGGGAAGCACATCTGCAAACTGCTGTAAATCCTACACCGTTCACCTGAGTTGGATGTACATACCCTCAAATTAAAGCTGACAGTCTTCAGTTAAAGCACATTGTGTTTGTTTCATTCCAACTCCATTGTGGTGGTGTATAGAGCCAAAGATGTTAGAATTGTGTCGATGTCCCAATATTTCTGGACCTGACTGTATATAGCGACAAACACAAAAGCACATAAAGAGACACACATCAGAGACATACACATTTACTGACTAGAGACGTTAATATGTTGGCCTAAACAATCCCCAATCTATCTACCAAACCTTCGCAGCATGTGTGACTTGGACAAAAGGGGAGAGTGTTAATCAGTTTAATCCCCTAATCTAACCTGTACTAGATAAATAAATCCTGTGCGCACCTATTAATCAACCACGATCATGTTCCCGCAGCACCGATCAATCATTTTGGCCATACATTGCTCCAGACAAAGCAACGTGCTTCCTCTAGCACCATATAATGCAAAACATATAAAGGATAGTGGGCTACGTAGTCGCTCAACAAAAAGCGGCCAGCAATTCCTAGGCGTGGATACGTGATTCTACTGATCAGGTAAACATAGTCAAAACGACTATTAACTTACCCGAACCACAGAATCCCACTTCTGACACCAAATTGTAAGAGTCTGTTTCTGCAACACCTCTCCTGGTTCCTTGGGTCCTCATCACGTGGTTACGGTCAACCGGAGAATAAACAACACAAACCAGCAAAGTCGTGTGAAATTTATTCCATTGATTTTTCTTTCCATAGAGCTTTTATAAAGTTCTTGGGGGAGCTTCACCGGGAGGGAACATAAAGGAAGAGGGAATGGTTTGTGGAGGGTAGGGGATGGTACAATATCGTGTGAGGCGCAGCTCACCAATCATAGACATACATATCATGAATTAAGCTATATTAAAAGGCTGATCTTCGGTTATTCATCAATTACAACCATTACCTCACATAAGCAGTTATTGATTAAACCGTGGTCAGAGCGACCCTCTTGTGTTCTGGTCAAGAGAGAACAAATCAATATCTTTGTTAGTTCTGCCGGGTTAGAGAATGTTAAGCAAACATGCAAAAGCACAGATTGGAGCAAATGTCGAAAAACAACTTGTAGCTGAGAAAGCAGATAGAAAAGCAATGTTAAAAAACAGGTTCAGGCATTTGAGAGCAAGAGGCTTACTTGCAAGTGATAGACCAGTTATCATTAATGATCACAATCATTAAGACAATCATTAGGATAATTAGTTATCAAGCATTAGTTGAATTAATACCCTAACACCCATTATTTCACTGTTACCGGGCAGATGAAGAAAAACAAATTATATTTGTCCTGTCAGAATATGACTATTAGTTTTGTGGGTTTAACTATAGTAAATATCTGTGCCGTTGAGACAATCCTATTGGCTTGTAAATGTGAGATTTATTGTATGTCAAATCTTCTATAAAAGAACTGATCCAACAAAGAGACTCAGATATTTGAAGAACGAAACCTGTGTGTGATATCTTTATTTATGTCTGTGGGCTAACTTAGCGCTGCGCAAAGACTTTGCATGATAAGACGGCAACAGAGATCTAATTTGCTTGTATGGTAAATATGAATAGGAATATTGATTTGATTAATTGATTTATCACTGTTACCCTGCTACATAATTGTTGTCAACTATAGCGCCTTAATGCAAAAGGAAAATAAACCCAATATATTTGTTTTTTTGGAAATAAAGAAAAAACTCAGTTTAAATAAGGTTGTAAATTGGATGTTTTTATTAAGTCATATTAATACAGGAGACATTACTGCGATCAACCGTGGCACATATATAGACTGCCACTGTAGAATATGCTTCCTAAAGCAAACTTGTATTACACTGTAGAGCGTTAAGGTTATATATTGTGTTTAGAAATGAGGGCCCTTCCAACAATGCGACTTATCCATTCAAAAAACATGGCGACCTTTGTGTATACACCGGGGTACCCAGGAACGCCACAGTTGTCACCCCAACTCACAATGCCCCAAACATAGGCAACTTTGTTTACATCATAACAAACTAAAGGACCTCCAGAATCACCTTTACATGCATCGATGGACCCATCATAGGTTCCTGGAAAAACAAAATCATAAATATTTTGAAATCAGTCACATATAACAATGCATGAAAGAAATCAGGAGCAAGGAGAATATAGAAACGAGGATATATGAATACGATTGTAGAACACGCTTCCTCTTGATGTTTAATTTTTAATTCTGCCTAACATTAACCCCTTAATGACGTGGGGCGTACCATGCCATCCTGCATTGCGCAGGCTTTTACGCCGCAGGACGGCATAGTACGCCCCGCGGCATTTCCTCGCGAAAAATGGCCCGCCTCCCTTCCCACAATGCTGATCGCAGGCTGGGGGTTTGCCTGACAACAAGGCAGACACTCCCAGCTGGCGATCGGCATTGTGGTAAGGGAGGTGGGCCGTTTCCCTTGTGGAAACTACCAGGCAGCCAATCCGGCGCTTGGAGCTGACGTTGCAGCGATGACAAGCTGTCACCTCTGCAACTGTCAGAATGTCTCAGCCAATGATTATTGCATTGGCTGAGACATTGTTTCTGCCCCTTTCTCCTGTTCCTCATTGCGATCTGAGGAGCGAGAGAGAGAGGCAGCAATCGAAGGAGGCAGACCGGAAGAAAAAAACAACCTAAAAAAAACACCTAAAAACCCCAGGCACAGTACCCCTGGAAGGCACAGTACCCCATGGCACAGTACCCTCCTGGCAGGCACTGTACCCCCTGGCCCAGTACCCCCTGGCCTGCAGTGTACCCCTGATTGGCACTGTACCCCTGATTGTCAGTGTACCCCCTGGCAGTGTACCTCCGATTGAGAACCCGAATTGGCATACGACCCTTTGGCATTTCTGAATACCCGCATTGGCATACGACCCCCTGGCATTTCTGACTACCCGCATTGGCATATGACCCCCTGGCATTTCTGAGAACCCGCATTGGCATACAACCCCCTGGCATTTCTGACTACCCGCATTGGCATACGACCCCCCTTGGAATATTCTTACCTTGTCTAGAAAAAGATAGAAGTACCGACCACTACAAGGACCGGGAGGGCTTAGTTTAGGTGTTCTAATATTTTAGCAGTGTACTTGACCCCATCAGTTCCCCGACCTCCCTTTTAATTGGTTATAACAAGATCCCCATAAAAATGTCCTCCCGCTTTTATTCCCCAGAAGAGGCATATGAGATCCTGGCCGCCTCTGAGAGTGACGCTCTCGCCGACAGTGACACCCTCAGAGTCTCTGATATAGAGCCCCTTAGTGAACCCTCCAGTGATAGTGACCCCCCACCATCTACTGGGAGGCGCAAAAGCAATTGGGTACCCCCAAATATGGCTGCCCCAGAAATACCCCCATTTATAGCGACTCCTGGCATCACAGTAAGGGTAGAGGAGTGTGAGCCAGTGAGCTTTTTTAATCTCTTTATGTCTGACGACGTATTCGAGATGGTGGTTTAGCAAACCAACCTGTTTGCCAACCAGTATCTTGATGCGCATCCGGATTCACATCGCCACAGGCGTAACAAGTGGCACCCAACGGATGTCATAGAGTTGAAAAAAGTTTGGGCTCTAACCCTCGTAATGGGAATAGTGAAGAAGCCAAGTATCCGGTCTTACTGGCACAAAAACCCCATCCTGGCTACACCACTATTCCCAAGGATTATGAAGAGGGAGAGGTACGAAAATCTCATGCGATTCCTCCATTTTAATGATAACGCACTGTGCCCACCAAGAAACGACCCAATGCATGACCGCCTCTATAAAATTCGGCCCCTTATCAGACTTAGGTCTGCCAAATTCACCGATAATTATGTTCCCGACCAAAATATATCTGTAGACGAGTCCCTTATGAAATTTAAAGGCAGACTGCTCTTCAAGCAGTACATCCCAAGCAAGCGATCCCGGTATGGCGTCAAATTTTATAAATTGTGTGAGTCCACAACAGGCTACACATGGGCGTTTAGGATATACGAAGGGAAAGATAGCCACCTTGACCCCCCCAGGATGCCCCGATTCTATTGGCACCAGTGGAAAAATTGTGTGTCTATCCCCTGTTCAACAAGGGCTATCATTTATGGGTCGATAACTATTACACCAGTATCAACCTATTTAAAAATTTATATTGTTTCAAGACCCTTGCGTGTGGCACAGTGAGGAAGAATCGCAGAGGTTTTCCCCAAATCCTGACAGCAGGCAAAAAAGTAGAGGCTCCTCTTCAGCTCTACGTCAGGAAGAAGTGCTAGCCCTTCGGTTCACCGATAAGAAGGATGTATACATGCTATCTACAGTGCACAATGAAAGTACAGTGCCAGTGTCTGTGAGAGGGAGAACTGAGCCACTGGAAAAGCCGAAGTGCATTGTAGATTACAGCAAGTTTATCGGAGGAGTAGACTTGGCTGATCCATGTATACAGCCTTATCTGGTGAACCGAAAGACTAGGGCATGGTACAAGAAGATTGCCATCTATTTGACCGAGATTGCAATTTTCAACGCGTACGTGCTCTACAAGCAGGCAGCAGTACAAAAGCCATATCCCTTCCTAGAATTCATGCTTGAGATCATATCCCAACTTATCCTAACCCTGGCCCCCGTTACATCCGCTTTTGAATCTGGAGATTTCCAAAGATTAAGTAGCAGACACTAGACATGTGCACAGCACAAAATTTCGTTTTGAACTAATGGATTGGTCCTAAAATGCAATTTATTTAGTTACTAAAGAAATTCGTTTTCAGTTCTTTAGTATGAAAACTAATTTCTTTCATTCCGAAAACCAATGGATACAATTACTATTGTAGTGGCTCCTCAGAGGGCTGAGATCGCTGCTTGTTACAGTATCTCTCACTCTCAGCACAAGGTGGGCCATATTACATAGTTGGTGCTAACATAACCAGAGCTGTTGTAAACTTCCCAGAGCCATTATAGCCTATGGAGGTTTTCAGTTTACAACAGCTCTGGTTAAGTTAGCACCAACATTGTAAAACTGCCCCGTGTCAGGCAAAGCTGTTACAGTAACTGACTGCTGCTCATCACAGCGCTCAGAGTTTCGGTAAAACTAGTAAATAATATTTTTATATATAAGAGGTTAAAACAATATTATTTCCTTGTTTTACTGAAACTCTGAGCGCTGTTAGTCAGTTACTGTAACAACTGAGCCTGATACATTGTACTGAGAGATAATGTAACAAGCAGCCGATCTCAGCGCTCACAGCACTGGATTTAAAGGGCTGAAAAAAAAAGGATCCTCTCTGTATAATGTTTAGAACATCCTCCTGCATTAATTAATACCCCTCTCTGTATAATGTATAAAACATCCACCTGCATTAATTAATACCCCTCTCTGTATAATATATAGAACATCCTCCTGAATTAATTAATGTCCCACTCTGTATAGAACATCCTCCTCAATTTATACCTTTCTCTGTATAATGTATAGAACATCCTCCTGCATTAATTAATGCCCTCTCTGTATAGAACATCCTACTGCATTGGCATGTGGAGGTGCAGAACTTCAGATGTTGCGCTCTTCATTGCTGGTCTCCTTCACTCATGTAATATCACAAAAAGGACTGAAAACTAAAATGTAGTGCATTTTATTTTAGTTTCTTTCGTTTTTTTGTACTGAGCAGTTTCGTTTTCTCTTGAGTCATACTAAAACTAAATTATCCCAAAAATCTGACTAAATCGTTTTAGTACTAAAACGAATGCACATGTCTAGCAGACACTTTCCTTCCCGAATCCCTCCCACCCACTGTAAAAAGTCCCCCCAGAAAAAGTGTTGTGTCTGCCGCAAGAAAGGAATCCGAAAGGATTCTAGTTATTATTGACCTACCTTTCCCATCTATACCTGGCCTCTGCATAACCGAGTGCTGCAAAATTTATCACACCGAGCTAAATTACTAAATCCCCTTTTCTGGTTTGTCCCAATTACCCTTTGCTGCCTGTACCGACTCATTGGCTTGTTATACGGACTACTCTTTGTTTGCTGCCTGTACCGACTCATTGGCTTGTTATAACGACTACTCTTTGTTTGCTGCCTGTACCGACTCATTGGCTTGTTATAACGACTACTCTTTGTTTGCTGCCTGTACCGACTCATTGGCTTGTTATAACGACTACTCTTTGTTTGCTGCCTGTACCGACTCATTGGCTTGTTATACGGACTACTCTTTGTTTGCTGCCTGTACCGACTCATTGGCTTGTTATAACGACTACTCTTTGTTTGCTGCCTGTACCGACTCATTGGCTTGTTATAACGACTACTCTGACTTCTGGAATCCCCTGACTTTGGCCTGTCCCTGTTTACGTTAAGCCCAGCTATTCTAAAGTGGCTGCACCAAACAACTCAAAATACTAATTTAGAATCATTGGCGCGTCATCTTTTAGAGCAATATTCTTTCTTGGCGTGCCATGTTCTCTCAAAGACGACATAAATCCTGAAAATCACTTGACAGATTTGCAAAAAACAAAATAAAAACGCTACATGGGGGTACCGTTGAATTCCTAACACATTGCCGAACACAAATATCAATGTTTTAGGCCAGTAAAAGGTTGACTGAGCATGATATTAGCAGCAAAATAACAGTTTTCGTGTAAAACAAATGCAAAACACAAACATGAAGACTAACAGGGTTATTCAGAGAGCTTGAAAAGCAGGAGAATGACTGGAGAATGAAAAATTCTAGGTCAAAATAGCCGATTTGGAAAGTGAGATGAAAGGGAGAATTTTTCTGGTTTGGCTACTTTGACCTAGAATTTTTCATTCTCCAATCATTCTCCAGTCATTCTCCTGCTTTTCACGCTCTCTGAATAACCCTGTACGTGTGGCCAGGGTTTGTGACTAAGTGGCTACTATACAAAACTGGACATACCCCATTTTCAATACTCTGGGTTGTCTACTTCTCAAAATGATATGCCATGATGGGGTACTTTTCATACCTGGGCTGCCATAACCTCTCAAATTCAACCTAGGCCCAGAAAACCAATCTGGCAAACTCTACATTTGACCGTGTAACTTTCCAAAAAGCAAAATAAAAACACAACATGGGGGTACCGTTGAATTCGTAACACATTGCTAGGGATGCACCGATACCACTTTTTTAAGACCGAGTACGAGTACCGATACTTTTCTTCAAGTACTCACCGTTACCGAGTACTGATACTTTTTTTATGTCATGTGAACGCTTTCCAATATGAACAGACATCATATAAAAATGCCCCAGCTCATGGATATGCCCCCAGCTCATGGATATTGCCCCAGCTCATGGATATTGCCCCAGCTCATGGATTTGCCCCAGCTCATGGATATGCCCCAGCTCATGGATATGCCCCCAGCTCATGGATATGCCCCCAGCTCATTTATATGCCCCAGCTCATGGATACTGCCCCAGCTCATGGATATGCCTCAGCTCATGGATACTGCCCCCAGCTCATGGATATTGCCCCAGCACTTCGATATTTCCCCCAGCTCATGGATAATGCCCCCAGCTCATGGATATTGCCCCAGCTCATGGATATGCCCCAGCTCATGGGATATGCCCCAGCTCATGGGATATGCCCCAGCTCATGGGATATGCCCCAGCTCATGGATTGCCCCAGCTCATGGATATGCCCCAGCTCATTGATATGCCCCCCCAGCTCACCTGGAGCTCTCCGCGAAGATACTTACCTTCCTGGGCGACGCCGGGAAAGTCTTCGTGAGTTGCGCTCATTGGAAGGCCCCCAGCCGCGATCACGTGGGACCATGTGAACAAGGCTGGGGTCCTTCCAACGAGCGCACGTGCGGAAACTTTCCCGGCATCGCTCAGGAAGGTAAGTATCATCGTGGAGAGCTCCAGCTGCCTGTCCGAATGCTCTATCGGCATTCGGACAGGCCCTGCAGCTGCTCACCGCATTCATACTTTCCTTCCTGGGCGACGCGGGAAAGTCTTCGTGAGTTGCGCTCATTGGAAGGCCCCCAGCCGCGATCACGTGGGACCATGTGAACAAGGCTGGGGTCCTTCCAACGAGCGCACGTGCGGAAACTTTCCCGGCATCGCTCAGGAAGGTAAGTATCATCGTGGAGAGCTCCAGCTGCCTGTCCGAATGCTCTATCGGCATTCGGACAGGCCCTGCAGCTGCTCACCGCATTCATACTTGCCTTCCTGGGCGACGCCGGAAAGTTTCCGCGTGTGCGCTCGTTGGAAGGACCCCAGCCGCGATCACGTGGTCCCACGTGATCACGGCTGGGGTCCTTCCAATGAGCGCAACGTGAGAAGACTTTCCCGGCGTCACCCAGGAAGGTAAGTATGAATGCGATGAGCAGCTGCAGGGCCTGTCCAAATGCCGATAGAGCATTCGGACAGCCGCCCAGCCTCACGGATGCCAGCAGACCGGCTCAATGCCGGCTTCCGGTATCGGGAAAAATATCGGGGGTACTGCAGGAGTACCAAGTACTCCTGCAGTACCCGGTATCAGCACCGATACCGATACTAGTATCGGTATCGGTGCAACCCTACACATTGCCAAACACAAATATCAATGTTTTAGGCCAGTAAAAGGTTAACTGAGCATGATATTAGCAGCAAAATAACAGTTTTCGTATAAAACAAATGCAAAACACAAACATGAAGACTAAGTGTGGCCAGGGTTTGTGACCAAGTGGCTACTGTACAAAACTGGACATACCCCATTTTCAATACTCTGGGTTGTCTACTTCTCAAAATGATATGCCATGATGTGGTACTTTTCATACCTGGGCTGCCATACCGTCTCAAATTCAACCTAGGCCCAGCAAACCAATCTGGCAAATTTCAAGTTGTAAAACCTGAAATGGAAAAACTCTACATTTGACCGTGTAACTTTCCAAAAAGCAAAATAAAAACGCAACATGGGGGTACCGTTGAATTCGTAACACATTGCCGAACACAAATATCAATGATGTAGGCCAGTAAAAGGTTGACTGAGCATGATATTATCAGCAAAATAACAGTTTTTGTGTAACAAAATGCAAAACACAAACATTAAGACTAAGTTTGGCCAGGGTTTGTGACCAAGTGGCTACTATAAAAAACTGGACATACCCCATTTTCAATTCTCTGGGTTGTCTACTTATCAAAATAGAATGACATGAGGTACTTTTCATACCTGGGCTGCCATAACTTCTCAAAGGCCAGCAAACCAATCTGGCAAATTTCAAGTTGTAGAACCTGAAATGGGCAAACTCTACATTTGACCCTGTAACTTTCCAAAACATCATAAAACCTCTACATAGGGGGTACCGTTGAACTCCTAACACATTGCTGACCAGAAATATGAGTTTTTTAGGCCAGTAAAATGTCAAGGGAGCATGATATCATCAGTAAAATAACAGTTTTTGTGTGAAAAATGCAAAACACAAATATGAAGACCAAGTTTGCGACACACAGGGTTATCCAAAGAGATTCGAATTGCTTGAGAAAGGTAACCGAACGCTGAAAATCAGCATTCGGTTACCTTTCCTGGCCATTCGGCTATCCAGAGAGCAGGCAATTCGCCAAATCCTGTCGAATTGCCTGCACATACGGTGACTGTTCGGTCCCTGTTCGAGGGCAGTGAAATCCCCATGAAAAAGCATTGCTTCGGCTATTCAGAGAACACAAACCAGCAGTGAAAGGTTCCCCTAATGCCCTGCCATTCGGTGGTTTAATTCGGCAAGTTAATTCAGGAGAATCCCATAGGCTTCAATGTTAAAAATATTCCTGTTTTAATTCAATATCTAATAAACCGTTCATTATAAAATTCTGCAGCAAAAAGTCTCTTTATTTATAGATTTTTTAGGATACTTTAAGCATTTTTCTGAATTTTTTAAAAAAAATTTAAAAGTCCGATTTTTTTTTTGATTTTTTTTCAGTTTGCTAATTTTTTTTGTAACAGCCCTCTTTATTATCATTCCCTGGACCTCCTGTGAAAATTTCAGACATTTTCGCTCAGTAGTTTCTTTGCAAACAGCGTTTCTTTTTCCCAGATTCATACAAATGGTTTTTCTAATTTATTCACTGCCTCCTCTACGTCACAGCTGCTTCGGCTCTGTGTGATTCGGCTCCTGTTCGGCTCCTGTTCGGCTCCTGTTCGGCTTCCTCGAAGGTTAATCCAGATGTTTTTGCTTGTTTTCAGCGTGCATTCGGTTAGTTTTCGTCAGGTTTGCGGCAGCTTTTCCCTGCAATTCGGGGACCCTGTGCTGCTTGCTGAATACACCGCAGGGTCACCGAAATGCAATCGGCAAAAGGAACCGAATTGAAGAGAACGAAAAGTCACCGAACGTGCGGTGACTTTTCGAATCTCTTTGGATAACCCTGTAAGTGAATACTATACCAAAACGAAACATACACCATTTTGAATAGCCTGGGTTGTCTACTTTTCAAAATGGTATGACATGTTGGGGTACTTTTCATACCTGGGCTGCCATAACCTCTCTAAGTCAACATAGAGCCAGGAAACCAATCTGGCAAATTTCAAGTTGTAATACCTGAAATGGGTAAACTCTATATTTGACCCTGTAACTTTCCAAAACATCATAAAACCTCTACATGGGGGGTACTGTTGAACTCGTAAGACATTGCCGACCAGAAATATATGTATTTTATTTCATTTAATGCTAAGCGTACAATGTCATTCACACTAAAAATACAATGCAAAACTTTGAAAATAGCAAAATTTCCTATTTTCTCATAGTTTTTAGATTTTTTTTCATACTATAATATATTTTATATATAACTCTTGGATGGAAAATGAAAGCCCTATTTCTCCAAAACAAAATGATATATAATAAGGGTGGGTACACTTAATATATAAGAGGTAAATTATGGTTGAACAGCGAATAGCTGAAATTCTACTTTTAGAAATGTTCAAAAGTGTTCCAAACTTGTAAAATTACTCCCGTCCTTAATGGGTTAATGCTTTGTTTTACAGACTGAGGAAGCATGCAGATACAGCAGGCGAAAAGCGTCTGTTAAATAAATATTTTTACTCTATACCTGAGCCTAGCGGATTTCTCAATAGAGGGGAGCGGCTGCTGAATAGAAATGCTGGTGGTACATGAGGACTGATCCCACTCGGAGAAAGATAAGACCATTGGGATTGAACACACGCCTCTATACTGATCCACTTACAGAGAGCGGCTCATGAGATTGTGAGTATATCTATCTATTTATATATGGTATGGAGAAGAGATATCTGCGCAATGGAGATCTCACTTTTTCTAAAGCGATGGTCTGTTGAACTAAATCAAGATCTATCTTTGGGGATCCGTGAAGTTGGGGTGTGACCCTCCATAGTGGTCAGAGGCTTGCGATTAGAGCCAAGTATATTTAAACGGAAAACAAAGTAGCAAAACAAGAGGACATAGTCTTAGATTAGAGGGGCAAAGGTTTAAAAGTAACATCAGGAAGCATTATTTTACGGAGAGGGTGGTGGATACATGGAACAGCCTGCCAGTTGAAGTGGTAGAGGCCAAAACAGTAATTGAATTTAAGCAAGCATGGGATAGACATAAGGCTATCCTAAACAAAAGATAAATCCAGGTAAAGTATCCATGTAATTGGGCAGACTAGATGGGCCGAAAGGTTCTTATCTGACGACATTTTTCTATATTTCTATGTTTCAATTGGGGCTCCTCCTTTGTGAGTTGATATCTACATGATTTTATAAAAATTTACTATTTGAATCAAAGCTATATGCAGGACAAAAGTTCCTACCAAACAGGGCTTAACCACTGCTGTACCTTTTTAAAACACAATACGAAAAAACCGAACTCACCAAAAAGGCACTTAAAGGGTAGGAACTAACTGAATAAAAAATATTCATCTTAATTCTAAATATTTAAAAAGAAGGATCATATAAAAGATATAACAAACACATACACCAGTGAGAAGTGAAAATAGTTACTGATATAACATGTGGTGTCTCAATTTGGATTATCCCTTGTAATGCCTATCATACTGCAATTTAATATTCATAATACATACAAAAGTTATGTTCTAGAATGAAAACAAGCCTTTGGTATACTCCCAAAACACAGGCGGACTCAAAATAATTGACAATACACGAGAATTAATAATAATAATGTGCAGGTATATAGCATTGCAATATATATAGGGAATATTGAGTCTAAGATGGCTGTTAATATTGCCACCATTATACCGTATAGACAAACAATAAGGATATATATATTCTATCCACCGCCACAGCAACTAAATAGACGCAAAAAAGAAGAGGGGGATAGCAGATATTAATTACCATCTTTCTTTTCATGTACCAGTTCTGGGCTAGGAGCTTTAACACTTGGCCCTGGAAGGAAGTGGAAGCGCAGCCTGGTACAGTGCCACCAAAAGGTATCATTTCTTGGAGTCCAAAGGACTCCATGAAGCCCAGTGCATCCCAGTCACGAGTTCTGCGAGTGCTTGCAATTCCTTGGTTGCGATGGAGCCACGGATGAATCATGGGAACTATTTCTTCCCAGTCTCACTCTGCTACCGGCAAGAGGAATTGGCAGATCATGCTGCCCTCTCCACTGTTGGACGAGACGTGACTAAAGGTTATTTTGGGAGGAGGGGTTAGTCAGTGGCGTAGCGTGGGTTGTCAGCGCCCGGGGCCAGCCAAGAATTGTGCGCCCACCCAACCTGTGGACACGTTAGCATGCCCCGATTCCTTTCCACCATTAGGGCATTGAACCCCTTAACTGTAATACAATGTAATGTGCAGAGTGTATGAGCGTATCACAGAGCTCCACAGCAATAAAACCCACAGTAATGTGCAGCTCAAACATGAATATATTTGCCCCCAGCACCTCAAACATGAAAATATTTGCCCCAGTAGCTCAAACATGAATATATTTGCCCCCAGTAGCTCAAAAATGAATATATTTGCCCCCAGTAGCTCAAACATGAATATATTTGCCCCAGCACCTCAAACATGAATATATTTGCCCTAGTAGCTCAAACATGGATATATTTGCTCCCAGTAACTCACACATGAATATATTTGCCCCAGTAGCTCAAACATGAATATATTTGCCCCCAGCACCTCAAACATGAATATATTTGCCACAGTAGCTCAAACATGGATATATTTGCTCCCAATAGCTCACACATGAATTGATTTGTCCCCAGTAGCTCAAACATGAATATATTTGCCCCAGCACCTCAAACATGAATATATTTGCCACAGTAGCTCAAACATGGATATATTTGCTCCCAACAGCTCACACATGAATTGATTTGTCCCCAGTAACTCAAACATGAATATATTTCCCCCAGCACCTCAAACCTGAATATATTTGCCACAGTAGCTCAAACATGGATATATTTGCTCCCAATAGCTCACACATGAATTGATTTGTCCCCAGTAGCTCAAACATGAATATATTTGCCCCCAGCACCTCAAACATGAATATATTTGCCCCAGTAGATCAAACATGGATATATTTGCTCCCAGTAGCTCACACATGAATATATTTGCCCCAGTAGCTCAAACATGAATATATTTGCCCCAGTAGCTCAAACATGGATATATTTGCTCCCAGTAGCTCACACATGAATATATTTGCCCCCAGTAGCTCAAACATGAATATATTTGCCCCCAGCACCTCAAACATGAATATATTTGCCCCCAGTAGCTCAAACATGAATATATTTACCCCCAGTAGCTCAAACATGAATATATTTGCCCCCAGGCAGCACCTCAAACATGGATATATATTGGCCCCCCGTTACTCACCGGCTCTAAGGGCCCACGGGTTGGTAGGGGGGCCCGGTTTGGGGCATCATAGTGGGTACCCGCTGGTTTCCCTGTGATGGTCATCAGTGCTCTTAACAGGCAGCTGGCGGCGCACTCTGTAAATGCCGCGGTGGCGCCTGCAGCGTGCCTGCATCCCAGTCTAAAACTGAAGCAGGCACATTGCACTGGCACCGCCCCTCACGTGACACATCACGTGAGGGGGGGCGCAGGCGCCACCACGGTGTTTCCAGAGTGCGCCGCTGGCTGCCTGTGTGCACTGATGACGATCACAGGGCAGGGAAACCGGCGGGGGCCCACTATGGCGCCCCTGGCATCCCTAAAAAAACTGCGCCCGGGGCCACCGCCCCCCCACGCTACGCCACTGGGGTTAGTTGGCTGTGTTCAGTGGTTTTGCAAAAGCAAAAGCCCTTCACATCAAGCTATAGGAGTCGGTATTTCTTTGAGAAATACTGTCACCGGGATAGAACGAATAACCTTGAAATAGCTCATTCTTCTATTCTGAGGAGCAAATTAATGCCTCCTATACAATGTATAGGAGATGCTAATTTACAGTAGGGAGACGCTATGGTCCAGGTGCAAGCACAGGTTTTGCCAAAAGTGGCATAGCGCCTACCGACAATAAAATAACTAAGACACGTTATACATAAGTGATCTTTTTGTCAACCTTGGTATAGGACCCAAAGTGTTTAGTTTGTCAAATTATAATTTAAGTGAATCTTACCCGCACATTCCATTTTGTCGAGGAAGCGTTCCTTGTAAACAACTGAACAGTTACTCATTAAGTTAATGTTACCAAACTTCAGGTGAAACACTCTGGTCAAACCTAAAATAAAGGGTAAAAGAAAATTAGGAAAGCTAGCTCTTGGTCGAGTATATATTTTATTTTTCAGAATTAACAAATTTGATAACATTATTAATGTAAGAAAATAACAAATCAGTCAAATGTTCCAAGGGATAAAAAACATGATGGAGTTACAATTGTGAGAAATTATAACCCTCTTACTGGGTTACCTCCTTAGGGATTGTGGGCAAATAATTCAAACAGACAATTGTAAGAAAGAAATAACAGATTTATATTGATATTATCTGTCAAATTAGGCTACTGTTACAGTTAAATTAAAAATTCAAGGGGGCGTGGCCGGACGTCGAGCAGGACGGACGTGAGGTGGAGGAGCTCCTGCAGTTTTTTCACTTTTAAGTTATTTTCTATACTTTCTGGGGTGAGACCGAGTGCCTGCTTGCCCACCTGAGCGGACCCGGAACGCGGAGGAGGCGGGGTGTGTGCCTGCAGCGTTCGGGCGTTGTGGTGGTGCCGCTGGATCCCCCTGGGCCTGCTGTGTGAGCGGAGCCTGAGTGGAGGTGCCGGTGCTGCGGGGACCAGCACTTCCGGTATCGAGCGGAGGACTCCTTCGGACCTGGCCGCTTGGGGTACAGCATCGCTGGCCTCTGGGGGTAAGCTGACGGACGGGGGGTTACTACATCCCCCTCCCCTCCCCTGCTGCACGTGGCGCTCTGCCTTTACCACCTGGTCCCACCACATTCCGGCTCACGGCGCGGCGGCCCGCACCTGCGGCCCCCGGAACATCTGGGGAAGTGGGACGCAGCCCACAGGCACCCCCCCCCCGCGAGGAGTGAAGTCGGCGATCGGAGCCGCTGTGAGGCTCGAGGGCAGAGTCGATCCCACCCGACCTTCCCTTGGATAGAGGGTCTCCGGAGCTGGCCCATTTGGCACCCCACTCTGAATCCGACAGTGGTCCCCATCCTCTCTCAGCAGTACCTGTATGCCCTTAAAACGTTGAAAAAAAAAAGGAAAAAAAAGAGAATAAATAAATAAAATTTAAAAAAAAGGGAATATAAAAACAATAAAAAAAAAAAAAAAAAAAATATAGGTACAAGAAACATAATTCACTGTGACATCCTGGAGGGCTAATTGGTGCTGGGACCGCCTCTATCAGTCTTAGCCAGTACACATTAATGAGCGACCGCATGGATATGTAGCTCATGCGGCCAGCGCTGAACTCTTCTCAATCCAACGGCTACTAAAGGATAACCGAGGCATATTTTCTGCGGCTCTAAAATGGCACCCCCCAAGGCACAGTGAGTGTTGGATCCCCCGAAATCAGCTCGGAAGGAACGTAATAAGGAGTCGCAGGATAGCGGATCCCCGCGGCAGGCACTGGCCCATGACCCGGACGGGTCGCCCGTGGCGCCACCGGACCTCTCTGACTCGCTGCCACCCTCAGAGAGCAGATTACACGCCATGCTGCAAGACTTGCGCTCAACCATACAGGCGGACATCAGGGGAGCGCTGAAGGAGTTGAGCCGTGACGTTCAGGACTTGGGAGAACACACTGATTCGTTGGAAACCAAGGCGGATGACTTATGCTTAGCCCACAATGATCTGGTAGACCGACATCTGGCCTTGCAAGTGGCCCATGAATCTCTGGCACTTAAAGTGGCTGACGTAGAAGACCGCTCCCGGCGTAATAATATAAGAATCAGAGGTATCGCAGAAGCAGTCACTCTAGCGGACTTACATCCATACCTCCTGGAACTGTTTCAAGTTTTGCTGCCGGAGGCTACACCACATGACCTACTTCTGGATTGAGCGCATCGCTTACCGAGAGCAAAAAACCTACCAACGTCGGTGGCTCGTGATGTCATTATCCGGGTACATTTTTTCCACATCAAGGAAGCTCTGATGTCAGTGTCACGGAAGTCCATGCCTTTAGCTGCCCCTTATGCTGCTATCTCTTTTTTCACTGACCTATCGGCTTTGACCATGTCTAAACGACGAGAGTTTTCATCCCTCACCAAGCTTCTTCGCAATCATAAGTTGGGGTACAGATGGGGGTTCCCACCGAAGCTCTTGATATGGAAGGATGGTATACTAAATTTTGTTCCTGATCTCGCCACTGGATTACAATTCTTGAAAGACTGGAACATTCTGGCTGATTTCTCGCCTCCGCGTGAACCTTCCTCATCACCGATTAAGGTCTCACCGGAATGGCATAGAGTCCGACCTAAATGAAGGGTGTCTCCTTTCCTGTGCCGCGTGGAGGACGTGGTTCCTCCTCACGATCGCCTCGGGACTCTGTTTTTTGGTTCAGCGCTGAGTTCTTGCGTTGAGCTCAGTGCAGCGGACGTCCCCTCGTCCCACGGTTGAGTCTCCTTAGCTGATATTTTTCGCTTCTTAGTGCCACTAGGAATGACTCATTCTTGCTGTATCTCTGGGATACAGCAGTGTTTGGTTTGTTTGTCTTATGTTTTTGCCTTTTTCAGTTTTTTTCCCTTTTCTTTTTCGTTCTTTTTCTCTTTTTTATTTTTATTTAATTATTTGACTGTTGATATGCTCTTATGGCCCTGGCCTTCATATTCCTCATGTCTCCTCGATAGTACTTTTCATCCGACTATGCATATTATAACGTTGTGGTTATTTATTCATGAGTAAGCCTCAGTTCAGTATTTTTTCAATGAATGTTAGGGGGCTGAATGTTCCGTTTAAAAGACATGCTCTGTTTCGGGATTTACATAAAAGTAAGCCAGCGATAGTCTGTGTGCAGGAGACGCATTTTAGCACAGTGCGCACCCCCCATTTGCGATCCGCTATGTACCCTGTTTCCTTTCATTCTACTGCCCAGACGAAGTCTAGGGGTGTCTCGGTTCTCTTTCACAAGGACTGGGTCTTTAAATGCACAAACCAATATACAGACCCACTGGGCCGTCTTTTGATCTTGGTGGGCACTATGAATGAACTTCCAATTACGGTTGCGAATCTGTACTTGCCTAATGTCAACCCAGTATGTTTTCTTAAAAAAGCTTATAGTAAGATTAAGAAGTTGATGGAGGGGTCTCTTTTCATGTGTGGTGATTTTAATTGTGTGCCGGACACGGCTTTGGATACACGCCCAGGCCAGAACCATGCTCAGCCTCGTAAACAGCTCCCCTCTAGCCGTCACCTAACTGACTTTTTACGATCCTCTGACTTATATGACGCATGGAGAATTAGCAACCCAACTAGGGACTTCACTTTTTTCTCACTAGTTCACTCATCTTATAGCCGCATTGACCTATGTCTGATACAAGGCTCTACAGTCCCTCGTCTCCTGGCAGCTCGTATCGGCTCTATAACATGGTCTGATCATGCTCCTATAACGATGGACTTTGAGGCTGACTATCCTGCTAGGGGGATGGGGAACTGGCGTCTAAACGACTCGCTTATAGTTAGTGGCTATACTGTATCAGACACATCGGCGGTGTTACAGGAATACTTTACATTAAATGTGACGGAAGACGTCACCATATCATCGGCCTGGTTGGCGCATAAAGCAGTGGTGAGGGGCCATTTGATTCAGAGAGGGGCTACACGGAAAAAGGCGTTCAAGATGACTTCAGTACAGCGGCAAATATCTGACTTGGAATCCCAACATAAATCTAACCCCACACCTGACCTCTTGTCCCGACTGACGACCCTTCGACGGGATCTGATCCAGATGACGTTACAGTCCTCTGAACGGGCCATACGACGCTTAAATCTCACCCAATATACCCAGGGCAACAAAGCTGGCCGGTTACTGGCATCTAAATTGAAATCTAAAAGATTACAAACCAAAATTCCTTACCTATTAGATAATGGAGGGGATAGGATTTACAACCCGTTAAAAATCTCAAAGGAATTTGCCAACTTCTACGCCTCTTTATATAACCTAAAATCAGATCCTGCGACTCACGACCCGGACCCAGATGAGATAACTCAATTCCTCCAGGAAGTAGAACTCCCCTCCCTATCCCGATCACAAGCGGCAGAGTTGCTGGTTCCGTTCACAGAGGAAGAGGTGCGTAAGGCCATTAAAGCTCTTCCAAAGAATAAAGCCCCTGGGCCGGACGGTTTTTCTAATTTATATTATCAAACCTTCGCAGACATTCTAATACCAACCCTTACGGGACTTTTCAACCATATCAAATCCACAGGTGTAATACCCCCGGAAATGCTTCAAGCTACTATTATAACATTACCTAAACCTGGCAAATCCCCGACCAGCTGTGCGAACTTTCGTCCTATATCCTTATTAAATGTGGATGCTAAGCTATACGCTAAACTGTTGGCGTCTAGAATGGCTCCTTTGCTGCCATTCTTGATATCAGCGGAACAGACCGGGTTTGTAACTGGCAGACAGACATGTGACAACACCCGACGTTTCTATAATATAATCGATATCGCCTATAGAACCAATACATCTGGGCTTCTCCTGGCACTGGATGCCGAGAAGGCATTTGACCGCCTACATTGGGGCTATATGCGTAAGGCACTAGAAACCTTTGGTTTCCCTGCCCTATTTATTGATAGTATCATGAGCCTGTATTCCCTTCCAACGGCAAAGGTCCTGGCATCTGGGTTTCTTTCCTCCTCGTTCTCTATTACCAATGGCACCAGGCAGGGATGTCCACTCTCCCCACTCATCTTTGTTTTGGCTTTGGAGCCCTTGGCCTCACGGATCAGGCGGGACACTTCCATCTCTGGCATCTCTACACCAGATGGAATTCATAAATTAGCTTTGTTCGCGGATGATATTTTGATTTTTCTTACCTCCCCTGAAACTTCTTTACCATCTCTGATGCGTCAGCTGACTTCCTATGGCCTAGTCTCCTATTATAAAAACAATGTGAGCAAGACGCAGGCACTGCCGCTACATGTTGATGATCTCTCACTCTCCACCTTAAGGGCCTTATATCCATTCGACTGGAGAACGACCTCTTTGAAATATTTAGGTATTTCTCTTACCAAATCCAGGGGTACTATCCTCAAATTTAATTATAACCCCCTCGTGGCTTCTATCTCCTCCCAACTGTCCTCCTGGCTTGATCTGGAGGTCTCTTGGATGGGACGTATGGCAGCTCTGAAGATGTGTATTTTACCCCAGATTCTTTATTTTTTCAGGAACATCCCAGTTTTTATCCCGGCACATATGTTGCTACGCATGCAAAAAATGCTACAGGCACACATATGGAAAGGGAGGCCTCCACGCATTCCAGCTTCCACAATTACCGCGACTAGACGTAGGGGGGGGGCTAGGCTTTATAAACGTTACAGCATACTACAGAGCGGCTCTATTGGCTCAGCTCCTGTCCTCCATGCCCCAGCGAGACACTCCTTTATGGTTACGGATGGAGAATGCTTACATTGCTCCTTTTCGAGTTCACGACCTGATGTGGTTTGAGAAGCTCCCACACCACGCATTGGAGGGTATCTTGCCCTTCACTTCCCTTTCCCTTATGTCATGGCGGCTATGGGGTAGACGACTTGTACGACCTTTCTCATTGCTCAGCTTAGCTCCATTGCGCTTCCTCTGTCGCACTATCCAAGACCTGAACCTTGACCGTTGGTTCCAATTAGGTCTTACACATATTCATCAGCTTTTTACATCCTCTTCCATTAAAACCTTCCCAGACATAGCGCGCGAGTTTGCCCTTCCCACTAGCGAATGTTTCAAGTACCTTAGGGTAAAACATGCACTGACTCAACGGGGTATTTCCTCCTTTGCAGCGACGGAGACTACGGCCTTCCACAGATTGTGCTTAGGTAAAAAAGTTACGAAAAAGCCTTTGTCTTTATGTTATGATAGTTTGTTGTCTGCGAACCCCAATAAGAAACTACCGTATATGATTAGATGGGAAAAAGATCTGTCGTTCGAGTCTTCTAAGGAAGACTGGTTCTACGCCACGGAAACGGTCTATAAATATACCAGGAGCACTAATCTGCGGGAGGCACATCTTAAACTCTTATATAGATGGTACTTGACCCCAAATCGTGTGGCTCATATATCCGGGCATTCCAGTGTATGCTGGCGCTGTGGCACTAGTGTCGGTTCTATCCTTCACATCTTTTGGCAATGTCCGCTGCTAGCTACCTTCTCGGGGAAAGTTTGTAGACTGATATCTCACTGTACCGGAATATCTATGCCCCTGTGCCCTAAACAATACCTCTTACATATGCTTCCAATTACTATCCAACAGCGGCATAGAGGCATCATATCGATTATACTTAGTGTAGCTAAATCTACTATAGCACGTCATTGGCTTTCTCAAGATAGTCCCTCAATGAGAGAAGTCATGTTATCATTGGAAAATGTTTATCTGTACGAAGACATGTACCACAGGGCTGTAAACTCTTTCAGCGTGTTTCAAGACATATGGGAAGGATGGGAACTCTTTGTAAAGTCTGGAAACTTGATCTAAATTTTTTTTTTTTATATAAATGATATAAAGGAGATATTTGAGGATACAGCATAAATATTGCCGTCTGTGGACCTCACTAAGCATATGCATAAGGATTTTATTTCTATTTTTCCTTTTTTTTTTTTTCTCTCTCCTTTCTTTTTTTTTTCTCCCCGTAATTCTGTGTACTCTTATGATTTGTGTGTTCGGTTATGTTTTAAAGTGTTATAAATTTTATTGTGTTTTAGTTTAACTTGGGAAAGTTTGGTTCCACCGATTGCTTGTATTGCAAATCTTATTGCTAGAATTGATAACTGCAGGATCCTGCGTGATCCCCCTTTTTCATTATCCCAATCTTGGTGATTTCTGGCATCTGTTTCTTCTGTGTGAACCTCAATAAAAATTTTATATACAAAAAAAATTAAAAATTCAATGAACAGATGGACACTGCATTACATTAGCATATTACGCATGATGGAATTATGATCCTTCATCATCATGGCTTGGCTCCCTTGGTCAGGCTGTCCCTCTGCTCTGTTGGCCGATCTCAGGGAGCTACCACACCAGGCTCCTTGGGTAAACTTCTTTGTACTCCAGACTGACTTCAGTGGACTGACTCCACTGCTTTGGCTTCCACGCCAGACTATCCCTTCAAACTGATTCCACTTGAATTAACCCTAGACCAAGCCTTTGTGCAACCTTTGAACACTTTTTCTTTGATATCTCCCCCCCCCTCTAGCTATTCTAGCAGATTCTAGTAGTGAGAGACTAGTTGAGGAAGACTGATAGAGGTGTTAATTATTCCTTTTGTAGTCAGGTCTGGAGATGAAAGATGTTATTTACATCTACTACTACTGAAGAGGTGTTATCTAGGCAGAACCTTTTAATATGTAGGGCTACTGTTTATATGTAGGAAAATTAGTTTACGGGTCAATCCATATCAATTCAAGTGGTCCAGAAAAAAAATTGGTTGCTTCACCATTTACAAAAAGAAAATATTTTTTCCCATTGATGACCCCTATATGTTGGTAGTATAAAATCAAGATTATTTTAATTTTATACTATCTCATTTAAAAATGGCAGCCATTTTTGCTTCATGCTTTGCACCATTTTTTGTGTTTCCAGAGTTTTGCGGAAAAAAGCATATTTCCGTTATGGTTTGTCACAGAGCTGTGGAACAAATTGTATTATTCTTGGCTCATTCTAGGCTACATTTTTGTTACTTACGGCATTTGGCTATTTTGTTTCCATGGGACTAAAATTTCATGCTGAACTTGATGCTCGCTGCTACAAAAAAAATTCAGCTGGCTATTGTAATTGTTTTTATTTCCTATTAAAATATTTTTTATCCATTATTTCATAATTTTTTGGAGTTTTTTTATATATAGCTCCTCTCGGGCAGACTTTCAGATCCATCAACATTCCGGCCTTTTCAAGTGACCTATGTGGGTGTGAGACTTGATCTACTTCGGAAGAGGCGCTTGGGTGGCCAGTAACGATCCTAAAGCGATTGACCCAGAACCAGGAGGGTTCCACCTCATGTGAGTGAAATCAATCTATATTCACTATACGGTTCCATATGGGTCGCACTATGATACATTCTCTTTTTGTCTCCATTTGAGGGATATCTTGAGAAGAGGACCACGAAAGTTTTGGGACCTACTACATTCCAAGAAGGACATTGTTATCGCTACACTATCTCTATGTCTTGTATTTTGTATTGTTGGTTGAGTAACAAGGACCATTTTTGTGTATGAGCGATTTCCTCAGACATCTATCAGCACTACTATTCCTCCTTTTTCACATGTAATACATTGGCCCCAGCTCACATTTTTATATTGCCCCCAGCTCACATTTTCTATATTGGCCCAGCTCTCATGGTTATATTGCCCCCAGCTCACACATGGATATATTGTCCCAGCTCACTCATGGATATATTGTCCCAGCTCACACATGGATATATTGTCCCAGCTCACACATGGATATATTGTCCCAACTCACACATGGATATATTGTCCCAGCTGACATGGATATATTGCCCCCAGCTCACACATGGATATATTGCCCCAGCTCACACATGGATATATTGCCCCAGCTCACATGGATATATTGCCCTAGCTCACATGGATATATTACCCCCCTCACACGGATATATTGCTCCCAGCTCACACATGGATATATTGCCCCCAGCTCACATGGATATATTGCCCCCAGCTCACACGTGGATATATTGCCCCCAGCTCACACATGGATATATTGTCCCCAGCTCACACATGGATATATTGGCCCCAGCTCACGGATGGATATATTGCCCCCAGCTCACATGGATATATTGCCCCAGCTCACACATGGATATATTGCCCCAGCTCACACATGGATATATTGTCCCAGCTCACATTTACATATTGCCCCAGCTCACATGGTCCCAAGCGGTCTCCTCTTCCCTCTACCAGGCCCCTCCGAGTGCTTCTGTTCCTACGAGCGGCCGCCGGCATGAAGCTCTGCCGCTTGCCTGGGAACCACGCACAAGCTGCAGTCTCGCAAGATCCCGGAAGTTCACGTGAACTCTGCGATCTTGCCAGATCGCGGCTGGTATGGTGGATCCGCGGCGAGTGGCCGAGCTTCATGCCGGCGGCCGCTCATAGGAACAGAAGCACTCGGCGGGTCAGTAATATTTTCTCGGGCGGGGCAATTTGCCCCGTTGCCCCCCTGAATCTGCCCCTGAGATGGATGGTAACGCTATCTACCTTCAGGAAACAGATCTGGTAGCACCCTGCAAGTGTTTACAGATACCAGAATAGAAGGACACTCTTAGCTCCAGGAGAGCGGGTCAACTGTATACCAAGGGTGACACACAGAGCGGGGTTGTCAGGAATAGCCGGGTCAGTACACAAAGCGGGTTCTCAGAAATAGCCGGAGTCGTACACAAAGCAGGGTTCTCAGAAATAGCCAGGTCAGTACACATAGAGGGTTCATAAATAATAGCTGAGGTCATACACGTGAATAGAAAATCATAACCAGCACTGAGGGAAGCAAAACCACGTCAGGGCAATGAGTCTGCCTGAGCAGACTGATTTTAAACCTGGCGGCACCGCGTCATCATGCGTTAGCGAGCAGCAAGGATGGCGCTACCGGGCGCTGGGTCAAATCCCGGGCACAGGACGTGACACCCGGCTTACTTCTGGGGGATGCTAGCATGGGTCTCTACGTGTACCCATCTTTAAGCTGTTGCTAAGGACTGGAGGAAGTCAAGGAAGTTATGAGGAGAATACGGGGGTCCAGCAAGGAAGCGGCATTGGCAGATGTGACCCTGTCGGGATACTGAGATCTGTTACACGTATTTTCGACAACAATTTAGGTTAAAGCACATCTGTCATGCTTACATACAGGAAACTGCCATTGTGGTAAAATCATTTGAATAGCAATGGCAAAATGAGCTCTAATCAGAGCTGCTGATGTTTACCTGTCAGTTTAGATCAGAAGAGCTGGCTTACAGGTGACAGGCAATGGTTGAGCCCAGCAGTGAGCTTGACTGGTATGCTTTCAGGAGTTGGCACAGAGCATAACGAATTTGTCTCAGACTGAATGGTCCATTATTATATCTTACTTACTACGTAGTACAAGCAGGTGAGCATGATTTTTTTTAAAAAAAGTGATTTAGAGGAAAATATTAATTTAATAAAAAAAACTCATGTTTACCTTCTTCTCGTCCCCATCCAGAAACTACACAGCTGTGTCCTGGCATAAACTGATATGGGGACCATGGTACACAGGCAGGTACTAGGTTATTATCATATTGCATGCACTCTGGTTTGTTATGTATGTTGATCACTTCCAGCAGGGCAATGTCATTTTCATATGTGTCAGGGTTGTAGAATTCATGAACCTTCACGCTTTTCACTGGGAAGGAATCAATGTCTTTGTCATACGACAGTCTATCAAGAAGCTCAAGAATTATACGATATCTCTGGGGCTCGTTTTTCCTGTAAAATACACAAGTAAACACAGCATGAGTGAACAAAATTATTGAAGACATTTTATTTTCCTATCAATTGGATACAATCTGGATCTGTTTAATGTAATTGTAATGGACTGCAAATTAGTTGAATTGTGAAATGTAAAGCAATACCTACACCACATTTTTTTTTTTTTTTGTTTAGTGAAGTTCTGGGAGTTCAATAGTAACTATTCTGAAAGCAGCCTGTAGGTGCCGCAGGGCAATAATGAGAGGTTAAGTGGCACTCGGTCTAAAAAAAACCAAAAAAAAACAACAACAGTTTTGGGGTAAGAGGAGAGGTTTGCTTTCTGCGGTGTTTAGGAGGGATACTGGGTTTGATTCCCTGGGCTCTCATTTTGTCCAGACCGCTGTCAGTACTTGATTTGCACTAGTCCGACTTTCGCTCCCAGCACTGCACTGAAACTGCTCTGACCATGGTGATTAATGACCTTGTAGCTGCTAAAACCAAAGGTCACTTCTCCCTCCTTATTCTTCTCGATCTTTCCGCTGCATTTGACACTGTTGACCATCCTCTCCTACTCCTCACGCTGCTTCAACTTGGCCTCAGTGACTCCACTCTCTCCTGGTTCTCTTCCTACCCCTCTCTCCGCTGGCACCTCTTCCCCTCCAACTCCTCTCTCAGTTGGGGTACCTCAAGGCTCTGTTCTAGGTCCCCTACTCTTCTCGGTCCCCTACCGCCTCTCTTGACAACCTCATCTCTTCCTTTGGACTTCAATATCATCTCTATGCCGACGACACCCAAATCTACCTTTCCGCTCCTGATCTCTCTCCTCCCGTGCTGGACCGTTTTACTGCCTGCCTCTCGGCTGTCTTCAACTGGATGAATTCCTGCCTGTTTTCTAAAGCTCAACCTTTCTAAAACTGAACCTCTCGTCTTCCCTCCCTCTAAAGTTAACACTCTGGCATCCATTTCTCTTCAGGTGAATGGTGCCACTATTACTTCCACCCAGGGGTCAAGTCCTGGGGAAAAAAGTCAGGGAACTCACCCAAGATTCTTGGGTTCCACCCTCATTCTTTGCTAGTGACGGTCACCTTAATCCCGTTAAACCTGACAAGGACCACTCATGCTGTGGTAACTACTGCCCTATCTAGCTTCTGAATACTGATATGAAGCTTCTTGCACGGATCCTAGCTAACCGTCTCAAACGCTTTCTACTGCAGCTTCTGCATCCTGACCAGAGCGGTTTTGTTCCTGGCCAGGAGGCTAGGGACACGACCACCCGGGTCTTAAATGCAATTGCCTGCTCAAAACGCTCTGCTCAACTGCTCCTTCTGATCTCAAAGGATGCTGAAAAGGCATTCAATCCCATCCTTCGGCCATTTTTGTTCCGCGCTCTACATCACTTTGGCTTCAGGGAGGCTTTTTTGAACTGGGTTCGTGCCCTTTACAACTCAGTCTGGGTTAAGGTAAATGGCGTGCTTTCGTCGTTTCCGATTAACAATGGAACTCGTTAGGGATGCCCTCTCTCTCGCTACTTATCTTTGCTCTGTGCTTGGAACCATTATTATCCTCTATCAGACAGAACTCTCTCTTTCGTGGGATCCACGGTAAAAACAAGGAACACAAGATCTCTGCGTATGCAGATGACCTACTTTTTCTTTTACCTGACCCTGAAACTACTCTACCCGTGGTCCTTCCAGAACTATAGGACTATGGCTCTTTGGCTCTATGACTGTTTGACTATTGATCTTTAAGAGAAATTAATCTAAATCAGAAGTCCTCCGGATGTCTCTCCTGCCTGCCTTACGTAAGTCCTTGTCCTTGTCCCAGCTCTTTACCCTTAATTTTAAATCCCTTTTTAGAAGCCTTTCGCTCGGACATGACACAGTGGAATACTAAATTGCTTTCATGGACTGGACGTGTTAGAGTAATTAAAATGAACCTTCTGCCTCATTTATTATATTTGTATCAGACCAAACTCATCCTCTTTCCACTCTCTTTCCCAGTGGGGTATTTTGGCCTAGGCCAACAAGGCCTAGGCCTAGGGCGGCATTTTCCAGGGGGCGGCGACCCGCACTGGTGGCCCCACCCCTAAAAAAAATTATAAAAAAAATATATATATATATATTTTTTTTTACTTTTGCAAAGTATTTTGCCAGGAAGGATACATTGAGATATCACTAATTTTCAAGTATGTCCTGGGTAGGCAAGGCCTAGGCTTTCACTTTCCAGGGGGCAGCAAAATACCTCACCACTAAGTGGGTTACTCACAGAGCACCGAAATGACGCCAACATTTGGTGTTTTGTAGTTCCCTGCACTTTGGGGAATAAAATTTCCCCACCCTGCAATGAATTCACCATTCACCGCAGGGTCCCCAAAGTGCATGGAGGCGGCCGCTGAATGCTGCCACCGCAAACTTGTGGCCTGCTGTTTTCAAAAGAACTACTGAACGAAAATGTCTGGAATTTACATACAAGATCCTATGATTGATTATAAAAAGTTCTGTAACAGAAAAAAGAAAAACTGCTATTAAAAAAAAAGGGGGGGAATTTTGCTGAAAAATTACTAAAAGGTACTAAAAAAAAAATCAATAAAAGACTTTTTACTGCAGATTAAAATAATAAATGGTTTACTAGATATTGCATATAAACGGGAATATTTTTAACATTGAAACCTATGGGGTTCACCTGAATAAACCTGCTGATTGAAACCACCAAACATCAGAAACATAGAAACATAGAAAAATGTCGGCAGATAAGAACCTTTCGGCCCATCTAGTCTGCCAAATTACATGGATAATTTACCTGGATTTATCTTTTGTTTAGGATAGTCTTATGCCTATCCCATGCTTGCTTAAATTCAATTACTGTTTTTGCCTCTACCACTTCAACTGGAAGACTGTTCCATGTATCCACCACCCTCTCAGTAAAATAATGCTTTCTGATGTTACTTTTAAACCTTTGCCCCTCTAATCAGGGCATTTCACTGCCATTTCTCTGCTGTTTGGTGTTCTCTGAATAGATTAACCATTACTTCTCTATGGGGATTTGCAATGCCTTCAAACAGCACGTACTTGCTGCCAGTTCGCCAAACTCGTGTGTGAGCAGATCACAGAGCAGTGGTGTACTTAGGGGAGTGGCAGAGGGCGGGCCGCCCCAGGTACCAGTGATTATTTGGGTGTCATTAGGGGGTACTAGGAGGTGCTACTGTCACTGTGTGTCAGCTTTGAGCTGTGTTCTCAAACAACGAGCAGTGGAGCAGGGCGTTTGCATACGGAATAAAATCGAATAGAATAAAAATCCCCCTCTCCTCCCTCCATAGCTCCTCCCCTGCCCCACAGCAGCACTAGGAGAGGGGAGGGGGATGTGATTTGTGTGCAGAGAGAGATGACAGTAAATGGCAGGTAAAGGGGGGGTTACAGCAGAATATGAAGCCCTGTCTTCTTACTGCTGTTTAAAGTGGACCTTTCCTTAACCAGCACTGCAGTGATAGAAATTTGTCATTGAGCTACCTGGCTCCTGGTAAGGCTGCGTGCGTGCAGGTCACGCAGTCCGGCCAGTCAGATGGTACGGAGTCTCAGTACCACCTGACTGGCTGAACCACGTGACACGCACGCAGCTGCCCGCCCTTTCGTTAACACGGACTCTCACTCTATTCTGGACTGAACAACCACCGGGAAGAGAATCAAAGCCACGGTGCACCCTCTGGCAGTGGCACCCCACTGCTGACAAGATTGCTCCACGCACAGGCACAGCTGCGATCCTAACGTGGCCTGGTGGGACCTCCTGCTGAGTCCGTACACAGTCCCTGCACACAGCCCTACCGCGGACGGAGGCCGGTAAATATAGAATAAATAATTGCTGTGTGCTCATATTCATTTGGTTTGCTGGGAGTCTTATTGCAGTGGATTCTGATGCACTCATACACACCGCACATTGCATTGCTGGGAGTTTTATTGCTGTGGATTCTGATACGCTGACACACTCACCGCACACTGCATTGCTGGGAGTTTTATTGCTGTGGATTCTGTGATACACACTGCATATTACTGTGAGTTTTATTGACCTGGAGCTCTGGGATACGCTCATACACACTGCACATTACTGTGAGTTTTATTGCTGTGCAGTTCTGATATGCTCATACACAGTGCCCATTTCTGTGGGTTTTATTGCTGTGCAGCTCTGTGATACACTCATATGCAGTGCACGTTTCTGTGGATTTTATTGTTCAACCAATTAGAGCGGCTGTGATCCAGTATACTTGACATGCGTGGCTGTTCTTTGTAAAAATGCTTGAATTTAAACATTTCATAATTTTATTTATCTCAATAGAGACATTTGAAATGGTATACAAAATATACAAGTAGGCACTTGGTATCCACTTTTAATATAAAGAGAGGAAAAGGCGGAGCTCTAAGAGGAAAAGGTGGAGCTTAAAGAGGAAGGGTGGGGATTAACAAGGAAGAGGTGTGCCCTTGACAGGAAGGGGTGCCTCAAATTTAAATTAGGGGGGTGCACGAGTTTAGTCAGGCCTAGGGCAGCACAAAACCTAAATACACCACTGCTTTTTCCACAAAGCAGTCCAGACCCTATTTCCCGGATTTATCTGGCTGAGTGGCCGACTGAGACTGAAATATGCCACCTTTATGTAAATCGAAATCTATCGGCAGGTTGGCTCTTCCCAACATTCAACTATATTATTATGCGGCTCATCTTATGAGGATTTTGAACTGGATGACCGAATCCGCGGCCCAATGGTGAATTGACTTGGAGGAACACTTGGTGGGGTGTCCGGTCTGGACTTTTCCTTGGCTTCGGCTGTCTGAGGTCAGGGAGTTTGCCACCGTTACCTCCGCAGTAGGTTGTACCCTGCTACTTTGGCATAAGATCCACTCGAAATTCTCACTTACGTTTTTCCCTTCCCCACTTTTACCATTGGTCCATGTCACGGAACGGACATGAGAGCTCTTTTCAGCGAGCCACAGGACTTAAGACTGAACCCTTTTTAAAAGACCATTTTTCCTGTTTTCGTTTTGGTTTTGCGTGTGAGCCTATGGACCTCTTATTTTATTGCTAGATGTGGTTTTATTGGTGTAACGTAATGAAAATGTACCCTGTATGATGTGACTGTAAAAGTATGAAAGAAACCGTTTGTATGTGTTTTTCCCCTTCGCCATTTTGCTCATCCCAGCATGGTTTCACAGAACAAAGGATCTCATGCCCCAAGATGGAGGATGCAGCGGGCCAGAGGATTGGAGGCTTTTCCAAGACCTCATCTGCCTAGTCCCCTGGACAATGGGGGAGCCTGAAAGGGCAAGATAGAGGATACAGCAAACCAGCTGATTGGAGGCTTTTCCAAGACCTCATCTGCCTAATCCCTGGACAATGGGAAGGCTGAAAGGGACCTGATAGGGAACAGGAGGCTGGGAAAGGAGCCAATCAGTGCTAGTTGTGTGGGTGGGGGAGTTGGTAATCTGGTTGTGTGAAGTTGTATAAATGACCCTGTTGAAACCCATAAAATTCAGTTCACTGTTTTAAAGCATACAGCCGCGTCTGGTGTCTTCATTTCAAAGCTACAATCACTATTGCAGGAGACACTCAGCGGTCTCCTGCATCACCACTCAACCCAGGAACGGGATCCCCAAGACAACACCGCACCATCTCTCCAGACGCCGGACCAACGCCATTTCATCCTCCAGGCCGCTCGAGACGCCGAGTGCCGTGCCACTCGGTAGTCGGGCCGGACGCCATCAAAGGGGGGGGGGGGGTCAGATAGAGCAGGACCGCAGGCGGACTTCCATCCCGTCACAGTCCATAACCCTGATTTTCCAGTGATGTTTTTACCATCCTTGCATCTCCGTTTTACCGACGACTCCTGTCTGCATGCTCATAATGTTATCCGCAACGGCCCATTCGTTCCATTATCTGGTTCGGATGGGCTGGACCCTTCATTTGCCGAAACATTCAATTATCATTAACTTAAATCCTTTCTTAGGACCTTATCTGGAAGTTCTTTTTTGCCCAGACCGCTTACGATGTTCGAGACGCATAGTACCTCAGCCTTCTACAGGCGGTTGATATTGAATCAGCTACATTTATGTTCCGATGGGAATGGTTGTTGGGGACCCCTATATCTGATGATGCATGGACTAAGACCTTATCGCTGATCCACTATGGCTTGTGGATTGCCCGACTTCAGGAATCCTCTTACAGTTACTAGTTTTCTGGTACAGGGACTCCAGCGCTTCTGTGTCTCACTCCCCAACCTGCTGGCGCTGTTCCACTGCACCTGGTACCTACCTTCATATATGGTGGGAATGCCCTGTCATAGAGGGATATTGGACTAAGGTGCATGACATCACACTTCGCACTACGGATCATGTTTTGGAATTCACATCTCAGACTTTCCTACTCCTTCACCTTCCGCTTTCTGTGAAAATGCTTAAGAGCTCACTTCTACTGCGCATACTGCTGGTTGCTAGGACGGTAATCCCTAGCCACTGGAGGTCTGCATCTGCTCCCTTTCTAAAACTCCTGGTTGAGAGGATGGAAATGCTTAGGTTGGTGGAGGACCTGGCGCTACCCCCTGAGAAGGCCGCTCGTCATGTGCTGAAAGTCTGGTTTTATTGGTCTGATTATTGTTCCTCAACGGTGTTCAGGAATGCTTTGCAGTTGGAGGACGGTGCCACTGGAGGGCAAAAGGTTGCAGCCCCTGTGGAGTAGGGCAATGGATTCGAGCCTGAGATGCTAATTGCCGATGTTTAGGTATTTCCACACCCCCCTCCTTATCCTCTCCTACTTTCCTCCCGGCCGCCTTTTATTTTCCTTTTCTTTTTCCCCTTCCTACTCTCCACGTACTTTGGTCCCATCTTTCAGACTCCCCTCTCACTTTACTCCTTTCTTCCCCTGATTTTTTTATTTATCTGCTCTAGCTTTCTCTTCGACTCCATTCTGCTCTGTCTGATATTTATTTTGCTATACCTCACCTTCTCCGTGGTGATGGGATTACTGTTACACCACACTGGTACGCTTTCTCTCCATTCCACTTTATGACTTGCACGACCCGTGGTTTTATCTGGTTTTGCATGACTACAACGCACATATTTGCCTGCCTTTTGCAGCTGTAATTTACGTCACCGATTGTATGACCCCATACAAAATAAGCCCTAATTATGCTGTCTCTGTTATTCTTGTATTTTGTGTTTACCTCTCACTCTTTGTTTTTTGACTGAATACAAAATTTTCATTCCAAAAAAAAGGAGTGATAATGTGAACTAAAGGTACAGAGGTTAAAAATACTGAAAGCTCTTGTGCTCTTTAAAAAGGGGGGTTAAAAACAATAGATGTACTATAGTTACATGCCTCTTGTGAACTTTTGTGTGGATGCAGATATTAATCCTGATGTTATGTGATGGATTGAGGTATTTGACCTTGAGTTAAAATGGTGATTAGCAGCCATGTGTACTACAGTGTTAAAGACATGTAAAACGGTGGTCAGCAGCTTGTGCCACTGTAAGATTAAAAAAAAGAGAGATTTTACTGCAAGAAGTAAGTCAAGCCTGTCTGTCATTTAAAAGGGGTATTTATGTATTAGGCCGGCGTCAGACGAACCCATTGATCATGTCCGTGTTGGCACACAGTTTAACGTCCGCCATAGCATAGAATCATAATCAATAGAGACCCACACATGAAGTACGTGCGCACCGAACTGCGCACGCACAACGCACGTGGCAAACGGATGCACATTAGGTAAGAACGTAAAACCGCTAGACCAGTGTTTCCCAAACCTGTCCTCGGGACCCTCCGCCTCGCCAGGCTTGTCAGATATCTGAAGCACAGCACAGGTGATATGATTTGCTGCTCAGTGATTGCAGGATGCAGTCTGCTTTTCCCCAAGGTGATCTGTAAAATCTGGCCTGGCTGAGGGTCCCGAGGAGAGGTTTGGGAAACACTGCCCTAGACAGATGCGCAGAGTGCGCCACGTCCGCGTATAGTTCTGTCTGAGTGATGAGGAGATGTCAGACGTAGCGCATTTGCGACGTCCAGCAACTTGACGCACAAAATAGCTTTTCATATCCTTTTCAAATATTTTGCATTTTCATAATTAAATTTTGTTTCCCATAATTCCCTTTTTTTTGCCAGGGGTGGAATACATTGTCGCTGTTGGCAGGCTTAGGCATTCCATGGCCATCCATTGCAACCTAAACTTCCACCATTGTTCAACAGAGCTCAGTATTAAAATTGTGAAAGGGTTAAGAACTGCAGTGATTTTGATGGGGATAAGAATTGTTTGTAAGCATTTAAAGGGTTAAATCTGGTAAAATCTCTGTTTAAATGAATTTAGCTGCTGTTTCTTTTGTACTGTTTGAATATGTTGTTTGGTGTGCTCTCTTTCTGTTTTGTTGTATCATATTGTCTTGAGATGCACCCGCACTAAAAGCGTAGTTAAGGTTGAGTGCTGCCTTCTTTGTGTAATACAATATTATATATATATATATATATATACACATACTGTATATACAACGGTTGTGGTGGAGGACAAAAAGTGAGATAAAAAGCCTCCACACTATAATGGTTATGTTTATTATTACAGAAGCCATCTGCACATCACAGCAATTCAAAGAACTGCATCCCAGAGCCCCTGTGCTGCCCTCCCCATATGCAGCAAGGAACTCTGGGTAGGATATGCAAATGACTTCTGTCTCACTTTTATTGCATCCTGTGTCTGTTTTTACACAGAACCCTTAGATCAATGCCATGCCAAACTATGGATTTTTTTTTTTAGCAGAAATCAGGTTTATGCAACTGGTTGATATATATACACACAATTTATTTGCAAACTCAGAAGAATGCTAATGTTATAATTGTTATTAAGGGATACACTATTTCTAAAAAAGGCAATAAAGATTAGAAGATGCCAGAACAAGGCAGTTTTATAATTGCTGGTACTCTTTATTCCAACAGCGGCAGCTCAGTCTGCTACGTTGAAGCCGGTAAATTATACATCATAAGTTGCTGTCTCTCATTCTCCAACGTATGAGACCGGTAACATAATCACCATTTAAACAGAATTCAACCCACAGGGATGAGACGTGCAAATCGCTCTCTCTAGCCACAGAGTGGGTGTCATTGAATATATGAACCAGCTAATCAAAATCAGTGTGATATTATTTAAACTACTGTTTACTTTATTGGTTATGGTTCTTGGAGGGTGTCAGTGTCATTCTTTGAACTACATGAAATTATTTTCAAGTAGCTTGACGAAAACATTAAGGCATCCAAGACAACTATATATACAACTATATCTTCTGACAGGATGTGATAGGGGGGAAGTCACTATTCCTTTCTATTGTAGAAAGAGTATTCGGGAACCCATATCCTGTAGTAGAAAGCATTTTATTGGTTACTAAGACCATTAGCTCATATTGTTTAGGTTTTTACTCCATTATTTATTTTGGTTTAAAAATATAGAAACATAGAAAATGTCGGCAGATAAGAACCGTTCGGCCTATCTAGTCTGCCCAATTACATGGATACGTTACCTGGATTTATCTTTTGTTTAGGATAGCCTTATGCCTATCCCATGCCTGCTTAAATTCAATCACTGTTTTGGCCTCTACCACTTCAACTTGAAGGCTGTTCCATGTATCCACCACCCTCTCAGTAAAATAATGCTTCCTGATGTTACTTTTAAACCTTTGCCCCTCTAATCTAAGACTAAGTCCTCTTGTTTTGCTACTTTGTTTCCTTTTAAATATACTCCCTTCCTCTACCCTGTGGATTCCCTTTACGTATTTAAATGTTTCTATCATATCTCCTCTGTCTCGTCTTTTTTCCAAGCTATACATGTTAAGATCATTAAGCCTTTCTTGGTAACTTTTCTCCTTCAAGCCGTACACCATTTTAGTAGCCCTTCTCTGAACTCTAAGATGTCTATATCCTTTTGGAGATATGGTCTCCAGTACTGCGCACAGTACTCCAAGTGAGGTCTCACCAGTGCTCTGTACAGTGGCATGAACACTTCCCTTTTCCTACTGCTAATACCTCTCCCTACACAACCAAGCATTCTGCTAGCATTTCCTGCTGCTCTATTACATTGACTACTTACCCTTAGATCCTCTGCAATAATAACCCCTAAATCCCTTTCCTCAGATGTTGAGGTTAGGACTGTATCAAATATTCTATATTCAGCCCTTGGGTTTTTACGCCCCAGGTGCATTATCTTGCACTTATCCACATTAAAACTCAATTGCCACAGCTCCGACCATTTTTTTAGTTTACCTAAATCATTTGTCAATTGGCTGATCCCTCCAGGAACGTCAACCCTGTTGCAAATCTTTGTGTCATCAGCAAAAAGACATACTTTACCATTAATACCTTCTGCAATATCACTAATAAAAATATTAAAGAGAATGGGTCCAAGCACTGACCCCTGAGGTACCCCACTGGTAACAAGACCTTGCGCTGAATAAACTCCATTTACCACAACCCTCTGTTGCCTGTCACTCAGCCACAGCCTAATCCATTCAACAATATTGGAATCCAAGCTCAAATATTGTAATTTATTGACAAGCCTTCTATGCGGAACAGTATCAAAAGCCTTACTGAAATCTAAATAAGCAATGTCTACTGCACCACCTTTGTCTATTATTTTTGTTACCCACTCAAAAAAATCAATAAGATTAGTTTGGCATGATCTCCCTGAGGTAAACCCATGTTGTTTCTGATCCTGTAATCTATGTGTTTTTAGATGTTCAACAATCCTTTCCTTTAACATGGTTTCCATTAATTTCCCCACTACTGACGTAAGACTAACTGGCCTATGTTTAGTTTAGATGCAAACTGTAGTGTGTCTTAGTACTAATCTTGAACAAAAACAAAAGGAAGACTAAGATACACGCATCTATCAAGGGGGTCAATCAATAACTGCTGGAGTCTGCCAAAGTTGCAAACATGGCAGGCCAGGTTCACCACATATCTGAAGAGCAGCACAGGTGATAGGATTTGCTGCTCAATGATTTCAGTATTCAGTCTGCATTTCTCCAAGGTAATCCTTAAATTCTGGCCTGTTAGGGGTACGTGAGGACCAGGGTTGGAAACTACTGCTTTACAGGATCTGAGATGATAAAAGTAGGGCTTGCCCTGTTAACTCTTTCACTGCTTTTGTTGATAAACTATTATGACATTTGAAACATGGAATGGGAAGTGTACACTTGAATGTAGAGTAAATTGGCAATTTTGTATGCTGAGGAAGTCCGCATAGGGGAAATGTGCTTTAGCAATTTTACTTTGGTTTTTATCTTTACTATTGTTTATTGATTTGATAAACCCTCCTGACGAGGCCTATCAAGGCCGAAACGATCGTTGGGGGTTGCTGCACCTCTGGTGCAGGGATGATGTCCTTTGCAATCAGTACTGGCCACCCTTTTTTGGGTGAGAGCAGGCTGATTTGCATATGGAGCATTCATCCCTGTAATGGCACAAGCAAGCTAAAACCTTGTGAGACCTGAGCAGGCACCCACCACAGAGCAGGCCATTAGTGCTGTTGCTCATCCTCAGAACCCTCACAAACCCCCCTTTCTCTCACTATAAGGTTACATATTGTCTGTTAGATAACTAGTGTTTTGAGAGCTTTATGGTATATAGCTTTTTGAGTATCTGTTACCGGATGTTCATATTACAGGTGACTCCTTGCACTTTCTAACCCAGTGAAGCTGCACTTTGCACATTGCTTTCTACATCCATTCATCTCTCACTTTCCACAGATTATAGATTAACATAAACCCACCTGACACAGTGTGCAGCGGTCAAAACCCAACAACCTCCAATGTAGATCCCACCGCAATTTAGAGCACTTCCATCTTTGATTGCCACTTGCCATGGAAACTGATTCTAAACACAAAATAATTTGAAAGTCTCATAACTGTACACAATTGCACTTTTCCCAAACAGTAATTTTGCAGATGAATGTTCCACATGTACAACTACATGTCCAATTAAAGTGTGAGAATTGTATAGCCTGGTATAATTCAGGATCAGTCCAAAGTGACATGCTGGATTCCTTGACTTAACTGGAGTAACTTTGATCTAGTGATACAAACATTATATGCTTCTGTACTTGTACATGTATTGTGTCTATTACAGAAACAGCAGTTCTGATGGATAAACCCGGTTTTCAAACCATATATTGCACAGCGATTGTCCATTCCTTTCCAACTAACAGCGTGTACTGACTACCCTGCATCTTCCCATTTCTTTTTTTTCTAAATCTCCCACCAGATATCATATGTGCTTTAAGGGAAAAGTGTAGTGTAGCTCATCTTTTTGTAATAAAGGTTTTTTAACTTCGTAGCTTTCCCCTCTGTACTAGTTGTGCTTAATCTACTTCCATTGCTGGTTGATAATCAAAATGAAGAAAAGATTCATAAGGCAAGTAACTCTCATTGCAGACATCTTCATTGTGGATAGCTGTTGTACCTTTACTGCTTTTGTTCCTCCAATGATCCTTTTGCGTCGCATATGTGTTGGAGGTGGAACTCCGCAATTCAGTGTTGGAATGAAAGTCTTCAGCGTCTTTCTCTCTTTGTGAAGCAAAGAAAGCGGTGTGTCAGTGATGCAAGAAATTCCCAAAACATTTCTTCCTAGAAATGATCTCTGAATATCATGTAACAAGAGTGAAACAATAAACACAAACTTGTGTGATGTTCTCATTTATGCAATGCTAGCTTTATCTGTTGCAGGTTTTCCATCTACCAAATATGGCAGGCATGAATAGTGTGATTCATCCATAATGCATTACAGCAAAGACAGAAAACAGAATCCTTCCAATTGGAGGGAACAGTGAGACCGTCAAAATTATTTGAACTTAAAACATAGACCAGTGCACTAGTCATTACATACAAATAGTAAACTCGCTTAAAATGTAGCGAAAGGGATGGATCACAATATTCCCTACCTATTAACTAGCCTTACACTAATTAGACCCATTGTGGCTAAGCACAAAAGTGATGATCACATAATAATAGTCATGCTTATTCAGATAAAAAAGAATCAATTGCTTTATTGCGGCTGACAAATCAGACAGAATAGTGTAACTAAATATGTGATACAGTTCCTTCTTACCCATTAAGGACAATAAATTGCATTTCACTTCTACCTTGTCAAATAATTAGACAGAGAGACGGTAGCTGTGTCTAATAATATCCAAAGCTATTACTTCACCTATTTAGCATGGGTTTGCAACCTGACAATAGTAGTCGGTCAAATGTATATTAGAGCAAACTGCACAATTTCCGTGTTTTGCAAACTAAATTTCCCCATTTGAATGGCACAGTGCATCAATAAAATGCTTGCTTGCTATACTAGCAAGCGGATAATATAGTCAATGATTTATGCACTACCTTGATGCCTTGACAGCACCTTTGCATCAAAAAATACCATTTCAATGTGGGTAAGAAAGCAAACCTTCTAAAGTACATATGAAAAAACCAACATGGTTGTTACACTTTGCCTGTGCCTCTCCCCAAATGTGTATAGAGTTGCACAGGCAGTAACAGGAGGAACCAGTTGTTGTAAACGTCAGAAAACCCACCTACTGATAAAATATTAATATCCCATGAGATTATTTTAATCCTCAATAACTCTGAATATCCTGATTGTTAGCCACTAGGGTCTACTACAATCCAATGGAAAACAATTGCCTCAAGATTATGGTACAATTGGATATGTGCTGATAGTATACACAGGCAAATAAGTATTTAGACCACTGCTCCTAACACCATGTAAAGGGAGAGCCCGGTACGTCAATAAATCAACAATTGCCCTGCAACTGAATTAGCTAGAGTTCGTAACCATAAGAGGTACTAATCAGCACACCCAATGTTCGTTTCACCACTCTCCGGCTCGTCAGGAGTGCAAAAAAAGGCCTTGCTATACTGCAAGACGTTTCAAATGCAGCTCCCACCTTCTGGAAAACACATAATCGTGCTGTCAAACCTTTCATTAACCTGCCTTCCTTCTAACGCTCCCTAAAGACATTTGTTCAGGGAAGCCTACCACCCTACTCACTAATTCAGCAAAAAATGCATTTCACTAACCCAATACATGCCTTCATAACAATCTGCATTAACATCATTCACAAACTCTCTCTCCATACCTCCTAGTCTCACCCTCCTATCCATCTAGATCGTAAATTCAGCTGGGAATAGGGCCCTCCATCCCTCCTGTATCTTTTTGTGTTGTCTTGTCTTTCAGATGCGGGTATACAGGCGTACCTCAATAATGAAATATTGGAAGTGCTCATGCCACTGTACAGAGCACTGGTGAGACCTCACTTGGAGTACTGTGTGCAGTACTGGAGACCGTATCTCCAGAAGGATATAGACATCTTAGAGAGAATTCAGAGAAGGGCTACTAAAATGGTGTATGGCTTGAAGGAGAAAAGTTACCAGGAAAGGCTTAATGATCTTAACATGTACAGCTTGGAAAAAAGACGAGACAGAGGAGATATGATAGAAACATTTAAATATGTAAAGGGAATCCACAAGGTAGAGGAAGGGAGTATATTTAAACGGAAACAAAGTAGCAAAACAAGAGGACATAGTCTTAGATTAGAGGGGCAAAGGTTTAAAAGTAACATCAGGAAGCATTTTTTTACTGAGAGGGTGGTGGATACATGGAACAGCCTTCCAGTTGAAGTGGTAGAGGCCAAAACAGTAATTGAATTTAAGCAAGCATGGGATAGCCTTAAGGCTATCCTAAACAAAAGATAAATCCAGGTTAAGTATCCATGTAATTGGGCAGATTAGATGGGCCGAAAGGTTCTTATCTGCCGACATTTTTCTATGTTTCTATGGAACATGATCGAACAACTAATAAAATACTTCAGATTGCATTGAGAGCCATTTGAGAGACCTAGGTCCCCAATAGGTTAATGCTTCTGGACCTGACCTTTTGCATTTCAGATAAGCGCTAAGTTCCTGCACTCAGAGGATTGAATCAAACCCTCCGAAATCCCCCCTTCCCCCTCCAGGGGGAGGGAGATACACATGGTGCATTGAATACTCAAATAATTTTGAGTGGTGACAATCCATTTAACTATACCGCATTCTTATATTGCATACTTGTTATAATGCATGCAACTGACTCACCTTCATCAAAATTTCGATTGACTGCATTATTTTCAGCTGAATAAAAAAAAAATTATGTTAGCAGCATGTTTTTTTTACTACAAGCTAATAAGGAATTGCATCATTTTAATTCACAGAATGATTTTTGTGTGAAAATAGGTACCGGTACCGTATTTTTCGCTCCATAAGACGCACTTTCTCCACCCAAAAAGTGGGGGGAAAAGTGGGTGCATCTTATGGAGCGAATGCACCATGATATGCCCCAGCTCACCTGCCGCCGCCGCGTTCGGCTCCCTCTGAGCGTACGTCCGGCGGCAAGGAGCTTGGGCACTCGCCTGGGGGAGCCACGTGACCTCACGTGGCTCCCCCAGGCGAGTGCCCAAGCTTCCTGCCGCCGGACGCACGCTCAGAGGGAGCCTAACGCGGCGGCGGCGGGTGAGCTGAGGCATATCCATGAGCTGCTGGGGCATATCCATGAGCGAGCTGGGGCATATCCATGAGTGAGCTGGGGCAAATCCATGTGTGAGCTGGGGCAAATCCATGAGTGAGCTGGGGCATATCCATGAGTGAGCTGGGGCATATCATGAGTGAGCTGGGGCATATCCATGTGCTGGGGCAATATCCATGTGCTGAGGCATATCCATAAATTGGGGGGCAAATCTATGTGCTGGGGCAAATCCATGTGCTGGGGCAAATCCATGTGCTGGGGCATATCCATGAGCTGGGGCATATCCATGAGCTGGGGCATATCCATAAACTGGGGGGAATATCCATAAACTGGGGGGCATATCCATAAGCTGGGGGACAGTATCCATGAGCTAGGGGACAGTATCCATGAGCTGGGGGACAGTATCCATGAGCTGGGGACAGTATCCATGAGCTGGGGGACAGTATCCATGAGCTGGGGGACAGTATCCATGAGCTGGGGCAGTATATCCATGAGAGGAGCTGGGGCAATATCCATTATTACACTATTTGATTTCAGAATATTTATTTTCCTGTTTTCCTCCTGAAAACTAGGTGCGTCTTATGGGTCAGGTGCGTCTTATGGAGCGAAAAATACGGTACTTGGAAAAAGGATTATAAGACCAAGAAAGTAAATTGCATTTATACAGACACATAAGATTTATTTCAGTGCAAAATTAAAGGCTATAATTTACTATGGCCAGGGAATCTATAAAGTGAACCTGTTGTGTAATGTTCGTTTTAGTGTATATGATAGAGCATTAAATTCTGTCTTCATTGTGCTAGCAATGGAATAGAATTGTTTAAGAAAAAAAGTCATAACATTTAGGCTAATGTCAGACGAAGGCAGTCAGAGCGCACTCTGCGTGCGTGCACAACGGACGTACTGACGGAAGATACTGTAGACACCACACGGTCCGTTTTTGTTGACAGACGTAGAAAAAAAAAAAGGAATTCTGAGAAACAAAATTAATATGAAAAATGATAAAAAATTTGAAAAGGATATAAAAAGCAATTTTGTGCGTCAAGGTGCTGGACGTCACAAATGCACTGTGTCTGACATCTCCTCATCACTCAAACAGAATGCTACGCGGACGTGGCGCACTCTGCACGTCCGAATAGTGGTTTTACATTCTTGCTTAACTTGCGTCCGTTTGCCATGTGCGTTGTGCTTGCACAGTTCGGTACGCACGTACTTCGTGTGTGGGTCTCTATTGATCATGATTCTATGCTACGACGGACGTTAAACTGTGCGGCGACATGGACGTGATAACTGTGTTCATCTGACATTAGCCTTATTTGAACAAAAAACAATGATTGTATTGCACTCAGCACCCTATAATATTAGTCTATTCTATCAGAAAAAGAAATGGCCAACCCTTATAGTCAATCAACAAAGTAAATCTACAAAAGAACAACCTGCACACTAGGGCTGTGTAATATCGACAAAATAATCATATTGCGATTTCTTGAATGAATATTGCGATTTTATTTGCGATTTAGCCAATTGTTTTTGCTTTTTCAAACATGCTACATACATTCTAAATGTATTCAGTATTCAGCACATGGATACTGCCCCAGCACATGGATATACTGCCCCAGCACATGGATATACTGCCCCAGCTCATGGATATACTGTCCCAGCACATGGATATACTGCCCCAGCACATGGATATACTGCCCCAGCACATGGATATACTGCCCCAGCTCATGGATATACTGTCCCAGCACATGGATATACTGCCCCAGCACATGGATATACTGCCCCAGCACATGGATATACTGCCCCAGCACATGGATATACTGCCCCAGCTCATGGATATACTGCCCCAGCTCATGGATATACTGCCCCAGCTCAGATACTGCCCCAGCTCACCTCTTTGCGCCTCGTGTTCGGCTCCCTGTGAGCTTCCGGTGGCACATGGAGCTTGGGCACTCACCTGGGGGAACCACGTGACGAGCCGCGAGAACGCGGCTGTACACGTGGTTCCCCTGCGAGCGCACAAAGCTCCATGTGCCGCCGGAAGCTTACAGGGAGCCGAAAATCGCAGCCTTATGCGGTTTATATATCGCAAATTGTTAAATCGCGATTGGTTTGCGATTGCAATTAATTGCACAGCCCTACTGCACACCACTTAAAAAAATAACCTGTATTGAGAAACTAAAATAAAACACAAGATAAATGCAAATAGATGTAGATGTAACAAAATAGATGCAGTGGATTTTCTATGGGGTTAATTGTCCCAGAAAAGCATGCATACCGAAGGTATTTCAAATAAATACCCTCGGGAGGCATGTTTTTTCTGGGACAATTAACCCCATAAAATATCCACTGCATCTATTTTGTTACATCTACATCTATTTGCATTTATCTTGTGTTTTATTTTAGTACCTCAATAAAGGTTATTTGTTTTAAGTGGTGTGCAGCTTGTTCATTTTTGGATTTATAACATTTATTTGAAACATGGGATGTGTCAGGTTGGAAACACTTATAAACTAGGGACCTGCAAACCTTCGATATTCGATTTAAATTCAAATCGCTGCACGCATTTGATTAGATTCAGAAGTGAGCCGATCGATTCGAAAACTTTTCAAATCGATCACTTTCTAAAACAGAAGCTCCGGTATCAGACTCTTGGAGTCCGATTCCGGAGCTTGTCTGGCCGCGATCTGCGTCCCCAGCGGTGCAGCATGCCTCCCAGGCGGCTGGGAACGGCACGCTGCTAGGCGCTGCCCCCTCCTGCAACTGACATGTGAGACATCACATGATGCACAGAGGAAGCCAGCAACGGGCGCGGTCAAAGCTGCGAAGATGTGTATGGCTGGGACAGAGGAGCGAGCAACAGGCAGGCCTGAGCCAAGTTGGTGATGATGAGTATAACTACCCTGTGTCACGTCTCGGCCCTGCCTCCTGCTGGTGGTAGCAGGGATTCCTGTTTGTTTTCATTTTCAGGCTGCAGGCCATCTGTTGGGCTTATTGGTCTGCGGTCACATGACCTGTTCTGCCCTATATGTAGGGCCAGGATTTCCCTTGATCCTTGGACCAGGATAGTCTTTCTTCTACCTAGTTCCTGTATGACATTGTGTTATTCTGTGTATGACCTACTGGCTTGGATTTTTGGACCTCTCTAGTATTTACCTTGTCTGTTTTAGGTATTCTTGTGTTTGTGTATTATTTAGCTGTTTCACTCAGCAGGCATTTGGCCACGAAGCCTATTTGCTGTTGAGTGGTACTCCGGACCTTATCTGTACTCCCTGGCTAGGAGCATCTGGATCATCAGTCTGCACTATTGTATTGGTATTGAGTGCTGCCCTGCAGCTTGCAAAATTCATTGTCCCTTCAGGAATATTCTGTCTGTTTATAATTTAAGCAGTTTCACTCAGCAGGCATTTGGCCTCGAAGCCAATTTGCTGTTGAGTGGTTCTCAGGGCTCTATCTGTACTTCCTGGCTGGGAGTGTCTGGATCATCTGTCTGTATCTGTTCGTATTTAGTTCTGTCTTGTGGCTTGCATATTCATTGCCTGTTATACCATATACCTGCCCTAAAGGCTTCAACCTCCGCAGCTTAAAGGCTCCCCATCACACTATAGGGGGCTCACGTTACACCCTGTCACTCCTTGATTGTGCTTCTTTTGCAGGATGGTGAAGTTGATGGAATGGATCATTCATCATCACCAGAAAAAGATAAGGCTGCTTGCCTGCTGTGTGGGGGTAGAATGAGAGCGACCAGGGAGGGAGGCTTAGAACTGGCCATATTAATTATATGGGGACCTGCTCTGCATGGGGAGATAACAAATGATATGGCGGCCTTCTCTGTGTGGGGAGATAATAAATGATATGGGGGTCTGCTCTGTGTGGGGAGATAATAAATTATATGGGGGCCTGCTCTGTGTGGGGAGATAATAAACTATATGTAATGTCAGCTGAACCTGCAATCACAAACCTATCCAGGCTGCATCCTACAGGAAAGCGGCACTTGATTCGATTCAATATTCAATTTGAATTCGAACCTTTACAGCCAAGTCGATTCGTGATTCGATTCGAGCAAAAATTTGTGATTAGTAGGCCCCTAAATAAAACAGCAATTTTATGAATATATTGTTAATTTGTTATCCTTATATTAATAGACTAAAACAAGGACAGCATGCACATTTTTAATTTTTCATTTGTTCATGGTTTAGACACGTGATTGGGATGGAAAGATCTAGACATTAGATAATGTCCTTTATCTTGCACAAATGTAAATGGATCTGAGCACAGGCCGAAATGGCCTTTGTTTCAAATACTATAAATGTGACAAAGGTAATAAAATGGTCAGATATCCTGCTTATTGAGAGAGATGTGCAGAATGTAAAGGTGGAAAGCGCAAAAGAGACATGGCTTCCTAAATTTTGTTATACACTGCATACATTGAGTATGAGAGATACATCTATGAAATTGAATTTACAGTCTAACTACCTTCAAAAATCTATGGAATGTATTTACAAACTCATGAAGACTGGGGAGGGAATCAAACTGTAATCAAAACAGCTCGGTTGGAAACATATTTTTATATATATATTAACGATTAGTTCATTGATTAATCGTTAATTTCTTTGGTCGATTAAAAAATATTTAATCAACCCCAGGCCACCGCGTGCTTTACGCGTGTGCTTTGCTCTCTACGAGCATCCGCCGGCATGAAGCTTGGCCTCATCTTGAACCATCTGACCAGCCGCGTTCTCGCGAAATCGCGGAGTTCATGTGAACTCCGGGTTCTTGCCAGAACGCGGCTAGTCAGGTGGTTCCCCCAGGCGAGCGGCCCAGCTTCATGCCGGCGGACGCTCGAAGGGAGCAAAGCACGTGGCGCCAGGAGGTGAGAGCTGGGGCAAATATATCCATGCATGAGCTGGGGGCACATATATCCATGCACGATCTGGGGGCAAGTATATCTACAGTATGCATTAGCTGGGGGCAAATATATCCATGCATGTGCTGGGGGCAAATATATCCATGTATGAGCTGGGGGCAAATATATCCATGTGTGAGCTGGGGCAATATAATAACTTACGTCAGTGCTACAGTTTAAATTTAAGACGTATTTGTGTGAACTTTGAAGTATAGTCATGGATTGTTTAAACTAACTAGTGTCGGGTGATTGTATATAGTGTATACCACATTTACCACTGACTAATGTAGAGTTGCAATGCATGCAGATCAGCTAAAAGTAGTTGGATCTGTATGTGCGTTATAATTAAATCGATTAAAAAAAAAAATAGATTAATTGAACACGAAAATTTTAATCATTACCAGCCCTAATATAAATATATATACAGTCATAGCCGAAATTGTTGGCAACCCAGACATTTTTCCCGAAAATCAAGTATTTCTCACAGAAAAGTATTGCAGTAACACATATTTATTTCCTTTTGTGTGTATTGGAACAAAACAAAAAAGGGAGGAAAAAAAGCAAATTGGACATAATGTCACACAAAACTCCAAAAATGGGCTGGACAAAATTCTTGGCACCCTTAACTTAATATTTGGTTGCACACTAAATAACTGAAATCAGTCGCTTCCTATAACCATCAATAAGCTTCTTACACCTCTCATCCGGAATTTTGGACCACTCTTCCTTTGCAAACTGCTCCAGGTCTCTCTTATTGGAAGGGCGCCTTTTTCCAACAGCAATTTTAAGATCTCTCCACAGGTGTTCAATGGGATTTAGATCTGGACTCATTGCTGGCCACTTCAGAACTCTCCAGCGCTTTGTTGCTATCCATTTCTGGGTGCTTTTTGACCTATGTTTCGGGTCATTGTCCTGCTGAAAGACCCAAGATCTCGGACGCAAACCCAGCTTTCTGACACTGGACTCTACAGTGCGACCCAAAATTCTTTGGTAATCCTCAGATTTCATGATGCCTTGCACACATTCAAGGCACCCAGTGCCAGAGGCACTAGGTACTGTGTTCTTTTCTTTGTAGGCCTCATTCCGTTTTCGGTAAACAGTAGAATGATGTGCTTTACCAAAAAGCTCTATCTTGGTCTCACCTGTCCACAAGACGTTTTCCCAGAAGGATTTTGGCTTCCTCGAGTACATTTTGACAAACTGTAGACTTGCTTTTTATGTCTCTGTCAGCAGTGGGGTCCTCCTGGGTCTCCTGCCATAACGTTTTATTTAATTTAAATGTCGATGGATAGTTTGCGCTGACACTGATGCTCCCTGAGCCTGCAGGACAGCTTGAATTTCGTCGGATGGTGGATAAGCAGCCCCAAACAAGTTCCAGACTATCCTGCGTTGCAACCTTTCATCAATTTTTCTCTTCCGTCCATGCCCAGAGAGATTAGCTACAGTGCCAAGGGTTGCACTTCTTGATAATGTTGCGCACTGTGGACAAAGGCAAATCTAGATCTCTGGAGATGGACTTGTAACCTTGAGATTGTTGATATTTTTCCACAATTTTGGTTCAAGTCCTCAGACAGTTCTCTTCTCCTCTTTCTGTTGTCCATGCTTAGTGTGGCACACACAGACACACAATGCAAAGACTATCAGGGTTATTCAGAGAGCGTGAAAAGTAGGAGAATGACTGGAGAATGAAAAATTCTAGGTCAAAATAGCCAAACCAGAAAAATTCTCCCTTTCATCTCACTTTCCAAATCGGCTATTTGACTGGAGAATGAAAAATTCTATAACAATTCTCCTGCTTTTCACGCTCTCTGAATAACCATGTAAGTGAACTTCTCTCCTTTTTTATCTGCTTTCAGGTGTGATTTTTATATTGCCCACACCTAGACCCAGGTGAGTTTACAGGAGTATCACATGCTTGAAACAATCTTATTTATCCACAATTTTGAAAGGGTGCCAAGAATTTTGTCCAGCCCATTTTTGGAGTTTTGTGTGACATTATGTCCAATTTGCTTTTTTTACTCCCTTTTTTTGTTTTGTTCCAATACACACAAAGGGAATAAACATGTGTATAGCAAAACATGTGTTACTGCAATACTTTTCTGTGAGAAATACTTGATTTTCTGGGCTGCCAACAATTTCGGCCATGACTGTATATATACACATGTTTTATAATTTGCGTCTATCTCCGCATCATTGTCCTTTCTGGCATATTGATAAATCCCAGCAATATTGACATATTCGTGAACGTAGAAACCTTCAGGGTTATTCAAAGAGAATCAAAAAGTCACCGCACGTTTGGTGACTTTCCGTTCTCTTCAATTCGGTGCGATTTGGCGATCCCATTTCGGCGACCCTGCGGTGTATTCAGCAAGCACCACAGGGCCGTCATAGTGCAGGGAACAGTCGCTGCAAACCCGACGTACACTCACCGCAAAACCGGGCGAAGGCAAGCCGAAACCCGCAAAAACATCTGGATAACCCCACCGAACACGATGGAGAAACCCGAGCAGGAGCTGATCAGAGCGTAGAGCAGCTGCCGGAAAAAGCCGACACCGCAGACGAATGTAATGAAAAAAACCAAAAAAACAGTAAGCTTGAATGTTTGAAAAGTGAAACGCTGTTTGCAAAGAAACTACACAACAAAAATGTCTGAAATTTACATATAAGGTCCAAGGAATGATAAAAAGGGCTGTTTCAGAAAAAAAACATTTAAAAAAAACCACTGTTTTTTTTTTCCGCAAAACAGTCCTGAAAAATGCATAAAAGCTCAAAAAAAAAAAATAGACTTTTTCATGTGAACTACGGGTTCTTGCGAGAACGCAGCTGGTCAGGTGGTTCCACCAGGCAAGCGGCCAAGCTTCATGCCGGCGGACGCTCGTAGGGAGCAAAGCACGCGGCGGCAGGAGGTGAGAGCTGGGGGCAAATATATCCATGCATGAGCTGGGGGCAAATATATCCATGCGTGAGCTGGGGGAAAATATATCCATGCGTGAGCTGGGGGAAAATATATCCATGCGTGAGCTGGGGACAACTATATCCATGCGTGAGCTGGGGGCAAATATATCCATGCGTGGGCTGGGGCAAATATATCCATGCGTGAGCTGGGCAATATAATAACCTACGTCAGTGCTACAGTTTGAATTTAAGACGTATTTGTGTGAACTGTGAAGTAAAGTCATGGATTGTTGAAACTAACTAGTGTCGGGTGATTGTATATAGTGTATACCACATTTACCACTGACTAATGCAGAGTTGCAATGCTTGCAGATCAGCTAAAAGTAGTTGGATCTGTATGTGTGTTATAATTAATCGAAATTAAATCGATTAAATTTTTTTTTTTTAAAAATCGATTAATTGAACCCGAAAAATTTAATCATTACCAGCCCTAATATAAATATATATATATATATATATATATATATATATAATATATATAAAAGGGTTGTGGTGAAGGACTAAAAGTGAGATAAAAAGCCTCCACACTATAATAAGTGTGTTTAATATTGCAGAAGCCACCTGCACATCATAGCAATTCAAAGAATTGCATCCCAGAGCTCCTGTGCCACATTCCCCATATGCAGCAAGGAATTCTGGGTAGGATATGCAAATGACCTCTGTCTCACTTTTATGCATCCTGGATCTGTTATTACACAGAACCCTAAAATCAATGCTGTGCCACACTGTGGCTTTGTAGCAGAGATAAGGTTTATGCAACTGGTCAAAGCCACTCCCAGGACAGAGCTGTTTCAGGTTTGTTGAATATTTTGACATATTCGTGAACGTAGAAACCTTCAGGGTTATTCAAAGAGAATCGAAAAGTCACCGCACGTTCGGTGACTTTCCGTTCTCTTCAATTTGGTGCGATTTGGCGATCCCATTTCGGCGACCCTGCGGTGTATTCAGCAAGCACCACAGGGCCGTCATAGTGCAGGGAAAAGTCACCGCAAACCCGACGAACACTCACTGCAAAACCCGGCGAATGCACACCGAAACCCGCAAAAAACATCTGGATTAACCCCACCGAACACGCCGGAGAAACCCGAGCAGCCGCCGATCAGAGCGCAGAGCAGTCGCCAGAAAAAACCGACACTGCAGACGAATGGAGTGGAAAAAAAAAACAACAGTACGTTTGAATGTTTGAAAGTGAAACGCTGTTTGCAAAGAAACTACAAAACGAAAATGTCTGAAATTTAAGATCCAAGGAATGATAATAAAAAGGGCCGTTACAGAAAAAAGAAAAAACGATTTAAAAAAAAAAATTTTTGCAAACAAATCCTGAAAAATGCCTAGAAGATAGATCCTTAAAAAAAAAAAAAATCGAAGAGTAAAGAGACTTTTTACTGCAGAATATTATAATCAACGGTTCATTAGATATCGAATTAAAACAGGAATATTTTTAACATTAAAGCCTATGGGATTCACCTGAATAAACCTGTCGAATGAAACCACCGAATGGTAGGGCAATTCGGCAACTTTTCACTGCTGGGTTTTGTCCTCTGAATAGACGAAGCATTGCTTCTCTTTGGGGATTCACTGCCCTCAAACAGGCACCAAAGAGGCACCGTATGTGCAGGCAATTCACCAACATTTGGCGAACTGCCTGCTCTCTGGATAGCCGAATGGCCAGGAAAGGCAGGGCCGGATTAAGAGTATCATGGGCCTGGTGCTGAGGATTTTGGTGGGCCTTCTTTTAGAAATAAAATGAAAAGCGCAAAGCATTTTTTGTTAACATAAAATAAATATTTTAATTACTATCAAAGTGCTTTCTCCTTCGGAGAGTCAGTGGTGGCAAGGCCGGCCCAAGACATTGTGCTGCCTGGATCCAAGGTTGGAATGCTGCTCCCCCAAAAGAAAACCACATCCACTAAAACATACCCATGTATCACAGAGTTCCACAGCAATAAAACTCACAGCAATGTATACTGTGTATAAGTGTGTCAGAGAACCCACACAGTCACAAATCCTTATATCCCCTACACACATTGGCACTTCTATATGCCCTCCATATACCCCCACACATACACACATGCATATGTACACACGTCTATATACCCACACACGTTGTTCATTATCCACATACCCTCAGTGTCAAACATCCACATAGTCACACAGTGTCACACATGCACATACACACACATATCCAAATATATCCAGTGTCAGACATCCACATACGCAAACATCCAAATACTGTATATCCACAGAGCCACACATATTATTATTGTCATCATTTATATAGCGTCAACAGTTTTGCAGCGCTTTACAATAACCAAAGGGAACGAAATACAAATAAACGGACATAGGATGGAAACAAGAGGTGTAGAGGGCCCTGCTCATAGGAGCTTACATACTCACACATCCAGTGTCACACATCTGCATACCCAAATACGCACACATCTGCATACCCAAATGCGCACACATCCACACAGTGCCACACATCCACATACAAATATATCTACAGTGTCACACAAGCACATACACACCCATCCGGTGCCACACATCCATACACAGTTTCACATTATTATTATTATTTTTAATTTACATACCCATAAATGCAGGTGCTGGGCCTCTGCAGGTGCTTGTACAGCCTTCAGAGGGCTCCAGGCAGTGAATACAGGGGTCAGACCTGGAGAACCAGCTGCCTGGCTGCTGAAGGCCTCAGCCAATCGGATGCTCAGGGCCTCAGCCTATTTGATTGGCTGCTTAAGGCCTCAGCCGATTGGCTGAGGCCTTTGGCAGCCAATCGGCTGAGGCCCTGAGCAGCCAATTGGCTGAGGCCTTGAGCAGCCAATTGGCTGAGGCCTTGAGCAGCCAATCATCTGCGCAGGGCTTCAGCCGATTGGTTGTTAGAGGTCCCGGCCGATCAGTCAGCTGCTGGAGGCTCCTCACAGGATGTGTGCAGCATAAAATCATGCTGCTGTCTTTCTGGATCCGGCGGTTGCCTGCCTCGGCCCTCACAGTGTGTGGCAGGCCTGCCACGACACTTTCTCTGGCTGTGGGCCTATTTTCAGGTAGGGGCCTGGAGCGGGCGCTCCATCCGCCCAAACGTTAATCCGGCCTTGAGGAAAGGTAACCGAACACTGAATTTCAGCGTTTGGTTACCTTTCGCCAGCAATTCGGATCTCTTTGAATAACCCTGCTTAGATTTTTATAGATTGTGAAAAAATGTAATGATTTTAGATGGTTCATGTTAATATCGTGAAACATCTAAACTAAAGGTTATTCAGAGAGAACCGATCTGGCCCCGAAATGTAACCTGACACTGAAATTCAGCATACGGTGACATTTCGGGGCCATTTGGCTATTCAGAGAGCCGGCAGTTCACCTAATTTTGGCAAATTGCATGCACGTACAGTGCTGCTTGAGGGCAGTTAAATCCCCCATAGAGAAGCAATGGTTCATCTATTCAGAGAACACCAAACAGCAGTGAAAAGTTGCCGAAATGCCCTGCTGTTCGGTGTTTTCATTTGGCAGGTTTATTCAGGCGAATCCTTAGGCTTCAATATTAAAAATATTCTTGTTTTCATCCAATATCTAATAAACAATTTATTATTTTATTCTGCAGTAAAAAGTCTATTTATTTATAGGTTTTTTTAGGATCTTTTAGGCATTTTTTGGGATTTTTTCAGCAAATTTTATTTCTGTTTTCATTTTTAATTGTTTTTTCATTTTTCTTTAATAGACCTTTTTATTATCATTCATAGGATCTTATATGTGAATTCCAGGCATTTCCGTTCAGTAGTTTTTTTTGCAAACAGCGCTTAATTTTTTAAACTTTCAAGTGTACTGTTTGTTTTTTTTACCCCGTTCGCCTGCTCGTCGGCTTTTTCCAGCGGCAGATCTGTGCGGTGTTCGGCTGCTTGTCAGCTTTTTCTGTTGTGTTTTTGCGGGTTTTCAGCGAGTGTTCAGCGGGTGTTCAGCGAGCTATCCCTGCACAACGGGTACCCTGCGGTGCATGCTGAATACACAGCAGGGTGGCAAACTGTGATTCCTCAAAGTTCAGGGAAGCGCGGGGAACAAGAGGGCACCAAAATGTCGGCGACATTTCTGTGCTCTCTGAATAACCCTGTTAGTGCCATGCCCTGCTCCCAATACTTTTGGGGTGTTGGGTACACTTTTAGTAGTCGGCCCCAGTTTATATAAAGAACATACCCAAAATAAGCCATCTGCAGTTTCAATCTCATGTTCCAACGGTAAACAAAACCATAGTGGTTTTTACTTTACTTAAATGACCATTACAGTGTAAGCTCACCTACCAACATCAAGTCAAAACTAAAGAGGGACTCAATAAAGAGTTTATAATTTTTTGTATGTTCTGTAAAATGTCTACTACATAACTTCTGAAATGTCATATTTTTGACTCCTGATATTAACGATATAAGGATTTGCATGGTACAATTAAGACCCCATCAATTTATAAAGAGAATATCTCATGTGGTTACTTTATGTATTGATGTTACCTTCAGGATCTTGGTCTACTGGTTTTTCTGACCTCACATCTGAAATGATAAGTCAACCAATTATTGACAAAACTCAGCAGTAAAATAAACATTCTAAAATATACAGGTAGCATGTAACATATCTGCATTATTATTATCATCATTTATATAGCGACAACAGTTTCCACAACGCTTTACAGTAACCAAAGGAAAAAAGACACAAATTAACAAACTTAGAATGGAGACAAAAGGTTTAGAGGGCCCTGCTCATAGGAGCTGACAACCTAGAGGGATTGTGGTTGAGGAAGACAAGAGGAGTTTCATTGGTTGTCAGGATTACTAGTGCCAGTGGTTTAGGAATGGTGGGGGCTATGGAAGTTGGCCTCAAACATGATGCGCAGGTAGGCAAGGAAAGGGATGGGTTGCATCAGTAATGTGGTACACTAATTTGAAGAGATGGATTTTGAGGGATTTTTTGAAGGGCTGAAGTTTAGGGGAGAGTCTGATAGGGCGAGGTAGGTCATTCCACAGGACTGGCGTTGCCCTTGAGAAGTTTTGGAGATGAGAGTTGGCAGTGCGGTTGTAGAAAGATGACAGGCAGAGGACGCCCTAGAGTTGTCTAGAAGGAACGTGCATGCAGAGTATTGAAATACTTGTAACTGTAATTGTAACATGTAAGGAGGGGTTGATTTATTGGGTGATTCGACCGCATTAGATATGGGTATCCACTGAAGTATAGGAAGGTCTTAATAAGTTGCATGTTTCTTAATGAAAATATGGGTTTGAAGCAATAGGTATCCTTGTAAGGATTGCAAAAAGGGATATTTTGCTAAATATTATTTAATTGGAGGTTTCGGTAATGCCGCTCTCACTCTCGGATTATTTTGCAGTCCTGTGCTGATGGTCTCACTTCCTCTTAGAACATCATAGTGCGCTTATCCTACAAGCAAGTCCAGCTATCTGTTTTGCTAGCAATATATACATTTTCTTACGGTGCAAACCTTTGTGGGGGGGGAGCACAAGACCTATTTTTTGCAATATAATGCACATAACTGTTCGTGTTTGCTTTTTTCTATTGTCCGCACATAGTCGATTTAAAACATTTTCTACACATAAGTGTTTATATTAACTCCATGCTACTACATGCGTATTGAAAAGTTTATATGTGTGCAGAATGTCTTCATCATCTTCGTTTTCTCGAACAGTGTTAATTTTGTTCCTGTGTCCTGTCTGTTTTTATCTCCTTGGGGAATATTAGAAAAGTGCTGGACAAGAGCTTGTCCAGTCAAAAGTGGTAAGAGCCTTTTTTCTATGTTCAATAGATTGCTTCCCACAACTATCTTGGTACACCCTGCAAGTGGTTTTGTCTTGTCTGGTCCAAGACTGACCATGAGGTAACCCAGATAAAGAGGTAGCCATGATGTTGACTATGCTAGATGGGAGCTGGCCTCCCTGGTCAGCACACTTGCTAAACAAATATTTGCCCTATTTTGAGAGGACCCACCGCTCTGCTCTGTCACCAGTGACACCCTTTATGTAGCTAGTGCTTTACTCATGTCTTCCAATTTTATGAGATTTGTCACTGGTTGGCAATCAAAGCATCATATTTTAATTAGTTTTTTAACAGAAAAGCAAGCTCTAACACCAGAGGTGTAAGGTGGAATCTCCCCATATGGGTAACTACAACATCTATAGTTGTATAGTTGTAATATCTACTATCTACTCCTGCCGTGGGGAGTTGTAGTGCAAAACATTTAAGAAAAATTAGCAGTATGGCAGCTCTAATCTACGTACATTGACTTGCATGGCTGGACTGGGACAAAAAAACTGTCCCTGGACTTCATCCAGACCGGCCCACTCCAATTATGCAAACACGCAGGGCCGGGTTTAGATCTCTATGGGCCTGAAGCTAAAGATTTTGTTTGGATTTTTTGGCATTTAGTGAAAAGAAAACATTTTATATTATTGTAAATTGCGTGCAGTTTCGGTGCTTTGTGTTTCGCCACATTTCAGCGCTCTTCATTGATTCCAGTACGTGATTCCATGTGTGTGGGCACAGTACACAACACAATGCAGGATACATCGCACAGGAAAACAATGCATGCATTACACAATATGACACAAAAGAGAGTAATAGAAACATAGAAAAATGTCGGCAGATAAGAACCTTTCAGCCCATCTAGTCTGCCCAATTACATGGATACTTTACCTGCATTTATCTTTTGTTTAGGATAGCTTTATGCCTATCCCATGCTTGCTTAAATTCAATTACTGTTTTGGCCTCTACCACTTCAACTGGAAGGCTGTTCCATGTATCCACCACCCTCTCAGTAAAATAATGCTTCCTGATGTTACTTTTAAAACTTTGCCCCTCTAATCTAAGACTATGTCCTCTTTTTTTGCTACCTTGTTTCCTTTTAAATATACTCCCTTCCTCTACCTTGTGGATTCCCTTTACGTATTTAAATGTTTCTATCATATCTCCTCTGTCTCGTCTTTTTTCCAAGCTGTACATGTTAAGATCATTAAGCCTTTCCTGGTAACTTTTCTCCTTCAAGCCGTACACCATTTTAGTAGCCCTTCTCTGAACTCTAAGATGTCTATATCCTTCTGGAGATACGGTCTCCAGTACTGCACACAGTACTCCAAGTGAGGTCTCACCAGTGCTCTGTACAGTGGCATGAGCACTTCCCTTTTCCTACTGCTAATACCTCTCCCTACACAACCAAGCATTCTGCTAGCATTTCCTGCTGCTCTATTACATTGACTACTTACCCTTAGATCCTCTGAAATAATAACCCCTAATTCCCTTTCCTCAGATGTTGAGGTTAGGAGGACTGTATCAAATATTCTATATTCAACCCTTGGGTTTTTACGTCCCAGGTGCATTATCTTGCACTTATCCACATTAAAACTCAATTGCCACAGCTCCGACCATTTTTTTAGTTTACCTAAATCATTTGTCATTTGGCTGATCCCTCAAGGAACGTCAACCCTGTTGCAAATCTTTGTGTCATCAGCAAAAAGACAGTAATAGTCCAGTGGTGCACAGTATGGAGTAGACAGTATAATACAGTACAGCCTTGGCCCTCCAGATGTTTTGGAGCTACATCTCCCATGATGCTCAGCTACTCATCGGGTCGACTGAGCCTCATAGGAAATGTGGTTCTAGAACATCTGGGGGGGGGGCTTGCACCAGGTCCTGCCTAATTTCAATAACAGCCACAACTCTTCTGTCGTGAACAACAGTAAAGCCATCCTGCTTTTGTGATCAAGGAAGATATGGAACAAACAGAAATACAGAAAAAATGGCGTCGCGCCCATACTCACCGGAGCGACAGCAACTGCTAGGAGTAACAGCCCAGTTAATGTATAAAACATAACAAGGAAAAACAGTGTCATCTGCGCTCGTTTCTATGTGTTCCATGTACAACAAAAATGAGGTTTTTGTTTGTTTCAATGGCCATTGCAACGTAAGCCCACTCGCCACTTCAAGGCACCTCTTTAGAGTGGGTACCTAACAAATGTACCAAAAGGCCGCTCTACTGAAAAGCAGCTGGAGGGGCTTGGAGTTGCTCAGTAGAGCAGCCTTTTGGTACATTTGTTAGGTACCCACTCCAAAGAGGTGCCTTGAAGTGGCGAGTGGGCTTACGTTGCAATGGCCATTGAAACAAACAAAAACCTTATTTTTGTTGTACATGGAACACATAGAAACAAGCGCAGATGACTCTTTTTCCATGGAACAAACAGAGTCTGCAGGACCCTACAGCTTATCAATTTTCTGATATAATTTTCTCATTTCAGAAGCTTTTGCGCGAATTTGAGGCACTCTATCATTTATCACCTGAGAGGTGTCATTTCGGATCATTTCCAACATCCCGACAAACTCATCATCTCGGATTAGCAGATCTTCTAAACATTTCTCCAAAGTCTCGCTCTCAGCCTGATGGTACCCTTGCAGCATGTAGCCAGAGAAGCTCGAGGCTGCTGCGGGCAGCAGGTGGTCTGGCAGAGCAGGCGGGGCACCATGTTTCCCTGCGTCGTCTTCTTCCTCAGTCGGTAGACCAGCTGAGACGCTGCTGCACACGCTGTGACTCTGGGAGACATTCCCACTGTCCCCTGGGCTCCACCTAGAGGCTGACCCTGCATAGTCTCCATCTAATGAGTCCCACTGGCCCGAGACTTCCCCGGGACCCATTGTTTTGGCGCAATGAGTCATCCCATGGCCCACTTCCTGCGGGTACGCCCCCTCCTTCCACAGCCTGGGTTCTCACCTCAGCATGCACAGCAGTAGCAGCAAGGCTTCTTGGCGCCATCTTGCACTTCACCTAATTAGCGAGGTCCAGGGTCTGTGTGGTGGGGGTTTCACCTTTTGTCCTCCCCTGCTCGGATTTGACATGCCCCCTTCCTGCTCGCCTCATGGGGCTTAGCCTGTGACAGGGCTACAAGTTGCAGCCCCAGATCCCCAGGCAGCCGGCCGACCTAGGCAAGCCCCAGGCAGGCCTAGCCAGCCAGCCGGCCAAGCCGGCCCACTGAGAAATCGGCCCACCAGGATTCTCCCGGTAGTCCAGATGGCCAGTACATGCCTGTTGACTTGTCAACATGTGCAATTTGGTGTCCTGGTCCTCTCCCCCTTTTCACAATTATGTTAATTTCAATTCTATGACACCAAGAGAGAAAAAGCCAGCAGCAGCACTGATAAAAATTACTCTATTGGGTTGTAATGTTAACTCAAACGTTGTATCATTTTCAACAAATAAATAAATGTTCATTTATTTACTTTACTAACTGGAGTACCTTAATTTTCATTAGTTGTTAAAACACACTTTCTAATCTACAATAAAGGAGCACTATACTGAAAAGTAGTGTCCCTTTTTGCTCTTAAATAATTGGGCCGAGGCTGCTGACAGCTTTTCTGTGCAATTTGTGCTTCCTGTTTGTCCTGGTTCGGTTTTGAATTTATTGCACATTAAATTTTACATTTTTGACCTTAAGCCCTAACCCACTTTGCAACCCATGTTATAACATTTTGAAAACCAAGCCAGAACTCATTTGTGCTGTGTTTATGCTGATTTGTGCCACAAAAACAAATGTTTGCGTAGGTTTGGTGTCAGAAATATTGTTTATTATAGTTGATGAAATCCCGTCCACTTTTGCACCCAACTTTATTACATTTCAAGAACAAATACACCATACAATTGTGCTGCGTCTGTGCTGTAAAAACAAACATGTTGGTATATTGCAAACCATTAAATCGTGTATTGGGCCCAATTATATGCCCTATGACATGCTAACCTCTTGCACACAGCAGTTCCTGAAATCGAAGCCTAAAAAAGCCTAAAATCATTCTTTCTGATACAAACAAAATTGACGTATTGAGGGGGGACAGGCAGGAGAGCAGAGAGAAGGAGATAGCACAGGAAAGAGGTAAGGAGGAGAGACAATTTTCAATTAATTTAGCCCCTAATGCTGTCAGTATTAAGTTTATGACACAGCACCCGTATCAACAACACTCTCCTGGTACCAGTTTGTATCAGAATCCTCAGAATGCTTCCACCCTGACTTCATTTTGTTTCAGATCTTATAGTTGCTGATGTGGCCTATTTCTGAAAAAGCTGCCAGTCTTGGCCTGTTCCCAGGGTGGATTAAAAATTGATGATTAAAAAAAAGGATTTTTAAAAAAATTTAAATCGCATTTATTTTAATGAAATGCTTTCGAAGAAAAAAATCTAAGATAGTTTTCTATTTAAGACACACTATGCTTCAAAGGTTATTCATCATTAAATAGAGTTTAGTTATGTTGCTTGAGGTTGTATATTTATTTAGTATTTACATTTTTGGTAAACAAATTGAATTAACACAAGCTGAGATACCATAAAATTGTTTTCCTCGGGCAACAAAAACTCTTACAATGTCTCTGGTAGGAAGAACAGTTTTTTGGGGTGAATAATGTCTGTCAGGGTTATTCAAAGAGAATCGAAAAGTCACCGTACGTTCATTGACTTTTCGTTCGCTTCAATTCGGAGAGATTTCGCGATCCTATTTCGGCGACCCTGTGGTGTATTCAGCAAGCACCACAGGCTCCCCGAAGTGCAAGGAAAACCCGCTGCAAACCCACCGAACACTCACCGCCAACCCGCCGAACACTAACCGCAAAACCTGCTGAACACTCACTAAAAACACACAAAACAGCTGGCTTAACCCCGCCGAATACACCGGAGAAACCCGAGCAGCCGCTGATCACAGTGCAGAGCAGCCACCGGAAAAAACACCACAGACGAATGGAGTGGAAAAAAAAAACAGTTTGCTTGAATGTTTGGAAAGTGAAACGCTGTTTGCAAAGAAACTACAGAACCAAAATGTCTGAAATTTACATATAAGATCCAATGAATGATAATAAAAAATGTCTGTTACAGAAAAAACTATTTAAAAAAAGAAACAGAATTTTTTTCGCAAAAACAAATCACGAAAAATGCCTAAAAGATCCTAAAAAATTTATAAATAAAGACACATTATACTGCAGAATATTATAATCAATGGTTTACTAGATATTGCATTAAAACGGAATATTTTTAACATTCAGGCCTGAATAAATTTGCTGCATGAAACCACCGAACAGCAGAACAATTCGGCAACTTTTCTCTGCTGGTTTTTGTTCTCTGAATAGACATAGCATTGCTTCAGTATGGGGGTTTAACTGCCCTCGAACAGGCACCGAACAGGCACTGTATGTGCCAGTGGTGTATTTAGGTTTTGTGCTGCCCTAGGCCTGATTAAACTCGTGCACCCCCTAATTTAAATTTGACACACCCTTTCCTGTCAAAGTCACATCTATTCCTGGGTAAACCCTGCCTTTCCTCTTTATTTATTTATAAAGTATTTTACCAGGAAGGATACATTGAGATTTCTCTCGTTTTCTAGTATGTCCTTTAGGCTCCACCTTTTACGGTTTGAGCGTATCACAGAGGTGCACAGCAATAAAACCCACAGAAATTTGCACTGCGTATGAGCGTATCACAGCACTGCACAGCAATAAAACTCGCCTGCCCCCAGGCCAGCTCATATGGATATATTTGCCCCCAGCTCACATGGATATATTTGCTCCCAACTCATATAGATATATTGCCCCCAGCTCACACATAGATATATTTGCCCCCAGCTCATATGGATATATTTGCCCCCAGCTCATATGGATATATTTGCCCCCAGCTCATATGGATATATTGCCCCAAGCTCACACATGGATATATTTGCCCCCAGCTCACATGGATATATTTGCCCCCAGCTCACACTGGATATATTTGCCCAAACTCATATGGATATATTGCCCCCAGGTCATATGGCTATACTGCCCCTAGCTCATATGGATATATTTGCCCCAACTCATCTGGATATATTGCCCCCAGCTTATATCTATATATTTGCCCCCGTGCTCACACATGGATATATTTGCCCCAGCTCATATGGATATATTGCCCCCAGCTCACACATGGATATATTTGCCCCCAGCTCACACTGGATATATTTCTCTCGTTTTCAAGTATGTCCTTTAGGCTCCACCTTTTACGGTTTGAGCGTATCACAGAGGTGCACAGCAATAAAACCCACAGAAATGTGCACTGCGTATGAGCGTATCACAGAACTGCACAGCAATAAAACCCACCTGCCCCAGGCCAGCTCATATGAATATATTGCCCCAGCTCACACATAGATATATTTGCCCCCAGCTCACATGGATATATTTGCCCCCAGCTCACACTGGATATATTTGCCCCAACTCACACTGGATATGTTGCCCCCAGCTCATATGGATATATTGCCCCTAGGTCACACATGGATATAATTGCCCCCAGCTCACACATGGATATATTGCCCCCAGCTCACACATGGATATATTTGCCCCCAGCTCATATGGATATATTTGCCCCAGCTCACACAGGATATATTTGCCCCCAACTCATATGGATATATTGCCCCTAGCTCACAAATGGATATATTTGCCCCCAGCTCACACATGGATATATTGCCCCCAGCTCACACATGGATATATTTGCCCCCAGCTCACACTGCATATATTTGCCCCAGCTCACACTGGATATATTTGCCCCCAACTCATATGGATATATTGCCCCCAGCTCACACATGGCTATATTTGCCCCCAGCTCACATGGATATATTTGCCCCAGCTCACACTGGATATATTTGCCCCAACTCATAAGGATATATTGCCCCCAACTCATAAGGATATATTGCCCCCAACTCATACGGATATATTACCCCCAGCTCATATGGATATATTGCCCCTAGCTCACACATGGATATATTTGCCCCCAGCTCATATGGATATGTAGCGCTCACTCCCGGAGGAGCCGCTGAATAACCCAAGATTGGTCTCACCGCACTAACAATACACTGTACACCAGCACACCATTATAGATTTTCTCAAATGTACTTTACTGTAAGCAATAAATCTCAATAATTACACAAGTACTTTAACTGCAAAAAAAAACCACGAAAAAAAAACGAGCATTCTAAGGAATAAATGACGGTCATATGAAAGCGTAGCTATATAGCATCTAAACCTTTACAGGGTTATTCAGAGAGCAGTGAAAAGCAGGAGAATGACTGGAGAATTGAAAATTCGAGGTCAAAATAGCTGATTTGGAAAGTGAGATGAATGGGAGAATTTTTCTGGTTTGGCTATTTGTCGTAGAATTTTCCATTCTCCAGTCATTCTCCTGCTTTTCACCGCTCTCTGAATAACCCTGTTAGTATAATTCTCAGTACTTTTTGGTTCAAAGTCCCACTTTAGAGATATGTTTTACAAACTGGAAAAATCTGTTAGCGCTGATAAATGTCCTGGTGGAAATCGCTGAAACACGCTTGGATAGTCCTTGTCATGCAACCATTAAAAGGAAGACAACGAAATGGAGTGGTGTAGCGATCACAGTGGTCCTGTTAAAGGGTGAGTGTCACAGTTTCCAATAGTATATTCGGGCTTTCTTCTTTATAAAACCTCAGATGAAGCAAAGAAATGTATCATAGTGCAACCCATATGAACATACTGGTATATGCATAAAAAGGTAGCACTCACTCGATGTAGAACCCTCCTGGTTCAAGGTGAAAAACCTTTAGGGTAGTTGACCGGCCACCCAGATGCCCATCCAATCTTGAAATCAAAGTATAGGACCTAGCCTAGGTCCGTAGGAAATGTGCCCAGAAGTTGTTATCAGGTAAATCATTCAAAAAAACCTTATCCAACTCCAGCAAAAAGACTCCAGCAGTAGTAGTAAAAACTTTAAAGGTTTTTCACCTTGAACCAGGAGGGTTCTAGATCGTGTGAGTGCTACCTTTTTATGCATATACCAGTATGTTCATATGGGTTGCACTATGATACATTTCTTTGCTTCATCTGGGGTTGTATAAAGAAGAAAGCCCGAATATACTATTGGAAACTGTGACCCTCACCCTTTAACAGGAACATTGTGATCGCTACACCACTTCCATTTCGTAGAGATATACGTTTTAGTTTAAGTCCTAGGGCAGGGCTCAAAATTTCATGTCCTGAGCCACTAGCCAAGCCAGGCCTAAAGAGTTACTCGCCACCAGTTGCCCCACCTAACCCCTACTCTTAACTCCGCCCCTAAACACACCCTTCTTATCAGATACATGTTATCAGATACATGTAACAGATACAATTATCAGATACATGTAACAATATAAATAAATGGACTTTATTTTCGTTTAGTGTCCATTGTGTGCTACACCATGCTTCTTTATTTTGTGACACAGTGATTGGCAACACTGGGGCAAGGAATCTTTAATCAAAACAAATTAAAATATGTTACATTTTAAACATAAAAATAAATGTATTAATCTAAAAAGCATTAGAATAAATATAATTAAAATTTATTAAACTTAAATATTAGCATTAAATAAATGTAAATATGAAGTATAGCAAAATAAATATACCACTGACCAGTTATTCCCACTGACCCCTACACTCAGTGATCCCCCAAATTGTCCAGACACACAAAGTATACATACACTCAAAGACACACACACCCACAAATTATACACTGAGTGTATAATGTGTGCGTCACTGTATATTGTGTGTGTGTCAGTATATAATGTGTGTCTGACACACACATTATACACTCTGAGACACACTTTATACACTGACACACACACATTATACACACTGACTGTTACATTTTCCCTGGTTTTGGCTGTGCCCCCTGGTGGTGAAGGGCCTTCATGTCTGTTTTTCCCCTGTGGTGTGTTTGGCCGTGCTGTCTGGGGCTGTTCTTGGGTTCTGATGTCATCTCCTGGACTGGGGTCACATGGCCCAATCACACAGACCCACTCCCTATAAATATCCCAGCAGCACAGAGCCTCATTGACGGTTTGTGTTCTATTAGTTCCCTGTGTTGCTGCAAAGAATTCTTGTTCAAGTGCATTCTGGTTTTGACCTCGGCTGTGTTTCCTGACGATCCTTTTCTGCTTACTCCTGGTACTCTGTATGCTGCTGATCTGTTGCCAACCTTGCCTGCCTGACCATTCATATATGTTTCATGTTTTCTGTACCTTGTCTGTCTTAGTTTAGTATAGTCTCCGAGGCCATTAAAAGGACCTCCTCAGTGCAGGATGTTTTGTCTGTCTTGTTAATCCCATGCCCTTCTTGTCCATCTTGATCTGTTATATCTCTGTGAGGGTATTCTAGATAGGGATTACTTCCCAGCATAGGGATCCCTTTAGTTTTCTCCCTGGCCCTCCTGTTCTAAATTTCTGTCTGGTTCCTGCAAAGTCCTTATGTGGAGCCCAGTTCCCGTATCGCCAAGTCTGTCTGTTTGTTGACTGCCCTGCAGCCTGCTCTATTCACGGATTGTCAGGCGAATCATTGTGTTTCTGAGTGTGTCCTAAGTGGTCTGTCAGTCTTGAAACCTTCGGAGCTTAGTGGCAATTCAGTTCTGTTTTTTGGTGTTCCTTGGTTTTGGAGATATTAGTCTGTCCTTGTGTACAGTCAGTAACTCACCTGCCTTAAGGGCTTCACCCCATGTTCCAAGCCACCACGATGGCCCAAGCAGGGGCTAACCGTTACACTGACACACGCACAAATTATACACTCTTACACACATACATTATACACTGACACTCACACATTATACATTATACATTCTGACACACACATACAGTGGGGAGAACCTGCGTCCGGCAAACTGGGGAATTTGGGGAGGAAGAGTTTCAACTTAAAGCTTTGGCCCCTCCCCCACTACTCGGCCACACAGACTTCACTGAATGACAGCTCCAACACCCAGGAGAAAACACAGATCATCCATCGCTATAGATACACAGAGAGCATCTCTCCTGTTTGCAAGCTCCATGAAATCTGTGCAGCCGTCTCCCTCAATACAAGCTGTAACTCTGTTTCAGAGCAGCCAGCCTGACAGCAGATACATTTCTGCACCTCTGCAGCAGCAACCCCGTAGTTCTGCCAGTGACAGAAACGCTGGGAGCAGCTGCCTTCCCTGACCCAGCGCATCTCTGACACACACTGGAAGGGGACTGGGCAGTCTGGCACGCCCTCTCTGACGTCATCAGAGGGGTCACCACCCTGGATTCCCCGTGCATGCTTTAAGAAATACACAGCCGCCGATCGGAATATGCAGTGCACGCAGCACAAAATAATTTATTGTGCTGCCTGCGTGTGCAATTTCACTCGCCCTCTTTAAATTTCCACTCGCAAAATGCGAGTGGGCGAGGGGAAATTTTGACCCTTGTCCTAGGGTACCCGGGTACTAGGTCCACTGACCAGTGGATGAAGGAATATCTTCGACTAGTCAATGTTGCGGCCCTGAAATTTAAGCAAGCAAATAAGTGCGCACGGTTAGCAAAGTCATAGGCCAGTCTTGCTTGCTCAATTTCAGGTTTCTGACGGCTTCTGAGGCGGGCCCCTTCAAGCTCTCAGTAATTCTCTGCTTCTTCTGTGCTTCAGGGATGTCCCACTCATCTTGAGCCTGCATCGCTTGTTCGACCCATTCTTCAAAAGGTTTCTTCACTCGACGGTGTTGGCAAGTTTCCTGAAAAATTTCTCAACCTTCGATATCCGAAGTTGGTGTAAGGAGGGTTGGCCCTCTAGCATTTGGACACGAGGTCTCCGATGGCGGCGATGAACTCCGGCCCTATTGTAGCGGGCTTGACAAAGGAACGTTCTCGGGGTTGCCACGTGGTCTATTTGGCTGGATCAAATGAACTTCCACGTCGGTCAGTTGTATACTCGCCCCCTGAAAACACACCGGAACACCCTTCCTGCACTCAAAAAGAACATAGGTGTGAGAAGTCTCTGGGTTCGCTTTAATGTCTATTATTAACCCCTGATGGTCAGGTGCCATCGCTGCCATGGCCTGACAAATCTGTTCTTCTGCCCAGGTGTCTGTGGGAATGTCCATTACTACACTCAACCCTAACTGGCCATTTTGTTCCTTACACCACTCTGCTGCAGTGTCTGGATCCATACTGACCCGTTAGTTGCGGTATACACCGAGACAAAAGTCCCGGATGAGCCCCCACGTGTAGCGCTCACTAGGGATGGGCTTGCGGTTCGATGCGAACATGAGTTTGCATCGAAAATTGGCCATTCGTCGAACAGCGAAAATTTCCGCGTGTTCGCCACATGTTCACCCACAATGCACCACAATGCACTTTTCCACTGGTCGGAAGCTTGTAATTGGATACAGCCTTGCACCTGACCACAGGTCAGGTGCAAGACAGGTGCAACACTATGCCAATCAGGGCTCAGAGTCCTAATTGGGCAAATTTTGCCCAATCATGGGCTCACAGACCGAAGTTCCGCAGCACACTGTATAAGGCCCGTAGCCCCAGCGTGTGTGTTGCAGGACTGAACCAGAGAGGAGATTGTTGCATATCAGGGTGTATCACTGAGTTATACCAGAGTTCTGGGAATTTGAATCTGTCTTGGCACTGCCAGCTATCAGGGTGTATCATTGAGTTATACCAAAGTTCTGGGAATTTGAATCTGTGTCTTGGCATTGCCAGCTGAGTTATACCAGAGTTCTGGAAAATCTGTATATCTTTAATCTAATTCTAGATACCATAGAATACCACAGTTGAATCAGAGTTCATCTGAATCTTTATCTATTCAGAGTTGAATCTGGGTCTTGCCAGCTATCAGGGTGTTGCAGCCTGCAGGAGAGGAAGTGAATCAGAGAGAGAGTAGAGGACATTGGCAGCCTTGCAGGGAAAATTTCAGTGAAATCGCTGACTTATAGCAGAGTTCTGAATATCTTTAATCTAGATAACACAGTTGAATCAGAGTTCTGCATATCTCCAATCTTTATAACAGAGTTGAATCAGAGTTCTGTATATCTTTAATCTATATATCACTCACCATGTCAAAAAGACCAAAAAGGACAGGCAGATGCTTCCAGACACAGATAAGAGGGCAAGCAGCCTCTGTGTCGGAAGGCTGTGTCCCTGATCATCGTGGACGTGGTGCATCCTCTGCAGGGGCACACTTGTCCTTTCTAACTGCTGCTGGCCGTCTTAAGCAGCAGCAACATACATAGGATTTGCAGGATTGACTAACCAGGCCATCCTCATCCTCATCCTGCGAGTCCTCTGCCAACCAGGCTTGTAGTAGTTTACAGTCCACCTCAGCTGCCAAAACCTCTAATTCAGCCTCCATGTCCACAGCTACTCCTGCCTTAGCCTCACCATCATACACAGAGGAGTCAGCTGAAGTGACTACAATGACAGTGACATGCTGCTTGAGGATGCGCAGCAACTCCAGTGCTCTGATTCAAACGGGGGTTGAGGAAGGGAGTAAAATCAGCCTAGAGGGAGGGGGTGCCAGTGACACACAAAGAACTGGCACTCATGTTTCCCCCAGCAGCTGCAGCATACTGCCAAGTTGGCTCCAGTGACGAGGAGATAGGGGGTGATGACGATAATGAGGTCACTGACTCCACCTGGGTGCCTGATCGAACAGAGGAGTCAAGGGAGGAGGAGGCACAACAAAAACAAGGCAGAACGTCCTCTATGAGCAACCGTAGCCATTCCAAGACATCAGAAGTCACAGCTGCTCAGGTGCAGAGCGCTGTTGAAACAAAGCACATGTACAGGAAGTCTGCTGTCTGGGAGTTCTTTAAGAAATGTGCAGCAGACCGCACCATTGCAATTTGTAATCTATGTCAGATGAGGATCAAGCGTGGGAAAGACATCCCACGCTTGGGTACCACATGCTTGAGGTGACATATGACCACCTGCCACACATCCCGTTGGCACAACACTTTGCATAGGTCCTCCTCCTCCTCATCTGTCTCTACCCCCACTATATGTCCTGCCATGTCATTGCCTACAACCTCCACTGACACGGATGATGCTACAGTAATGGGTGTACCAGGTCCTTCCTCAGAATGTGACCACATCCCATCAGTTGAAGATTTACACAGTCAGATTACGTTGCCCCAGCTGCTGCAGCGTAAGAAAAAATATAGTCCCAACCATCCCCTTGCACAGTGTCTAAATGCATCCCCTTGCACAGTGTCTAAATGCCAGCTTGGCAAAATTACTCGCATTACAGCTGCTGCCTTTCCAGCTGGTGGACTCTGCCTCCTGTGAATTTGCCGACTGTGCTGTACCACAGTGGCAGGTTCCAAAACGCCAGTTCTTTTCACGGAAGGCCAATCCAGCACTATACCAGCACATGGAAGACAATGTTATAGAGTCATTGGGAAAGGCAGCCAGCAGCAAGGTGCACATTACTTTAGACACGTGGTCCAGCAAGCATGAACAGGGCCGTTACATTTCCTTCACGGCACACTGGGTAACTCTGCTTGCAGCTGGGAGGGATCCAGGACGGGGCTCTGTGCTGGAGCTTGTTCATCCACCATGCCTCCAGAAAGCGGCTTATATGAGGTCTATCTTCTCCACCACCTCTTCCTCTTCCTCCTTCTCTGGTGAAGTGGCAGTTAAACCGACGCGTGGCAGGGGCTATGCAATGGCTCAATCAAAAAGATGAGATACTGTGCTTGAGCTGGTTTGTTTAGGGGACAGGAGCCACCCTGGGCCAGAAATTCAGTCAGCTCTGCAGGGGCAGGCACAGAGATGGTTAACACCACGCCAGCTTGAGCTGGGAATGGTCGTCTGTGTGTCACGGTCCTGGCAGAGGGGAATAGGGTATGAGCCCGATGTGCGGTGATAAACAACAGGTGCTGCGGGGTTCGCTCAGTGTGACGTGGGAAAGATGGCTGCCTCCACACAGCAAATAATACATAGTTACATAGTTATATAGGCTGAAAAAAGACATGCGTCCATCGGGTTCAGCCTCTCCCACATAACCTACTGCTGTTGATCCAAAAGAAGGCAAAAAACCCAGTCTGAACATGCAACATACCGGGAAAAAATTCCTTCTTGACCCCAGAATGGCAGTCAGATTTCTCCTTGGATCAAGAAGCTTTTACCCACATATTAAATATTATAACCCTTAATATTCTGTGTCTGCAGGAAGTCATCCAGTCGTTTTTTAAAAGTCTGTACAGACTCTGACCCAACCACCTCAACAGGCAGAGAATTCCACAGCTTTATTGTTCTCACCGTAAAATAACCCTTCCTATGCTTTAAGCTAAATTTTCTTTCTTCCAGTCTAAATGGATGACCCCTTGTCCTATGTATAGTCCTGTTAATGAATAGGTTATCAGACAATGGTTGATAATGGCCCCGTATATATTTATATAAGGTTATCAGATCCCCTCTAAGGCGCCGTTTCTCTAAACTAAACAGGTTTAAGCTTGTTAGTCTTTCCTCATAACTTAATCCTTCCATTCCCCTTATTAATTTAGTTGCCCGTCTCTGCACTTTTTCTAACGCTATAATATCTTTTTTTAAGACAGGTGCCCAAAATTGCACGGCATATTCAAGGTGTGGCCTGACCATTGATTTATACAGAGGCAAAATTATGTTTTCATCCCGTGAGTGAACTCCCCTTTTAATGCATGCCAATACTTTGCTGGCCTTGGCGGCTGCTGTTTGACATTGCACATTGTTACTTAGTTTGAAGTCTATGATTATTCCCAAATCCTTCTCCTGCTTGGATTTCCCTAACTCCGTACCATTTAGGGTATAAATTACTTGTGTGTTCTTCACTCCAAAGTGCATAACTTTGCATTTATCTAGATCCAAATCCAATAAGGAAATGTTCAGTTTGAAGTGTTGGTGGAGCTAAACACCAAATATTTATTGGAACATGGTAAAGATTAACACTAAAGTGCTAATAAAATGGACAACAGCGGATATTGCAGAAACAGCAGCTTTAATTAAGCAATCCTATGGCCGTTTGCTTCAATATTCACAGCCAAAGCGTTCAGTGAGATGGCTGCAGCAAACTGGACTGCTGCAATATAGAAATTTAGCAGCTGCTGAGGAACTGAACGGGCCTCTGTATACACTGATGCCTACAGGCGCTTCGTGTTCGGGGAATTTCTGCCATTATTTCACTTTATCAGAAAACATTACTACTGCACTCCCTGCATACACTGGTCGGTGGAGCCTGCACCCCACATGTTTTGAAACAACGTGTTCCATGATGTTCTGGCAGCTTTAAGGTTCACTAGGCATCATGGAACAGGTAGTTCTAAACCATCTGGGCTATCGAGGTTCACCATCACTGATATAGGGGATGGGCCAAAGCACAGAGGGAGAGTGCAGCTCTGTAGGTGACATGTCTGTGAGGATGAGGAAAACACAGGGGGTCTGGCCCTTTAAATTCCTGGGGCCTGTATGTGATAACCACTGATACTGTACCCTGCATGTGCAATACCCAGTGGTAATATATATATATGTAGCGCTCACTCCCGGAGGAGCCGCTGAATTTGAACCTCGGGTCAGTCTCCCCGTACTAGGGAATAAATATACTCCAGCACCGCTGTGGATTTTATAAATTATATAGTTTACTGAATAAACTGGCATATAAAGAGTAACACGGTATACGTATATATATTTACAGTAGTTCGTAATGCGAGAAACCCGTAGCGGAAAAGGAAAAAATAATTTTAACCCCTTCGTGGTTGGAGTGTGAGTCCCGTACAGGCTATGTCCCAAGAAATGTAAGTGTAGGTGTGTATTGGTACCCGGGTACAATATTCAACTGGCCAGTGAATTATTTATAAGGTATCTTCGACTAGTCACGTTGGGGCCCTGTAGGTTTTGAGAAAACTGCAGCGTGCTTTAGTACTTTACAGTGGCCGGGAAGGCCTCTCACCCATCCGCCAGATACTCTGCGCTCCGCTCGACCCAGGACGTCTCTCCGCTCGATTTTGACTGGGATTCTCTGTGTCACCGGATCCGCTGTCTTGCTTGTCTGTATCTGCCTTAAGATGTCCAGCTCACCGCCTGCACTCCCTGTTAGATCGTCTGCGGTCTCCTAACTCGGGGTCCTTCAGCGTACTCTGTATCGGTGTAGGGTTACTAACGGTGGATCACGGGGTCTTCGTTCAATAAGAAGGGAAACTCGATCTCCAGCTCTGCTAGGCCGCACCTGCGCTCTGGCCTGGTCGCGATCACTATCTCCTGCACTTGCGTCTTGCTCCTCTCACTCCTCTGCGCGCTCTGACGGCTCTCTCCACGAGGCTGCGGATGTAAGTGTCTCTTTCCCACCCACTTCCTGTTCCCGCCCGCAAAGCATGCTGGAAAATGTAGTCCCAATGTCTTACATTGCGCTTGTCCCCCTCTGGTGGCCAAAAACAAGTACTACCACGACAGTGAATTAAAACCAGCGCTACATATCACATACAAATTATTAAAAATAAGTATTTTTTGAATGTATTGCTGTGATGCAACGATCGCTACCTGAAAGGTAGAGCGTAACAAATTGATACCAGAAATAGATGATTGCAAAGAAAGAATTAAGGGCAATCATGAGAGACTAAAGGGTTTGCCCCTAAATGTGAACAATCTTCAGTTACTCCGATGTGACCATCAGGGTACTAGTGTCTCCCAGAGACCGAATTAATACATAACTTTTATTAAACAATATAAAATCAAACATAAACATAGACATAAATAGACAGAATTCACAGGACAATGGTAAAACCAAATCTGCTGAAAGAAGTGGTATATATATACCGGCAGGAGCAATGATAGACAAACTGTGCAGCAGGTGAACCAAATAAGCTCACAAAAAGTGGTTTGGCAGTGAAAAAAGTAAGCTGCTTGCTTGTTGTCAATCAAAAAATTCACGATTACACTGCGGATCAATAAGCAGAAGAACAAATCTGCTGTAAATGAATGTGTACATATGCACCAACCAAAGCAATAAATGACAATGAACACAGTAAGTGACCTTCAGGGATCACTTCAAAGTGTTATTATTTCACAATTTCTCACTATAATAGCGGTTAGCTTGTTGTCAATCAAAAGATCAGGTGTAAGTTGCAGATCAAATAAGCAGAAGAACAAATCTGCTAGAAGGTAATATATAAACGTAACAACAGAGGCAATGAATTCACAATGAACACGATAAATGACCTTCGAGGATCATTTCAAAAGTGTTGTAGTAAAGAGAATTGGTATTGTCAATGTGGAGTAACACACTACTGCACATGGAGGGCAGAAAACACAATTCAATAGGCAGAGAAAACGGCAAGGGTCTCCAATGGGGAGTTTGACTCAAGTAACCCAATATAATGATGCTGGGAGATTAAACTCAATAATATGTTGCCAAAGGCATCAAAAAGGGTATATACAACCAGTGGTTCGGGTCTCCAAGCATGTATTCAGAAGGTGAAAATGGAGAATTGCTGCCGACGAAGTGCACCCGACGCGCGTTTCGCCGAGAATGGCTCGTCAGGAGTGCTTACGGGCTGAAGAGGAGGAAAGCTGTTTAAATGAGTCAGGTTCCGCCCTGGTTACTGGGTCAACCAATGAATGACAGCATAACAAATGGCCCAATCCGTTGCCTATCTAAGAGATTGACAGGTAGAGCGACCAATAAGAGATGTTTATGGCCTGGACAGCTGGTAGCACGAATATTTGTAGTTAAATAGTCTGATAACAATATAGCCGCTAATATTGATCAAAGTCGCGTTGCCAACGAGTACCAAACAGGAAAAGAGATGTTTATTCTAAATAGAATTCACGGAAGTAAGAGAAGTGGTGAATTGCTAAAATGCGTGTAAAAAGTAAAAAGGTAATATATAATGAAATTAACATGTAGAGTGGATAGCCACTACAGATTTTAACAGCATGGGATCAGAAGGGTAATGATACATTAATGTATTGCCAAATGCAGTATTGTAACACTGAGGTTAACAGGATAGAGAAAAATTGATACACACGCTTGAACACACCACCTAATCGAGTACATAGAGGAGTAGTGAATTAATGCGCTCAGGAAACTTAGAGATGGATTTAACCTCACTCGCTATGACTCAATGTGGGAATAAATATAGGAGTATAATGACCAGTAATTTGTGGTCAAAAAATTCCGTGAAACGGCGTGAAAAATTAATAAGACTGTGCTAAGATATTAAGCATAAATGGATCCTCACGCTTTGACGCGCCGCCTGATCAAGTACACAGCTAAGAGGTTGATTGGTACACTCAAAAAACATAGGGGTGAGTTTGACTTAACTCGTTAGGACCCAGTGGATGCATAGGTATAATAACCTAATAATATTAGCAAATGGGAGATAAAGTCAGCTAGTAATAGATAGATATAATATCCTAGTGATTACTGAGACATGATGTAATATCATTATAGACAGTTTGAGATACAAGTATTGTTGGACAATTTATTAAATAAACTCAAACCTACATCATGAAAGTTTAGCCATGGGGCAACACATATAAAAAATCGATTGGTGGAATCCTTAAATATAGATATAAAGAAATATGACAATAAAAACTATTAAATAAATTGATGAGTACAATCTTAAGTATTGAATGTGACAAAAACTAACTACTCAGCTGAAAAAATATCAATGAAGGCAAGAGACTGGCCATCAGTAATGAATGGACCAGGACACAGTAACATGACAAATAAGAAACCGTCTATGAAACTAAATGTGATAATGGTATAGATGTTGATAGACTCATTATAATTGAGACTAAACAAAAACGTATAGGATAGGTGAATAATTGGTATTATTAATTCTGGTAGTAAAATTAAACAGGTAAATACAATAAACAAATAAATCTATATATATTAACATAGAGATGTCTGACGAATAGAAAAAAGAAAAGAAAGAAAGAAATGGAAAAACTAATTTGATGATCAGATAAATGGCGTATAGTTGAAATCTTCATTCAAACCGTGTGGATATAGGGTTTTAAGTGTGTATATCCAATAGGACTCTCTCTGACAAAGATTTTTATCCAAATTACCTTTACGTGGTCCACAGACCATCCCTTCGATGGCTTGAAAGGACAGACATGAGGGGTCAGAATTGTGTTGGTATCGGACATGTCTAGAAACAGAAGTCTCAAGACTGTTATGGACAGAATTGACATGTTGGAGAATACGGCGTTTAAATTGCTGGATCGTTTTACCAACGTACTGGATTCCGCATTCACAAGTAATGAGATAAACAAGTACCTGGCTAGAGCAGTTCATAAATTGTCTGATGTCATAATGACGCCCTGTGGTGTTGCTGGAAAATTGTTTAGATTTGTGGACAAACTTACAAGCTTTACAGTGGGTGCATTGAAAAACACCTTTGGGTTGTTGTAACCAGGTGCGTGTAGCTTTTTCTGGTTGTAAAAAACTATGGACCAATTTGTCACTCAGATTTTTGGTCCTTCTTGCTGTAAACGAGGGAAAAGGGGGGAGAACTTTTTTTAAAGATTTTTCCATGTGTAGAATTGGCCAGTATTTTGCGCAAATGGATTTTACTTGGGACCAACCATTATCATAGTCCGCGATGAATCTTATAGATGTTATATCATCTCTTTTTTTCGGGATCAAAAGTTCATCCCTGGGAGTCAAAAGAGCTCTTTGATACGCTTTTTTTAGGCATTTCCTTGGATAACCTTTAGATAGAAACATGTCTTTTAAAAGGTTTGCTTCTAGTTGGAAGTCTTTTAGAGACGTACAGTTGCGTCTAGCCCTTAAGTATTGGCCTATTGGTATCCCTCTCTTAAGGTTCTGTGGGTGATGGGAGGACCAATTTAGAAAGTTGTTAGTTGCAGTTGTTTTGCGATGAAGTATAGTAATCAGTTCAAGATCTGAGTTGATAGTAATATTAAGATCAAGAAATTCAATGCTGTTACCACCTATTACTAAAGTAAGGCTGAGTCCAATATCGTTATTATTCAAAAGGGCCAACCATTCGTTTAGCATCTCAATAGAACCCTGCCAAACAAACAGGATGTCGTCTATATAACGCATCCAGTTTTTGACGTACATTGAAAATCTCGTCATTTCCGTAGAGAAGACAATTAACTTTTCCCACCAGGCAAGGTACAGATTAGCATAACTCGGGGCACAGGATGTTCCCATGGCCGTGCCCCGAGTTTGCAAATAAAATTGGTTTTGAAATAGAAAGTAATTATGATTTAGTATGTAGTCCAAAAGAGACAAAATGAATTCAGTATCTTGGTCAGAATATTTACTATTCAAAAAATGTTGAGTAGCACGTAGTCCCACAGAGTGAGGAATGTTGTTATATAGTGAGACTACATCAAGGCTAACTAAAATATCCCCAGGAAGAACATGTATCTCGGATAGCTTCTGGAGCACATGTTGTGTATCTCTTATATAAGAGGGAGTGTCGAGTACTAAAGGTCGTAAGTAACAGTCGACAAATTCACTAATGTGTTCGGTCAATGAGTTGTTTCCCGAAACTATCGGACGACCAGGTGGAGATACAAGAGATTTATGTGTCTTGGGGAGACAATATAGGGTCGGAATAGTAGGATATTTTGGAAGAAGAAATTTAAAGTTATCGTCGGAAATTAATTTCAACTGTACACCTTGTGTTAGTAGAATTTGCAGATCTTTAGTAAACAGCTGGGTGGGGTCGCATCCCAATTTTCTATAACCATCATTGTCATTTAAATGCACCATGCACATAGCAACATACTCATCACGGTCCATAATTACCAAATTGCCCCCCTTATCAGATTGTTTAATGACGATGTTACGTACGTCTTGTAATTCTTTAAGGGCTAGTTGTTCTGCCTGGGATAAATTAGATTCCCACTGTAGATCTTTGTTACGAATAGATTCAATCTCGGAAGTAACGAGATTGACAAAAACCTCCAAATTGGAGAAATCAGAGAATGAGGGCGTAAATTTGGTTTTCTGCTTAAATTTTTTTGAGAAATTAACCGAATCAGGAGGACATTCATCCAGGAGAGCCAATAAATTTTCGAGATGCACATAGTCCTCACTGGACACACCTAGATTTTTGGCTTCTCTCTTTCTTTTTCTCCATAAAAAGATGTAAAGCTAACCTCCTCGCAAACAGATTAAGGTCCTTAATCCACCCAAATTTATTGAAGTGGGGAGTCGGAACAAAAGAAAGACCTTTTTCTAATAGTGAACGATGTCTGGGGAGGAGATTAAAGCTGGAAAGGTTTATAATGGAGTTAAGAGAGAGATTGGTTACCACTTTTTTGAGGGGTAATCGTTCTGACGTCTCCCTTTGTAGCCCCATTTTTGTCGGTCGCGTAATCTTGCTTCCGATGGGGGATCTGATTTCCAATCGTCTACCCGAAAAGAAACATGCTTTGGCTGATGTCGAGTCTGAGCTCTACCCCTGTTATAACCAATAATGGGGCGAGATGAAGCTGTTTCAGTTTCATTTTCATCAGGTGAGGTCTCACAATCAGTAGTAGAAACCACATCATTGTTAGAAGTATCAGAGGGGCGCCTGCGGCGTATGTGATTTTTGTGCTTGAAAATATTTTTAGTTTTGAAATCATTAATGTCACGTTGGAATTTAAAATGTTTCTTTTCTTTAATAGTTTTTTTGAAGTTATCGAGATTTTTTTGAAGACGTATCTCCATTTGGTTGAATTGGGGATCAGATTTGAAAACTTCTAGGGCAGTAATATTCTCAGTAAGAGACTTATTGATTGTTTCTAGATGTTCTTTTTCTAAACGATTTAGAAAAGACATAAGTTTAAAGGAGCAATCTAATAAAAGAGAATTCCATTCATCAACCTGGTCGTCAGTAATGATACGGTTGGGTAAAGATACTTCAGGGCGTAAACCTCTGGGTACTAATTTACGTTCAATATATTGTTCTAAACTATTGATTTCCCACCAACTTTTGATTTGATTTTGATACAGTTTTTGGATGTGATTAAAAGATTGACTAATATCACCATTTAGTTTGTTGGTGGGTAAGGGTAATGTAGAAAAAACAGCTGATAGATCATCATTCCACATAGCTGTATCACTTAATTTTTTTAAAAGGTCAGACATTTTGTTTAAATGAGAAGCCTGTATAGATGAATATAATGTGCTAATTATAGATACACAGTGAAAAAGTTACTATTTGGTATTGAAACCATGAGACAGAACGATCGCTACCTGAAAGGTAGAGCGTAACAAATTGATACCAGAAATAGATGATTGCAAAGAAAGAATTAAGGGCAATCATGAGAGACTAAAGGGTTTGCCCCTAAATGTGAACTCACCCCTATGTTTTTTGAGTGTACCAATCAACCTCTTAGCTGTGTACTTGATCAGGCGGCGCGTCAAAGCGTGAGGATCCATTTATGCTTAATATCTTAGCACAGTCTTATTAATTTTTCACGCCGTTTCACGGAATTTTTTGACCACAAATTACTGGTCATTATACTCCTATATTTATTCCCACATTGAGTCATAGCGAGTGAGGTTAAATCCATCTCTAAGTTTCCTGAGCGCATTAATTCACTACTCCTCTATGTACTCGATTAGGTGGTGTGTTCAAGCGTGTGTATCAATTTTTCTCTATCCTGTTAACCTCAGTGTTACAATACTGCATTTGGCAATACATTAATGTATCATTACCCTTCTGATCCCATGCTGTTAAAATCTGTAGTGGCTATCCACTCTACATGTTAATTTCATTATATATTACCTTTTTTACTATTTTACACGCATTTTAGCAATTCACCACTTCTCTTACTTCCGTGAATTCTATTTAGAATAAACATCTCTTTTCCTGTTTGGTACTCGTTGGCAACGCGACTTTGATCAATATTAGCGGCTATATTGTTATCAGACTATTTAACTACAAATATTCGTGCTACCAGCTGTCCAGGCCATAAACATCTCTTATTGGTCGCTCTACCTGTCAATCTCTTAGATAGGCAACGGATTGGGCCATTTGTTATGCTGTCATTCATTGGTTGACCCAGTAATCAGGGCGGAACCTGACTCATTTAAACAGCTTTCCTCCTCTTCAGCCCGTAAGCACTCCTGACGAGCCATTCTCGGCGAAACGCGCGTCGGGTGCACTTCGTCGGCAGCAATTCTCCATTTTCACCTTCTGAATACATGCTTGGAGACCCGAACCACTGGTTGTATATACCCTTTTTGATGCCTTTGGCAACATATTATTGAGTTTAATCTCCCAGCATCATTATATTGGGTTACTTGAGTCAAACTCCCCATTGGAGACCCTTGCCGTTTTCTCTGCCTATTGAATTGTGTTTTCTGCCCTCCATGTGCAGTAGTGTGTTACTCCACATTGACAATACCAATTCTCTTTACTACAACACTTTTGAAATGATCCTCGAAGGTCATTTATCGTGTTCATTGTGAATTCATTGCCTCTGTTGTTACGTTTATATATTACCTTCTAGCAGATTTGTTCGTCTGCTTATTTGATCTGCAACTTACACCTGATCTTTTGATTGACAACAAGCTAACCGCTATTATAGTGAGAAATTGTGAAATAATAACACTTTGAAGTGATCCCTGAAGGTCACTTACTGTGTTCATTGTCATTTATTGCTTTGGTTGGTGCATATGTACACATTCATTTACAGCAGATTTGTTCTTCTGCTTATTGATCCGCAGTGTAATCGTGAATTTTTTGATTGACAACAAGCAAGCAGCTTACTTTTTTCACTGCCAAACCACTTTTTGTGAGCTTATTTGGTTCACCTGCTGCACAGTTTGTCTATCATTGCTCCTGCCGGTATATATATACCACTTCTTTCAGCAGATTTGGTTTTACCATTGTCCTGTGAATTCTGTCTATTTATGTCTATGTTTATGTTTGATTTTATATTGTTTAATAAAAGTTATGTATTAATTCGGTCTCTGGGAGACACTAGTACCCTGATGGTCACATCGGAGTAACTGAAGATTATTGCTGTGATGCTGATTGGTTTGTTTTTTTTAAAAAACCCGCTCTCTGAAACTCTTATCCCATAAACAAAAAATCTGTCAATTTATACCCAAAGTTATCCCCTTCCACCCCACCAGTCCCTTTGCACTCACCCTCCCAAACAGTATTTTCTCCATTTCTCAGATCAATACCTCCAAATCCCCACCACTTTCCTCCCTCCCACCATCAACCCCATTCTGCCACCTTACCCAATGTAAATGGACAGTCTTTTTACCTGTCCCATGGGGCCACTAACATGAAGGATGTACAGAGAAGTGTTCTGTGTGGAGAACATGTGGGAACCTCCCTCCTTATGTTCCTCCTCCAACGAGGACCCATCAGGAGTGATGGCTGCCCGGGTAATGCCTGCTTCACCCTGGCAAAAGTTAACATGATTTTGCCTTGCCTGTCTCAGTAAAACAGAGGCATGATAATTTAAACCAGTGGGCAACACACTGTGTGTCTTAATTCCAGGGACAGAGAGTGCCAGTGCTGCAGAGAGGGAAGAGGCGGAGCCAGCAAGGCACAGTGCACAGTGCGGGGCTGGGTGCAGTGCACTCATTGCAGGTGCTGCGAGCTGGCTCTGGTGGAAGGTCTGCCTGCTGGCCAGCGGCTCATCTTGGCTGTGGTACTGTGGGCCTATTTTCAGAAGGGGGCCTGGAGCGGCCGCTCCATCCGCTCCTACATTAATCCAGCCCTGTGGGCACGGTAGGGTCATACTCCTCGGGCAGGGTTGGTTCAGTCTCCATGGGCATAGTAGGAATATTGTTCACTTCATAACTACCCTTAGGAGTCTCCTGTGTGATTTTTTCAAGCAAAGTTTTTACACGTTCCAGGGATAAGGATCTCCTGGACTTTGCAGGGACAGCAGCTTTAGGCTTGGCAGAGGTCTTAGACCTGGCAGAAGCCTTAGTCTTGGGGGGTGTACCAGCCTTGGGAGGTGAGGAGTACTTGGGGGTGGATTTCTTGGGAGCAGACTTTGCAACAGGGGTGGATTCAGGGATGGAAGCCAGCTTTGGCATGGGAGTTGCTTGGAGCATGGAAACAAGTCTTTTGGGTGGCCGCAGTGAGCATTGTGAGATCCAATACCGGCCATCCCCACAGTACAGGCATAGGTTGGCAGCACGCCTTCTGGCTTGTTCATCAGCAAACAATGGGCCTCTGTGCCTAGGTTTGGGCGTTTGCATACACACATTAGGTGAGGGATTCCAAAGCTTTTGCAACAGCTCATTAAGCAGGTCCACCAGGTGTCTACACAGTTCATGAAAGGCTTTGTGGATTAACCCTGTAAGGAGCTGTATCACCGCGGGCTCAATTTGTAATGGCTGCATTGTTCTGTCACGGTCCTGTCAGAGGGGAATAGGGTATGTGCCCGATGTGCAGTGATAAACAAGCTGAGCCACGTAACTGGAGTAAAAGGGGATTTATTGTAAGTATACAACAATATGGACAGGGCAGGAATGGAGATGTCTAGGGAGGCAATGCAGGGAGGAACCAGATACAGGGAGACACTGAGGGAAAACACAGCAGGAGACTTACATACAACACGAGACAGGAAACAGAGGGCACTGGAGGTTTGGAAGCAGAGGGCACAGGATGCTTGGCAGCAGCTGGCACTGGATGCTTGGCAGCAGCGGGCACTGGATGCTTGGCAGCAGCGAGCACAGGAAGCTTGGTAGCAGCAGGCAGTATACGTAGTCATATTGTCCATGCAATAGGTCGTGGCAGGCGGCTGGCAAACGTGGTTAAATGTCCAATTTGCAAGAAGTCGGTACACGGGGAATCAAATAACAGCAAAGGATCGGAGCAGGTCTAGGAGAAAGGCTACCAGGGAGTAAGTGAGACAATGCAGCACTGGATCATGGGTGCTCCACCCTTATAAAGGGAATGACAGGCCTATTAGTGGTAGCACCTGAAGTTCACATAGCCTGAGGGAAAGTGCCAGAAAGATGCTGTATAGGTCCAGTCAGGAGGGTGCAGTACCGCCTTTGGCCTTCTTGCCACGGCGGCGATGGCGTGAACCATGACACTGTGATAATCTCAGCAACCTTCTCTCCGCCCTACGCCTGGGTAAATTGACGCATGTACCATGCCTAGCACACGTCCTAAATCTGGTGGTACAGCGTTTCCTAACCAGGAACCCAGGGCTGGCAGAGCTTCTCAGCCAGACCAGAAAAGTCTGCAGCCACTTCAGATGGTCATTCCCAGCAAGTGTTCGCCTGGCAGAAATTCAAAGAGAATTCCACCTTCCCACAAACCGTCTGATCTGTGACATGCCCACCAGGTGGAACTTGACATTGCTGCTGGTGCAGCGCTGCAGCATTGCCAGAGGGCCATCAATGAGTACCTGTCTGATTATGGTACAAGGACAGGTTCAGGTCAACTTGGTTCCCCCCCCTCGCAGTGGCTGATGATCAAGGATGCATGCACTGTACTGTCACCATTTGAGGAGGCAACGAGGATGGTGAGCAGGGACAGTACATGCATCAGTGACACAATTCCTTTAGTGTTCCTGCTGGAGCGCACTCTGCGGGAAATTATAGATGTGGCACTAGAGGCAGAGCAGCAGGAGGAAGAAGAGGACTTCCCTAGCTCTCAAGGCCCCAGTCTTTACACAGACAGCATTCCTGTGGGTCCTCAGATCAGACAGGAGGAGGATGAGGAGGAGGAGGAATATTTAAGTTGTGGGGGCATTGAAGGTGGAGATTCCTCAAGGGAGGGTTTTGTGTCCCCAGAAACTCAAGGACTAGTACGTGGCTGGGAGGAGGTAGTGCACGATACGGTCATCCTCAGCGACCAGGAACACTTGGAAGCTAATGCCACCTCCAACCTACGCTGCATGGGCTCCCTTATCCTGCAAAGCCTGTTAAAGGACCCCAGGATTCATGCTATCAAGGAGAGGGATCATTACTGGTTGGCAACCCTTCTTGATCCACGATACAAGGGTAAGGTTGCAGAGCTCATCCTGCCCTCACAGAGGGAGGACAGGATAAAACAACTTGAGGATGCGCTATAGCGACACTTGTGTAACACCTTTCCAGGCACTGGTAGGTTACCAAGTGATGACACAGGTGCTTCTGAGGCTGCGGTTTATCAGAGGAAGAGCGGTGAAGGGGGCCGCTTGACTGATGCCTTTTGCAATTTTTTTAGTCCACGACGCCCAGGGACATCAAATGTAGGCACCCATTGCCAGCGTCTTCACCATATGGTGCAGGACAACCTAGGGGCAAGGGCAGACCTGGATACCTTTACAGCAGATGATCCACTGGCTTACTGGGTGTTGAGATTGGATCACTGGCCAGAACTTAGCCAATATGCTATGCAGCTACTAGGTTGCCCTTCATCCAGTGTGCTTTCTGAAAGGACGTTCAGTGCCGCTGGAGGTTTTGTCACAGACAAAAGAGTGCGTCTGTCCACCGACTCTGTAGACCGGCTGACATTTATAAAAATGAATCAGTCATGGATCAGCAGCTATCACTCCCCTGATGCTGATGTAACTGAATAGATCGGGGATCTCTTCTGCATTCCCAAAACCTCCACCACTGCACTCTTCCACAATACCTCAGAGGGGTTAATGTGAAGGCACTAGCTGGCACCAAAGGTCCAATTTTAATGCACCTGTTGTTACTTTCATCCAAAGCCTGCATAAGCTTCACCATAATTTAGGCTGGGGTCAGACCAGCGCACTTTTATCGTGCGTTCTGGCGCACTTAATTACGGCCGCACTAGCAGCAAATGACGGGCAATGACGGCCAATATACGAAGTATGGTCGCACGAAAGTCTAGCCGCGCAACGCAAGTGGAAAATGAACGCATTTTTTCGAGAACGCAGAACCGCTAGTACTGACGTACAGAGTGCGCTGCGTCCGCTAGCGGTGTGTGTGTGTGATTTGGAGACGTCAGACCCTGCTCGTGTCCGGCCAACATAACGTCCAGACACCCAAAGTTTCCTGGTTTGGATCCGTAAAAAATCACGCATGAAAATGCGCATCGTATGACCGTTTTCGCGAATTCCATGAAAAAATACATCAATGCGTTCGGACGCACTTTTTTACGTTCGCGTGTAAAAAAAATTTCGTTTGACCCTAGCCTTAGCCAAAAAAATCACTAAACTTGTTCTGCGTGTCCTAAAACGTCTCCTCTTTTCATACAGGCTGCCGCCCCAAGCAGTTGTTTATGAATAGATTAAAGGAAAACCATTTACCGTCATTTGAAATGTCATTTTTTCTTTTTAAATGTTTCTATACATCCTACAAATCCGCCACTTCCCGTCAGGTTATGGGGACCTCCTAGGCACGATATTTGAAGGAATTTTTCATTTTATTCTTAACCTTTATGTCATGGAAAAATCACTGTTCCTTTAAAAACTTTTTTAAAAAAATAAATTTTTTCCTTGTTTCCTGTCCCCCAGGGCACTTCCCGGACCCCATACACCTTTTATGGCAAATATCTTGCATATATGCCCTCTTGGAGGGCACTCTAAAATTCGAACGTTCAAGTCCCATTGACTTGCATTGAGTTCGAATCGTGTTCACATTCGAATTCAAACTTTTTCAAATGTTCATCACTAGCGCTCACCCCAGAGGAGCCGCTGAATAACCCAGGATTGGTCTCACCACACTAAGGGCACTATTACATCCCTAATGCAAACGTTAATGCTCACTTGCGTGAGCATTAACGTTTGCTGAGGTATTTACTGCATATTACAATCCAAACAAGTTAAAAAACCCGGTTGCATTTGGTACCTTGCGCTTTTCAGCGCAAGGTTACTGTCCTTTGTGCTCCCTATGTTTAACATGGGGAGCGCAAAGTGTTAATCAGCGCTGGTATTACAAAGTCCCAGCGCTGATTAACGCCTGGCTCTGGTCAACGAAAAGTTAACCAGAGCCAGGTCTTGGTTTTAACGGATTCAGCTTCTGCAGAATCCGTTAACACCAGCTTTAAAAATAAAAAAACGAAGCACATACTCACCCTCTGTCCCACGGCGAGGACCACGGCTCCGACCGCCTCCTCCAGCCGGCGGGAGCAGGGAAAGACTGGGGGAAAAAGTCCTCCTAGTCTCTCCCTGAGTATCCCTACTCCGGCCAGCCGGATCTCACGATCCAGCTGGTCACGTGACCGGCAGGGAGGCACTCAATGGAGTCCTACAGACTCCAGCGAGTGGATGCTCGCGGCTGCGCTCAATAACAATGCAGGCAGCATTTTTTGCGCCTGCATTGTAATCCAGCGTTAAAACGCGGGCGCAAGGGGGAAATCTGCAGGCGCAGATTTTCCTCCCTTGTGCCTGCGTTTTAATGCCAAGAGCGTAATAGGGCCCTAAGGGCCCTATTACACTCTTCGCGCAAAAACGCATTAACGCAAGGGGCAAAACCCTTCACGCAGAACGTCGTATTACAATGTCTGCGCAAAAAATGCTCGTTAACGTCTACCGCTGGTGAACCTGCGTGAACCCTTTGCGAGCGTAGTGTACGTTGCGCGTTCTATACTTAACATTGTGAGCGCAAATGCGTTTGTGCGCTGGTACGCGTGTTAGATTTTAAGTTTATGTATGAATATAAAATTTCCTGTGATTGAAATACGTACCATATTTCAATATGCATTAGTGTGAAAAGCCTGTTCTGATAGAAAGGGGGGTCACAGCCCATTTTAAGTGTCAATTCTGTATGTAGACAGTCTTTTCTTACATAGGATGTTGGCCTGCGGAATTTTAGCTACATTTCCTGTTTTCGTCTTGTTACATGATGTAGAAATGTATCTGCTCTGATTGGCTGTTATATCACATTCCTATGTGGGGTAGATAGGAACCTCTTTTCTATAACAAACGTTTCTATTGGATGTTGAAATAATAAACTGGTCTGACTATCGACGAGATATTCAGACGTGAAGTGGCCATATCCTGGTGTGGTTGATTTTACTGTCTCTGCCATGGCGTAGCGCAGTGTCTTGCTTCATTTTGATACATAAGAAAGAAATGACAGACTATTTGGGATTCCATATATGGTAATTATAATAGGAAAATTTTGAGTGGAGAGCTTTGTCCCGGCTCCCCCATGTAAATTTTTATTTTTATTTTTATTTCTGTAGCCTCATCCCGTGGCCTGTTATATGACTACTTCTTCCTTCGCTTAACTCTCCTGTCCCTCTATGGGGTTACAACATATGTATACATGTTACCGCACATTACAACCCCCTTTTTTTTTTTAATTATTATTGATGGATGATTTTATGTTATTGTTGTTGCTTTTATTTTTCTGACTATATATGCCGTTGCTCATGACGTTTCCTTAGAGTCAGAGGGGACTCTCTTACCGAGCTTCATAATCTGTTATATTTTTTCTCTTCTGCTATTGCTACCTCTTTGGCCTCTTTTCTGGTCTGAGGTGGGCCTGGAGCTTGATTCCTTCGCCCTTGAGGACTTGGCACCAATCTTTCCCAGGGGTGCTATCCGGTTCTTGGTTGGAACCACTTAGGTTCCCCCTGAGGCGTCCTATACCTCATTGTTTGTTCTTCTGTCCTTTCCTTTTCTGTTCCCCCTCCCCCTTTTTTGTCTTTTCTCTTGTATTTCTCCCTACCCCGGACTCCCATACCCTACACATCTGCCTTTCCCTTCGCAGTTATGGACGCGCCCGGGGGTTTCGCCCCACGACCTCTTCGCCTCCTTACGTACAATGCCAAAGGCCTCAATGTCCCGGAGAAACGCAGTCGTCTTTTACGAGAGGCCTCAGCCTTAAGGACTTCGGTGTTGTTTCTTCAGGAGACCCATTTACGATCGGGGTCCGCCCCAGTTCTTCGTGACTTACGTTTCCCCTTGGGATATTTTAGTGACTATCAGGGTGGCAAGAGGCGAGGAGTGGCTATTCTTTTCTCCTGAGATGTTCCCTTTGTCTTGATTGATGTACTGAGGGATCCGGAGTGGCGATTTCTGTTTGTTAAGGGTACGATTGCAGACTCTTGCTATACGTTCGCTTCGGTGTATCTCCCTAATACCGCACAACACCAGTGCCTGGCGTCTATTTTTCGCCAATTGCAATCCTTTCTGTCTGGCACCCTGGTGGTTGCAGGTGATTTTAACACTCCCTAGATGCACGACTGGATACCTCTATGGGTCGCTCCTTGATTCCCCCGAATGTGATACGTCAGGTGAGACGCACCTTGGACGCGCTCCGACTTGTTGATGTCTGGCGGGCTTTTCACGCTGGCGAACGTGACTATACGTTCTTCTCCCCTGTTCATAGTACACACTCTACACTGGTCTATATCTTTGTACAATACCATCGAGTAGACCTGATAGAGGTGTCGGCTATTGAAGCGCAGACATGGTCGGATCATGCTCCCGTGTCTGCCACATTGTCCTCCCCCCTTTTCCGTCTGTCAGAGAGGGAATGGCGTTTGAATCTCTCTCTTCTCGCGGATCCGGCCTTTGTGACTGAGATTAATTCTCACCTACAGGCATATTTCGAGACGAATGGCGACTCGGATACTCCCGACCCGACGGTTTGGGAGACCCACAAGGCTGTGGTACAAGGCCTTTTCATTAGCAAAGCCACGGCTCTGAAACGGTTTCGTTCTGAACATGTCCAACAACTTATTTGTGTATATCCGCTCCTTAGAACTCCGTCACCGTACGTCTACGTTGCCTTCTGACCTTCAGGACCTTCTCACTAAACTAGGGCTGCAACTAACGATTATTCTCATAATCGATTAGTTGGCCGATTATTATTTTGAATAATCGATTCATCGGATAAAAGTTTTGAAAAAATGTCATACTTAAAAGGAATTTTATGTAAAAATAAATAAATAAGCGAGCGGCCGCATGCTGAGAGAGCTCCAAAGACATCCGTGATTTCTGACAGTCTATCTGCGGCCCTCTTGTCCTATATTGCCTACTAGGGGGGTTGAGTCCGGTTGGAGGCTGCAGAGACCGCTGACACACCACTCTCCTTGCGTATTTCTGTGCCCCATCGAGGGGGTAGATTCCGGGCCTGGCACGGTCTTGTCGGGTCAGCCATTTTGCAGAGCCTGGGGAGTTTCCTAGGGAAAGTTGTGGTCCTGTTTCCTGCCGGCTGTGACCCCCTCCCCCAGACATGGGGAAGAAAACAGGACAGCACACGCGGAACAGGTCAGCAGATCCCAGACAGAGCGATATCAGAGATTCCCTGAGTGGCAGATGTCCTGCGGCCTCCTCCTCCCTCCTCAGAGGACGAGGACTGTACTTGGAACTTCGGGACTGGGATTGACTGGCTTGCCCCGTTACCCAGCGCTTCCGGGACTGCGAGCGCTACTGCAAAAAAGAGAGCGCAGAAGAAAGCTCTAGAGGCAGCTACTCGCGAGACCGCAGCTGCAACCCCAGATCCCTCTCTGGACAGCTCCGAGGCTGAAACATCGCAGTCTGGGGTAGGGGGTCTGTCGAGACCCATTACTGACTTAGCTTCTGGCGGAGCTGCGCAGCAACAGCCGACACTGGATGTCCCACAGGAGATGTCGCCACCCGCCGGACACGTCCCTTTACTCCTAGATGGCATTTTAGTGGATGCCCCGGATGATGCGCGCCCCACAACAATGAAGGATTACAGGAGCTTTATTGCAGAAATTAGATTGCTCTGGGTATCTGAAATATCTAGCATACGGTCTGAGGTGGACGGGGTGCACTCACAGGTGACGGCGGTTCAGGCGCAGGTCACGGGCTTGGCAGAGGAGCAGATGGTCTTGTCGGCGGAAGTTGGCGCTCTCCAGTCTCAAGTAGACATCCTGACCCGTTCCGTGGAGACACTGGAATCTCGCCACCATCGACGTAATGTACGGATTCGGGGTATCCCGGAGTCGATTTCCTCAGAGGACCTGCTCCCCTACACGAACCGTTTGGCTCATCAGGTACTGGGTCCCCTAGCGGGAACGTATGAGATGTTTGGTGCAGTACGCAAGATCCGAAAGGCTGCGGCGGCCCCTCGCGATGCCCCGAGAGATGTCATTGCAGTCGCAATGGATGTGATTGCCAAATCACGACTGATGTCTGCGCCGGGAGCACGGGCGCCTGTTCAATATGACGGAGCACTGGTACTGTTATATCAGGACTTGCCCTTCCTGACACTGGCGGCGCGCCGTTGGTTCCGGGAGGTGACGGCCTATTTGAGGCGCAAGGGGGTGCACTACTGATGGGGCTTGGCCGGCATGCTTGTCGTTACTAATGGAGGTGCGCCCTGCATCATATCAGACCCAGCTGAGGCCTGGCCTGTGCTACTGGGTGCAGGATTTGCCCCGGACGGGGAGGTTACTCACCCGGGCTGAGTACTTTGTCGCATGAGCCTTCTACGTTACCCGTTGGATGGGAAACCATCCATTCTTGCTGCGTAGACCTTTCCTTACGGGGACTCAGACTTTGACATGATATTGATTTCTTCCCCCCCCTTTTTTTTTATCCCCCCTTCCACCCCCCCACAAGCTGAGATTTTGTGTTTTTGATGACCCCCTTTAAACTCCCCCCTCCCCCCCCACTCCGGGACATTGCAGGTGTTCTTACATTCTCGAGGACTTTGCCTATAAGTTGTTATTTGTGGACTCTAGTACTCCGATCTTTTGATTTTTATTTCATTCTGCGGATGATATTGTCCCCTCCCTTTATTTATTTATTTATTTAATAATTTATTATTATTTTATTGGCATATCCGGGATGTCTCGGGAGGTGCTGCAATGGCCTGGTGCCCAGTTTGGCCCCCCGAGTGCCCGGGCCTGGTGCCATTACCCCCCTGGCCCTCACACACGGTTTGTCTCTGTGCAAGAACCCACCAGGGCAGGCACAATTTTGGCCTTTGCCATCTTTTCCCTCTCAACCTTACCCCCCTTTTTTTTTTGTGTTCGCTATCCACATCAGTGCTTTTATACAGTTTTCTTTTTCGTTGTTTTTTTTTTTTGCATACCTTTTCCCTTTTACAGCTGACTTCCTTAATTATTGTTTTTCATAAGATGTGTTTTTGTAGTTGACTTTGAGCTTATTTTGTGATGAGACTCCCTTCTGGGGATGTTTTTTGCAGACTTATTATTACTCTTCGAATTCTTTGTCTGTTCTCCCTAGATGTTTATTTTCTGATGACATATATAGGCCCTGCGTGGCCATTTTTGCTTGCATGCTTTAGCTTGGTCCTGCGAGGCCATCCACTATTTGTTGTTAAGCTGACTTCTTTTCAGAATAAAAATTTTGAATAATAAAAAATAAGCAATTTGCATAGTGTATGCAGATTTCGCACGTACATACGCAAATTGCGTATCTTGCGTACTTTTCACACAAGGTATGCGAGTGCTTGGTCTGAGGGATGGGTTGATGCTGCATGCGCAGCTTAAGCCCATGTTTGCTTTCTCAAATGAACACGGCTAAAAGCACTTGGTCATAGATGATGATATCAGCATGAAATCGGGGTTAATAAGCTAAAGTGGTCAGGGTGCATAGAGTGTCCCTTTTAAATAATTTCGTGAACAAACGGAGTGGGAGCAGGTACTTGAGGTGTAAGGAAGTGCCTTTGCTCAAGTGACTTGACCTGAGTGTGAGAAGGAGTGGGTATGGACAAAAGACCAGATCTGAGTGTGGGAGTGAGTTTGGGGGAAAGGGACCAGGTAAAAGAGAGGGAATGGCAGTTCCCAACCAAAGAGGGTGTGGCACGGAGGGTGGGGTGGTGGCACAGGACTCCAGCTTCAAGTAAGGATTAAACACAGGCATACAGCTCCTTCACCCAGTGGCAGTATCCTATGTTTTGTGTTATAGTTCTACTGTTGTAAATGGAATAAAAACAAACTGGTTGCGTCTGACATAACCGTAAAACAAAATCATACCTAGTAAAGCAGCGGCGCGTCTTCTCCAATCAGCTCCGAAGCTGAGGTTATTTACGTTTAACTCAGTCTGAACCTAAACAGTGTGTGCTGTACATGGAACGATTAATCGACAGCCGATTAATCGATAATGGAAATAGTTGACAACTATTTTAATCACCGATTAGTTGTCGATTAATAGATTCGATGTTTCAGCCCTACACTAAACGTCGTGAACTGAATGATTTACTCAATGATGATGTAAGGTTTGCTGCCCAAAAAGCCCGATGTAACTTTGCCCTTAAGGAAAACAAACCTGGCAGATTGTTAGCTCAAATCCTCCGCCGCAGACAGAATGCTTCCTATATCGCGAAGATGCGCTCTCAAGATGGGATGATTCGTGTGCTCCCTGAGTCTATTTTGCTTGAATTCCAGCGCTGTTATCGAGGCCTTTATGATCTGGATGGGGACTCTGTTGCCGGCCCCACCCCCGCCATAATCCAGGACTACCTGCAGGATAAGCTTTCTCGTTTGCTCTCGGACACCTCAGCAGACTCCTTGGAAGACCACATCAGTGCGGAGGAGATCCAAACGGTCCTAAAGTCGCTTAAACCCCATAAATGCCCAGGCCCAGATGGCCTACCAGCGGAATATTACCACACCTTCTCGTCCACGCTGGTACCCCGCCTTCTTGCACTGTTCTCTACAGTTCGATCAGGGTCACCCCTCCATCCCCATACTTTAGCTGCTACGATCTCGGTTATTTTGAAGCCGGAAAAGGACGCATCTGACCCTCGTAGCTACCGACCGATATCACTCCTCAATGCGGATCTGAAGATCTTGGTTAAGATCATGGCGAACAGATTGACTCCGCTCTTAAAAAGAGAGAATTGAAGTCTGTAAAGGATAAAATGAGATGACCATAGCATAATACTGTTATTGTGAGTAAGTATTTAGGCCCCTGCTAGGACCACACTTACAAAAAGCAGAAAGTGTTCAAGCCCATCAAAAAGTGCACGCCAGCTTCTTATCCACACCAACCGGCAGCAATTATAACTCATTCTCTCCGGTGGGACAACTGTTTTGGCATACAATAGTAATTACCATACAGAAGCCTTTAGTGGTGGATCCGGCAGCCTTGGGCAGGATATACAGCAACCTCAGGACTCCGGCAGCGTTAGGATAAAATTAGGACATGATTTGCAATGAATAAAAGTAAAAAATGTGTTTATTTAAATAAAACACATCCAACATGTTTCGTTAGTCTAAGCTAACTTCATCAGGGATATCCAGGGAAGTTGAGACGGATATGGGACTGAAGTGGTTCCATTGGGACTCTTATGCGGCAACTGCTCGCCATACGTTGGAGGAGGTCTGAAATTACTGTTGCTGGGGCGAACTGCCTCGGGCACGATTCTCCTTTACTTGTCCCCCATTACCTTTTCCCCCTCCCCCTTTTTTTTTCTCTCTCTTTTTCTTTTCATCTTGTCTGACAACCATAGAGGTGCGGATGGAGGTAACCTCTCCGGTCACTGAGATCATACATGCTTTTGGGGATTTCTGCTACCAGAATGTTTTGAGAGTTTGCATAAAAACCTATTTGAGGACATTGATTATGTAACTAATCTATGTCCCGGATTACTGCCTTTTTTATTCCACACTCGTACCCCGTTAAGTGCCTACTATGTATGTTATGACTTTTTTCTGTTCTGCATGTGCTTTCTAGTACTGTATTACTTTTGTCTGTTTGGATATTCTGTACCGGGTGGATAAGACATTCCCCTAATTTTCCAGTTAAAAAATAGGTTTTGGGCTATACTCGTCATATTGTATTGTATATCCCGCGTATAAGACGACCCCCAATTTCTGGGAGATGTTTTTAAGTATAAAAAGTAGTCTTATACACCAAAAAATACTGTACATCAGCCCAAAAAAAAAATACAGCAAAGTATAGTTACACATTCTACGCATACCCAAACAATAAAATGGAGAAGTTGTGCGTGTTTTTCTTATTGCTGCAGCATATATACTCAGATTGATTTTGACAGGCGCAAAAACTGAACAGGAGACAATTGTGGTTCTTTATTCAGATTGGCTGAATCGTGTGAAAAAACAGTCCGCCCACCGATTTCTGCGCGCAGCGTTAATGTGCGCGTGTTTTTGCGCATCTTTTTTATGTACATTATTTTTTGACGGATGAAAAAATGCACTCGGATTGTAATACCAGCGTTAATTTACGCGTGTTAACGTTTAACCCAGCGCGCATAAAAAATTGCACTTCGCGTGCGGTTTTGCACGAAGCTGTTAATAGAGCCCTAACAATTCACTGTACACCAGCACACCGTTATAGGGTTTCTCAAATGTACTGTACTGTAAGCAATAAATCTCAACAATTACACATGTACTTTAACCGCGAAAATCAAGCATTCTAGGGAATAAATGACAGTCATATGAAAGCGTAACTATATAGCGTCTAAACCTTTAGTATAATTCTCAGTCCTTTTTTGTTCAAAGACCCACGTTAGAGATATGTTTTAGTTTAAGTCCTAGGGTACCCGGGTACTAGCAGGGTTATTCAGAGAGCGTGAAAAGCAGGAGAATGACTGGAAATTCTAGGTTAAAATAGCCAAACCAGAAAAATTCTCCCTTTCATCTCACTTTCCAAATCGGCTATTTTGACCTAGAATTTTTCATTCTCCAGTCATTCTCCTGGTTTTCACGCTCTCTGAATAACCCAGTATGTCCACTGGCCAGTGGATGAAGGAATATCTTCGACTAGTCGACGTTGGGGCCTGAAATTTAAGCAAGCAAATAAGTGCGCAGTGTTAGGTGAGAGGCCTCCGGCCTATGTCTTTGCTAACTGGCGAAACAGCTCATCCCCGACCGATGAAACTCTGCAGGAAAGTCCTTCTCTGCTGCCTGGCGCCCGATGCTACCGAAGTTCACGCTCCCGAGCCGAATCTCCTCAGCCAGAAGTCGAATGCTGCCAGCACTCCGCTCCATCTGCGGCCTCCTTACACGAGGTCCCACTCGAACACACTCGCCACCAGAGCAGTCAAGCGTGATATACTGCAGGTCGATGTACACTCTGCCCGATCACTCCAGCAATGGATGCCGCCGATTCTCCGTGCTCCAACTTGCCCAGATCCCCAAAAGTGTCTCCCCAGTGACTGACTTTGTTCACTGCTTTCCTCGTTCTGCTCACGCTGCACATGATGCTCTTCACTTCCTGGCGCCAGAGAACGTGCTTCATTCCCTTCTCCCAGGGGTTTCTGAGGGATGTAGTCCATAAGTCCATTATAGTCTTTCCCATACATTGCGCTCTGGCTTCCCCTAGAGGCATAACGGTTGCAGTTCTCAGAGCCAACTTAAACACAGGGCTACAGATATATTGCCCCAGCTTATATGGATATATTGCCCCAGCTCACTCCTGTCTGGTCTGCTCTGCCAGGCCCCTCCGAGTCGTTGCCGGAGGCCGCCTGCTTTTCCTCCTACGAGCGGCCGCCAGCATAAAGCTCTGCTGCTCGCCTGGGATCTATCCACCAGCCAGCTGCGATCTCGCGAGATCGTGGAGTTCACGTAAACACGAGCTTCATGCCAGCGGTCGTTCCTAGAAGGAAAGTAACGGCGGCCGGCAATATGTTCTCTCGGGGGGGCAAATGTCCCGTTGCCCCCCCGGGTCACACTCAGTGGACCCTGGAAACTGCCACCCTAGGCCTTGTCGGCCTAGGCCAAGATACACCACTGGTATGTGCAAGCAATTCGCCAGGATTTGGTGAACTGCGTGCTCTCTAAATAGCCGAATGGCAAGGAAAGGTAACCGTATGCTGAATTTCACTGTTTAGTTACCTTTCGGCCACAATTCGGATCTCTTTGAATAACCCTGTGTGTCTCTCTCTGTAACTCTCACTGTTGTATTCTGACACAGAATGCAACTTCCATCATTCAAATGTAGATAAAATATTTCCCCACATTTTTTTCCACCCTTTCCTTTAGAAATGGCAGTTATACCTGAGATTTATGCCCCCTGAAATCACAGAAGTGAATGTGTTTGAAATGCATTTTGAGAACTATTTACATATATATACTGTATATTTATGACATGATATGCTGAAAGAATGTAATGATTATTCATTTACCTAATCTTGGAATTTTAAGAAATAGATTTATTATTAATATTATAAACATAATCCTAGGCAATTGACCTGCAATCTGCAAGGAACATGAAACTGTGGTTTGGGGGAAAGGTGTGTGCAAATTAATTGTTTATTCACAAAGCCCTGAAATTTCAGTGACAGTTTGGCGCCTTTCACTTCGGCGCACTTCAGCGATTCCATTTTGCCGACATTTCAGTGATTTTACTATTCCCTGAATGGTCACCATAGTGTGCTGAAGATAGTCGCCGAAACCCCACGAAAAAGGAGAACGTCCCTGAAGAGCACCGAAAAGCACCAAAAGGTGCCCAACAGTGCCCAAGTGGCCTTATCGAATTCCACCAAACAGCAAAAACATAACAAAAATTGGAAGTCTATTCTCCCAATAGGTGTTTAAACCAATAATAAATGTATTAAAATATGTCTAAATAATAAAAAGGACCTTTAAAAAAATAATAAAAGGTCTGTTACAGAATAAAAGAAAATGCCTTTTAAAAAAATTGGGAACCAAAACTCAATTTGGCAGTAAATGGTGCCATCTACTGGCCAGATATATAAATTTTAATTAATTATACAGTAATACATAACAAAAAAGCACTGGTTTCTGACAATGTTTTTTTGGAAAATCACTTGGTAGTGAAGGGGTTAAACCTGTCAAACGAAACCACCAAAAATCTGGGCATTTTTGCCAACTATTCTCTGATGTTCGGCGTTCTCTGAATAGATTAACCATTTCATCTCTATGAGGAATTTCACTGCCGCCGAACGGTATTGCACCATATTTCGCTAGCAATATTTGGCGAATTTCCAGCTTTCTGAGTAGCCAAATTGCCACGAAATTGCACTGTATGTGAGATAGACCATCCGGTGCAATTCGGTGGTCAATTCAGCAGTCATTGCATAACTCCTTAAAAGTTTTAAAAACTTAAAAAAATTTAATAAACTACCAGAACAAGAAAGTAACTATCACTTATAACTATGGTTCCAGACAAGATAATGTATGTTCTAGTTATATGTACATAGATTACATATGACATATATAAATAACACCTTCAGTAACCTCACAATTGGTAATATATCTCAATACATGCACTCTGAATAAACATTCTATATCATAAAAGTGACCTGACAGTGCTTAAGATTGTGAAGGTCTACAAATAGATTTCTCTTTCTATTGTAGCCTTAGGCCCCATTATTATTATTATTATTCTTTACTTATAAAGCGCCAGCATATTCCGCAGCGCTGTACAATAAGCACAGTATAGACAGGGTTACAATACATTGAACAACATTTGACAAACACTACAGGAGGAGATGAGGGCCCTATTCCCGTAGGAACTCACAATCTGGGAGGGTTGGGGTTGGAAACAGGAGGAGAGGACTGTAAGGTGAGAGTGATTGATGGTTGCGTCAGTGAGTTGGGTGGTAGGCTTCCCTAAATAGGAATGTTTTAAGGGAGCGTTTGAAGGAAGAGAAGTTAGGGGAAAGTCTGACAGTACGAGGGAGAGCGTTCCAGAGAGTGGGGGCTGCGTGTGAGAAATCCTGCAGTCTATCATGGGAAGAGGTGATGCGGGGAGAAGCTAGGCGCAGGTCACTGTTTGACCTTAGGGAGCGGGCTGGGGTGTATTTGGTGATTAGTGAGGACAGGTAGTGGGGCGCTGAGTTAGTGAGGGTTTTGTAGGTAAGGATAAGGATTTTGAACTTAATTCTGCAGTGGATGGGGAGCCAGTGAAGGGACTCGCAGAGGGGAGCGGCAGAGATAGAGCGGCGGGTGAGGTGAATTAGCCTGGCGGAGGCGTTCAGGATGGATTGTAGGGGGGAGAGGCGGGACAGAGGGAGGCCAGATAAGAGATTATTGCAATAGTCGAGTCGGGAGATTACCAGGGTGTATGAGTTGTTTTGTGGTGACAGCGGTAAGAAATGGCCGAATTCTGGAAATATTACGCAGTTGGTATCGGCAGGAGGAGGAAAGAGACTGGATGTGGGGGATGAAGGAAAGAGCAGAGTCAAGTGTAACTCCAAGACAGCGAACTTGGTTTGATGGGGAGATGGTGATACCCTCCACCGTGATAGAGAAGTCAGGAGGTGGGGAGGCATTGGAGGGAGGAATAAGTAGGAGCTCAGTCTTTGACATGTTGATCTTTAGGTGGTGGGAGGCCATCCAGGAGGAGATGCCAGATAAACAGTCACTGACTTTTGAAAGGACAGGGGGAGAGAGATCAGGGGTAGAGAGGTAGATCTGAGTGTCATCAGCGTAGAGGTGGTAATTAAAGCCAAAGCTGTTGATGATTTTGCCCAGGGAGGAGGTGTAGATGGAAAAGAGCAGAGGACCAAGGACAGAGCCTTGAGGTACACCAACAGATAGAGGCAATGAAGAGGAGGAGTTACCAGCAAAGGACACACAGAAGGACCTGTTGGATAAATAGGAGTCAACCCAAGCAAGTGCAGCGTCACCGAGACCCAGAGAGTTGAGGGTCTGTAGAAGGAGGGGGTGGTCAACAGTGTCAAAAGCAGCCGAGAGGTCGAGCAGGATGAGAATAGAATAGTGGCCGTGTTTTTTAGCAGTTAGGAGGTCGTTGGTGACTTTGGTGAGGGCAGTTTCAGTTGAGTGTAGGGGACGGAAGCCAGATTGCAGGGGGTCAAGTAGGGAATTGGAGGACAGGAAGAGGGAGAGGCGGTTGAAGACTAGTTTTTCTAAGAGCTTTGATGTGAAGGGAAGCAGGGATACAGGGCGGTAGTTGGATGGAGAGTTGGGGTCTAGGGATGGTTTCTTTAGTAAAGGGGTAACTAGCACGTGCTTGAAGGCGGATGGAAAGGAGCCAGTGGAGAGAGATAGGTTGAAGATGTGTGTGAGAGCAGGGGTGAGGGAGGAGGAGAGGGGAGGAATTAGATGTGAGGGAATGGGGTCGAGCAGACACGTGGTGAGATGGGAGGAGGACAATAAGGAATTGACTTCCTCCTCAGTGGCTGGGAGGAAGCGGCAGAGGGTGGCAGAGGGGACCTGTGGGAGTGGAGGTGGCAGATAACTATCTTGTGTTGGGATGTTGCTTCTGATAGTTAGAGTTTTACTGAGGAAGTAGTCTGCCAGGTCTTGAGCGCTGAAGGCAGCTGAGGGGGGAGGTGCAGGTGGGTAGAGGAGGGTGTTGAAGGTGGACCAGAGCCGTTTAGGGTTGGAGGACAGCGTAGATATAAGAGATGAAAAGAAGGATTGTTTGGCCAAGTGGAGGGCAGAGGTGTATGACCGGAGAATAAACTTGAAGTGAACAAAATCAGCTTCAGAGCGGGATTTCCTCCAGGCACGCTCTGCGGTGCGGGAGCATCTTTGCAGGTAGCGAGTCTGGAGGGTGTGCCAGGGCTGAAGCTGGCGGCGTGGGGCCATTCACACCTGGGCATTTTACAGCGCGTTCCTGTGCGCTGTAAAATGCCTAAACACAGAAATCTCATAATTTCCTATGGGGCCCGTTCACACCTAGGCGTTTTACAGCGCGTAGGAACGCGCTGTAAAACGTCCTACACCCAAAGAAGTACAGGAGCTTCTTTGGGGCGTATTGCACCGCGTTCACAGCCATAGACTGCAGCGTGAATGCACTGCAATGCACGTTCGCGTGTTTTTCAAGTATGAGCGAAACGCGCATCAAAAAACGCGTGTATTATGCGCGTCAAAAAACATTTAAGTGTGAATCCAGCCTTATATTATACACAGTGGTTGTGTGGTTCGTTTATCAGAGATCAAAGTGCATCATGCAAGTCATTCTAGTTAACAAAGAAACGGGAAATATACAAAGCTACATAGTGCAAATGTGCCTACAGAATTTATGAATACAACTGAATTCTGATAATCAGATCTCAATACTGAAGTATTACTTAACCTCCCTGGTGGTGATCCCGAGTGTGTCTCGGGGTTAAATTTCACCGCTGAGAGCAGTAACCCCGAGACACACACGGGTTGTATATTACCGCTCCCTCGCTGATCTCTGCAGCCTCCCCCAGCGATCGCAGTGTTTTATTTCCTGGATTCCTTCTCACGAGGAGGAAACCAGGAAGTAATGAGGTCGCGGTCGCTGGAGGAGGAGACAGCTGGGGACATCGAGGGAGCGCAGGGAGAGGTACTGTATCCAGAGGCATTCCGAGTGTTGCTCAGGGTTACCACTTCCAACATAGGAATTTAACCCCGAGCCACACTCGGGATGCCGCTGGGGGGGGGGGAGGGCGGGAAATAGAGCGCTTTCAGCAAAGATTTTGCTGAAGAAATAGACCACCAGGGAGGTTAAAGTGCTTAGTGCAACACGGTAAACTAAAAAAATGGTCGGAGCTGTGGCAATTGAGTTTTAATGTGGATAAGTGCAAGATAATGCACCTGGGACGTAAAAACCCAAGGGCTGAATATAGAATATTTGATACAGTCCTAACCTCAACATCTGAGGAAAGGGATTTAGGGGTTATTATTTCAGAGAGTCTAAGGGTAAGTAGTCAATGTAATAGAGCAGCAGGAAATGCTAGCAGAATGCTTGGTTGTGTAGGGAGAGGTATTAGCAGTAGGAAAAGGGAAGTGCTCATGCCACTGTACAGAGCACTGGTGAGACCTCACTTGGAGTACTGTGTGCAGTACTGGAGACCGTATCTCCAGAAGGATATAGACATCTTAGAGAGAGTTCAGAGAAGGGCTACTAAAATGGTGTACGGCTTGAAGGAGAAAAGTTACCAGGAAAAGCTTAATGATCTTAACATGTACAGCTTGGAAAAAAGACGAGGCAGAGGAGATATGATAGAAACATTTAAATATTTAAAGGGAATCCACAAGGTAGAGGAAGGGAGTATATTTAAAAGGAAATAAAGTAGCAAAACAAGAGGACATAGTCTTAGATTAGAGGGGCAAAGGTTTAAAAGTAACATCAGGAAGCATTATTTTACTGAGAGGGTGGTGGATACATGGAACAGCCTTCCAGTAGAAGTGGTAGAGGCCAAAACAGTAATTGAATTTAAGCAGGCATGGGATAGGCATAAGGCTATCCTAAACAAAAGATAAATCCAGGTAAAGTATCCATATAATTGGGCAGACTAGATGGGCTGAAAGGTTCTTATCTGCCGACATTTTTCTATGTTTCTACGATGCGTAATAAAGTGCTATTGAGGCAGCAGTATGTGGTACCAATATTTTATACACATATAATATTCTTTTTCAGCAAATAATATGTGTCAACAGTGCCAGTTGGTGGTTAAAGTGCACATTGGAAAAAAAAAAAAAAGTGCACATTGCAGATAAAGAACCATTATTCAAAGACTATTTTTACCAGAGTCAATAGGTTGGGTGATTTGGGGGGTTAATTTGCAGTGTTGATGGAATTAACATCTGGGTTATTCAGATGGTGCAGGGCAAATTGTGGTCGTACTCCTAAGCAATGGTGGAATAATCAATATGCCATGGCAACTTATTGTTAAATGAAGGCATGTGACTGATTGTATTTACAAGTATTAAAAGGCATGCTATAAAAGTGACGCTCTAAAAGAACTACTGGTCTACAGGAGCACACATTTTAATGCAATTTGTACAATATATCTAGCTGCCCGAATAACCATACAAAAATGTGTTATGTCCATAGACAGAAAGGCAGGTCTACAAATTATTACAAACAAATATATATTGCAGTATATGGTGCCACCTAGTGAAGAATTACCAAAAATGCTTCACTTTAAGAAAAATATTCTTTCCCAGACTGTAGCAGCTATACCTCACAATAGAGGGACATATCCCACAAGCTACTCCAAGCCCAAAATTTGACAAAAGTCCATCTTAAGTAAGTCCAGCGCTTGAATAGCAGTCTGAATCTTGAATATTCAAATCCTTATTCAGAGCTGTGTGTCCACTTGATATCATTAAAAAACTTCTTCAGTTCCTCCAAAAAAAATACAATAAAATAAAAATATATACAAGTATATAGCACAGAAAATTCATGATTTTTTAATAGAACCTAATTTTGTACTGACCGAGGAATATCACACGCATATTGTTCTGTTTCTCCACCAAAGCACTGAGAATGTGATCTCTTAACTTACTGTTGTGATGAGATGGCTATAGCTCCCAGTCTAGATGAATTACAGACAGTGACTCAATCGAGATGACACCTTGAAGATCTGTTGAAGTTTTATTCCAAAACTGTAGAAAATCCACAACAATATACATCCGATAGATTCATTATGATTTTTTTGACCTGAGTCCATAAGGCTTGCAAAGGATTACTGGGAAGGGAACAAGGGTGGAGCTATCTGAACAGGAAATCCCTACACCATGAGGAAGGGAGGGGATAAACCCAGGGGGAGATAAGACATGTGCAATTCTTAAAGGCATATCACAAGTCATGTGAAACATGACACTCCCCGTCGAAATCTATGATTTCTATAATTAAATAACTTTGACTAAAGTTCAAAACAAATAAGTGAAGATTCTTTTCCAGGAACATCTGAAAAACAAGAAGGAGGGAAGGGAAGAACAAGAGAAAAGAATGCAACATTAACAATTCTTGCAGATCTTGATCTTGATGGTCCAGGCTGTGTCAAGAATAGTCAGTGAGCCCATCTTCAGAGGGGAAGGCAGCAACGTGCACCAATCCTTCTTACCTCCCTTTGAGTCAAATTGATGACTTGTGAAGCTCGTCTTCTTCTTTGGGCAGAAGGAGTACTAGTTCCTTTATAGGCCTGAAGTAAATTGTAAATAAATTGTAAATTGTAAATGAATAAGTTGTAAAGTCCAGTACCAGTCCAGGAATTTTCTTGCGACTCCAATCATACGTTCTCAAGAGTCTCCCATGTGAAAGGAGTGAGGTGGGTTGAATTCCCATTTACACTTGTCATTCAAGAAGTTCAGTATCTTTTCTGGGCGAGAGGCCTCCTGAATTGTGGGGGGGTCTTTACAGATGTGCCGCTTGTGACATTGTTTGTCCGTGTCAGAGCTGTTTGTAAATTGATGAACAATGTGAATAAGACGTGCAATGGTTCGTACAACAGAAGACCACTTGGAAAAGCGTTCAAAACGGTGAGGACTCAGCCTTACCCTTTCTTTCACAGAGGTGTTGAGTGTAACGGTAACAGCTCTAATTTCTTTATCCAATTCTGGTTCAACCAGTTCAAATGTAGAATTTGAGATGAGGTCTTCATTCAAGAGTATTGGTGGGGATAGCCATAATGTGTCCAGAAATGCAGTAGCAGGTACTGCATGCGTACCTCGATCAGCAGGGTGGAAGTTAGTGGACACATAGTGCCATTGTTCAGGTGTAGAGAACTTTCTTATAAGTTCCATTCTGTTGCCGACAGACAAGTGGAACTGTCTTGTCTGATTGTGTATGTATTGCTTTGTGAAGGGCTTGTCACAGGCTGATACTTGTAACGTGAACGTGTCTTGATTAACGTTCCAAAGCAATCCAAGACTGCGCTGTGTAATGGAAAGGTCCGTTCCTAGTTGGAATTTCTTCACACTGCCAGCGTAGTCATCAGAGGGAAAGGCTCTCATGGCCTTGTCGCTGTTCGAAATGATTTTGTGAAGACTGAGGTTTGCAGTGGTAAGCATGTTCTGAATTCTAGTGAGAAGGTCAATAGCTTCTTCTTCTGTAGGCAGAGATTTGAGTCCGTCGTCTACATAGAAGTTCTTTTCGACGAACTGTCGTGCATCAAACCCAAATTCTTTCTCTCCTTCTTGAGCCGTTTTCCTCAGTCCATAAATTGCTACTGCGGGAGACGGACTATTACCGAAAACATGTACCTTCATCCGGTAGTCATTGCTTATTTCGATTTCAGTAAGGCTTTTGATACTGTTCCGCATAGAAGGCTTATCAATAAATTGCAATCTTTGAGTTTAGATTCCAATATTGTTGACTGGATTAGGCAGTGGCTGAGTGACAGACAACAGAGGGTTGTGGTAAATGGAGTTTATTCGGCACAAGGTCTTGTTACCAGTGGGGTACCTCAGGGGTCAGTACTTGGACCCATTCTCTTTAATATTTTTACTAGTGATATTGCAGAAGGTATTAATGGAAAAGTATGTCTTTTTGCTGATGACACAAAGATTTGCAACAGGGTTGACGTTCCTGGAGGGATCAGCCAAATGACAAATGATTTAGGTAAACTAAAAAAATGGTCGGAGTTGTGGCAATTGAGTTTTAATGTGGATAAGTGCAAGATAATGCACCTGGGACGTAAAAACCCAAGGGCTGAATATAGAATATTTGATACAGTCCTAACCTCAACATCTGAGGAAAGGGATTTAGGGGTCATTATTTCAGAGGATCTAAGGGTAAGTAGTCAATGTAATAGAGCAGCAGGAAATGCTAGCAGAATGCTTGGTTGTGTAGGGAGAGGTATTAGCAGTAGGAAAAGGGAAGTGCTCATGCCACTGTACAGAGCACTGGTGAGACCTCACTTGGAGTACTGTGTGCAGTACTGGAGACCGTATCTCCAGAAGGATATAGACATCTTAGAGAGAGTTCAGAGAAGGGCTACTAAAATGGTGTATGGCTTGAAGGAGAAAAGTTACCAGGAAAGGCTTAATGATCTTAACATGTACAGCTTGGAAAAAAGACGAGACAGAGGAGATATGATAGAAACATTTAAATACGTAAAGGGAATCCACAAGGTAGAGGAAGGGAGTATATTTTAAAGGAAACAAAATAGCAAAACAAGAGGACATAGTCTTAAATTAGAGGGGCAAAGGTTTAAAAGTAACATCAGGAAGCATTATTTTACTGAGAGGGTGGTGGATACATGGAACAGTCTTCCAGTTGAAGTGGTAGAGGCCAAAACAGTGATTGAATTTAAGCAAGCATGGGATAGGCATAAGGCTATCCTAAACAAAAGATAAATCCAGGTAAAGTATCCATGTAATTGGGCAGACTAGATGGGCCGAAAGGTTCTTATCTGCCGACATTTTTCTATGTTTCTATGTTTCTAGTCTATGACTTCATCATTGACATCATTATTGCGATACCATCGGAATCTGAGGAAGTTCTGTGTTTCTTCACGGACGATGAAACAGTGGAACATCTGCTGAATGTCAGCCATAATAGCAATTGGTTCTTGTCTGAAGCGAAGTAAAACTCCTATGAGGTTGTTGTTCAGATTAGGCCCAGTGAGAAGACTGTCATTGAGGGAGACACCCTCATGTCGAGCACTTGAGTCGAAGACCACCCTATTCTGATCAGGCTTGCGAGGATGATAGACACCAAAGCATGGAAGATACCAGCATTCTTCTCCTTCCTTAAGCGGAGGTGCAGGCTCAGCATGATCTCTCTCAAGCACTTTCTGCATAAAGTCCACAAAGTGTCTTTTCATCTCAGGTTTCCGATTCAAACTGCGTTGTAAAGAAGTAAACCGTGCTTCTGCATGTTCTCTGTTGTTTGGTAGTCTCTTTCTTGGAGTACGGAATGGTAGAGGTGCTACCCAGCTGTTGGAATCATCTTGGTGGAACTCTTTACTCATGGTTTTCAGGAATTCTTTGTCTTCCATGGTAGCTGCCAACTCGTTGTCTTTAGATGTTACCTCAAACACTGTGTTGCCGATGTTGTCATCCCAGAAATTAAGAGCTTTCTCTTCGTCCTGTATGATGTGTCGTTGTGCGCTCTTATGAAGCAGTCTTTCCTTCACATGATATTGGTGTGGTCGTCGTGCAGAACAAGAAGTCCGACCATTTGGCAGGACGTGTGTTTTAAAGGAGGACACAGAGTAAGGTTTTCTGCCTCTGTCTCTACAAACATTGCCTATGATGACCCAGCCTAGATCCAGACACTTAGCATATGGCGCATCTTGTGGACCGTTGATTCGTTGACGAACTTTGTGCACCCTTAAGATGTCTCGGGCGAGCAACAGTAGGATCTCAGCACTTCCGTCGAGGGCTGGTATTTGGTAGGCTATGTCCTTCAAGTGAGAATGGTGCAAGGCAGCTTCAGGAGTAGGGATCTCCTCTTTGTTGCTTGGAATCTGATTGCACTCAGTGATAGTGGGCAAAGGTATTTCCACATTGTCGTTCAGAGGAGCAATCACAAGACCGCTGGCTCTCCTACCTAAGACTTCAGTAGTGCCGGTGCATGTAGTTAGGGTATATGGTAGAGCATTTTCTTTTATGTTCAAAAGTTCAAAAAATTGTGTTGTTGCAAGAGATCTGTTACTCTGATCATCCAGAATGGTATACAGTCTTATGGCCTTTTCAGGTTGACCTCTTGGGTATACACGAACCAAACATATCTTTGCGCAGGATTTGTCACAGAGTCCTTCTCCACAGACTTCCGTACATGAAGAGAACACTGAGGTGGAAGGTACTGCTTGATCTGTGCGCTCTCCACCTTGCTTTGCCTCAGGAGGATTGTTTGTGGGCTTAGTAAAGTTGTGCGGATATGGATGAAGAGCTTGCACATGGTCATCGCTGTCACACTCTATGCATTTAATGATAGCTTTACAGTCCTTTGCAAAGTGTTCTGTGGAGGCGCAGCATTTGTAGCAGACCCCAAATTTCTTTAAAAGTTCTTTACGTTCTTGTAGGGTTTTCTTTCTGAAGCCAATACATTTCTTAAGTGGATGCGGTTTGTTATGTATGGGACATTGGCAATTTGGGTTCTCGATGTTCTTGTTTTGTTCAGTCTTTTCAAGAACTGTAGCAGGTGCAGGTAGAACAGTGGTCCTTTTCACGGACACTGGTCCTCGATGGTCTCTGTGTGTCATACGTGTGTTTGTAGGTCTTGGAGGGGGTGAACTGAGAGGGTTACCTTCACCATAGGAGAAACTTGGGTCATTCTTTGTGTCTGCAATTCTTTTGATGAACTCACAGAAGTAGGAAAAAGGAGGAAAGGCAATTTGATGTCTTTCCTTGTACTTTGATCCAAGCGATGCCCATTTTCTTGAAGGCCATACGGTAGCTTGAGAACAATAGGGTTGATGCCACGAGGGGTGTCAAGGTAACTGAGACCAGGTAAGCGGATGTCAGCTTTAGCGAGTTGAAGCTCCAATAAAACATCGCTGAGTTCTTGAAACTTTAAATTCTCTCTAGCGGAAATCCTTGGGAAACTGTGCAATCTTTTGAATAAGGCATCTTCAATGGCTTCTGGACTGCCAAAGGTACATTCAAGTCTGTCCCAAGCAGCATTAAGGCCTGCAGCAGGGTTGTCAATATGAACCCCTTTGAGCCTCTTGATGCATTCAGTAGACTGGGGACCTAGCCATCTGATGAGCAGATCTAATTCTTCTGTAGCAGTGATGTCTAGGTCACTCATTGTGGCTTTAAAAGGTGGATTTCCATCCTCTGTAATTTTCAGGCTTGTCATCAAACTTGGTGAGGCCTGTCTTTGTGAGCTCTCTGCGAAGCATGTATTTAGCAAACTGCGACATGTCCGTGTTTTCAGACTTTGGGTGCATGACTGCAGGTGACTTGGGAACATATGTTGGTGCTGAGGCATTCAACACTGGAACTGGTTTAAAGTTCATTGGCATGTTGGTTTGTAGCTGTGGAGCAGTGTGCTTGCTAGTAGGTACTTGGCTGATGTCAAGGTAAGGTGGATAGTTTATTATGTGCATGCTATTGTTCACTGCTTGGTGAGATGCTGCAGTCTGGTGTACTGGAAGATATGAAGGCAAATTGTCTTGGAGTACAGTAGGTGCGGAGAAGAGACCTTGGTTGAGTGCTTTGGTTGCTGTGACAGGGAGCTGACGTTCTGGAAAGGAATGTGAAGAATCTGAGGCATAAGACACAGCTGAGTGTCTGCTGCTACTGTTGTCTCTTTCACTAGCAGCCTGTTCTAAAACTTTTAATCTTGCCATGGCCGTGGCATGTTCACATTGTTTTTCCAAAAGTTCCATTTCCACTTTGTGGCGTGTGGCTTCAGCTTCCTTGCGTGCGGCTTCAGCTTCCATTTCTGCCTTCTGGCGTGCGGCTTAAGCCTCCATTTCTGCCTTCTGGCGTGCGGCTTCAGCCTCCATGCGTGTGGCTTCAGCTCCCATTTCTGCCTTCTGGCGTGCGGCTTCAGCCTCCATTTCTGCCTTCTGGCGTGCGGCTTCAGCCTCCATGCGTACGGCTTCAGCTCCCATTTCTGCTTTCTTTTTGGCGAAGGCTGCCTGAATTTTAGAATCTTCAGCATCAGCACGGGCCTTTATGAGTTGTTGACTGAGTGTGGAAGACCTTGATTGTAGGGATTTGGAAGACCTTGAGGAGTGTCTGGAGGATGCAGAGCGGTGGGATCTGGATTCATGGAGCTGTGCAATTCTTACTTCTGCCTTTGTCTTTGTTTGCAACACTAAATTGTCTCTTTCTAGATTGAGCTCATTGAATCTCATTAGTTCTTCCAGTGACACTTTAGTGTTGTACCGCTTTAAGAGATGAATATATTTAACACACAGTCTTTGATAATTCTGATAAGCGACATCTAATTGCTTAATAGTGCTCTCTAGTTGTAATGCATCATGACATGGTTGAGAGAGAGCTGACATGCATGTGACATTAGTACACCATAGATCATTTGTTTGAGACACCAACTCTTTTGCGTGAGCTTCAAGATTTTCTTGTACTTTCCAGGTTGGTTTTGTTAATCTTTTTTCTCTTTTGTTTGGTTCTGGGTTTAATTCCTGATCTGAAAGGATTTCTGAGTCTGGTAGTGTGTCAGTTTGCATGTTGATTTGCTGGAACATTTTGCTGACAAGGAGAGGGTTAATGATCTAGTTCTATAGCAGCAGAGAAATGTATGAATTTTGCTCAGCTCAGCTAGGATTTCTAGGCACTGGGTGAAGAAAGATTTGTTTTTACTTTCTTTTCACAGTCAAATCACATGCAATGCGTACAGAGAAATAAACTGGTTGTAGTGTACAGATGCACGGGATAAACTGTTTGTAAGGCACAGATGTATTGAACTTTCACAGCACTAATATCCTTTGTTGAATGCTATGCTGGGACTTGCTTGCAGGCACATACAGGCTTGTGGTAATGGCTGCACTGTGTGAAGCTGCTATTTCCACTGTCCCTAAAGCGTCTCCCTGTGTATCCAGAGCTAGCAAGGATCCTATGGAGGATGTCTGACTGATCTTTCTTGATCTTTTGGCTGATCTTTCTAAGATCTTCTGACTGATATACAGTTGTGTTCAAAATTATTCAACCCCCACTGAAATTGAGTGTTTTGGCCAGTTTGACATTGATTTTGATCATTCAGTCATCTTGCTTACAATTAAATCAAAGAGGCACGTGTAGGTCAGACAAATATAACATAACATTTATAATGAAATAACCACAAATGTCTTTTCTGTGCTCACATCATTATCAGTTTTATTCAACCCCCAAGTGACATTCAATCTTAGTACAACATCCTTTTACAGTTATAACCTCTTTTAAATGTGAAGCATAGCTTGACACAAGTGTCTTGCAGCGATCTACGGGTATCTTCGCCCATTCGTCATGGGCAAAAGCCTCCAGTTCAGTCACATTCTTAGGCTTGCGCACTGCAACTGCTTTCTTTAAGTCCCACCAGAGGTTCTCAATCGGATTTAAGTCAGGTGACTGCGATGGCCACTCCAAAATGTTCCAGCCTTTAATCTGCAACCATGCTCTAGTGGACTTGGAGGTATGCTTGGGATCATTGTCCTGTTGAAAGGTCCAATGTCTCCCAAGCCTCAGGTTTGTGACGGACTGCATCACATTGTCATCCAATATCTCCTGGTAGTGAAGAGAATTCATGGTACCTTGCACACGCTGACGCTTCCCTGTACCTGCAGAAGCAAAACAGCCCCAAAGCATGATTGACCCCCCGCCATGCTTCACAGTAGGCAAGGTGTTCTTTTCTTCATAGGCCTTGTTCTTCCTCCTCCAAACATAGCGTTGATCCATGGGCCCAAACAGTTCTAATTTTGTTTCATCAGTCCACAGAACACTATCCCAAAACTTCTGTGGTTTGTCCACATGACTTTTGGCATACTGCAGTCGACTCTTCTTATTCTTTGGAGACAGCAAGGGGTGCGCCTGGGAGTTTTGGCATGGAGGCCTTCATTACGCAGTGTGCGCCGTATTGTCTGAGCTGAAACTTCAGTACCCACATCTGACAAATCTTTTCTCAGTTCCTCAGCAGTCACACAGGGACTTTTCTCCACTCTACGCTTCAGGTAGCGCACAGCAGTCGAAGTCAGCATCTTCTTTCTGCCACGACCAGGTAGCGTTTCAACAGTGCCCTTTGCCTTGAATTGCGAATGATGCTTCCTATGGTCTCTCTTGGTATGTTTAACATCTTTGCAATCTTCTTATAGCCATTGCCCTTCCTGTGAAGAGTAATCACCTCTTCTCTTGTCTTCCTGGACCATTCTCTTGACTTCACCATGTTTGTAACCACACCAGTAAATGTCTAGAAGGTGCTGAGTAACACAGTCATTTTAAAGCTGCCTAATTGGTGCTTATTATGCTTTATTGCTGTTCCGTGACATCCACAGGTGTTTTCAATACCTGATGGAAAACACTTGAATGAACCTCTGTTCTTCAGAGTGGTAGTCTTTAAGGGGTTGAATAATTGTGTCAATGAAGAATTCACAAAAGAAACATTTACTACTGTATTACAAAACCAATTGATGTCATTTTAGTTGCATATGGTTCTTTAAAAAGTCCTTGTAGGATTTCATTCTGAATACAATTACAAATGTACACTAAATTCCCTAAAACCCTTTACAGCATTGGGGGTTGAATAATTTTGAACACAACTGTATATGATTTTTTTGACTGTTCTGTTTCTCCACCAAAGCACTGAGAATGTGATCTCTTAACTTACTGTTGTGATGAGATGGCTATAGCTCCCAGTCTAGATGAATTACAGACAGTGACTCAATCGAGATGACACCTTGAAGATCTGTTGAAGTTTTATTCCAAAACTGTAGAAAATCCACAACAATATACATCCGATAGATTCATTATGATTTTTTGACCTGAGTCCATAAGGCTTGCAAAGGATTACTGGGAAGGGAACAAGGGTGGAGCTATCTGAACAGGAAATCCCTACACCATGAGGAAGGGAGGGGATAAACCCAGGGGGAAGATAAGACATGTGCAATTCTTAAAGGCATATCACAAGTCATGTGAAACATGACACATATTCTCCTGAGCCTGTACGTGTCTTGCTCAGTAAAATAGGAATTTCAAAATACTTTTAATAAAACATATAAGTCGCCTTTTGTCTTAAATATCAGACCGACTGAGGAAGCCAATATTTAAAGCTAAATGCATCTTGATATTCTTTACATGTTATTTAAAGTTCTTTTTTTTTAATTTAATGTCTATGAACCCATCTTCTGTGGCCCCAAGACACCATTAAATGTGTGGAGCAGAGCCGGCCCAAACCACTGTGCTGCCTGGAGCTAAGGAAGAATTGCTGCCCCACCCCTAAAAAAACATGGTGTGTATGAGCAAATCACAGAGCACCACATTTTACGGCCCACTGTCCCACACATCCATATAGCGTCACACACACACACTTCCTCATACACACTTACACACTTCCACAGTCACATACTTGCAGTCACACACACACATAACACAGCCGGTAACGGGGAGACGCAGAGGATTAATGACTCCAGAGGGCACAGAGTTACTGTCGATTATATTTCACAGAGTGTGCCTTTAAATAGTGTAGCGCTCACTCCCGGAGGAGCCACAGAATTTGAACCTCAGGTCAGTCTCCCCGCACTAGGGAATAAATATACTCCAGCACCGTCGTGGATTTTATAAATTATATAGTTTACTGAATAAACTGGCATATAATGAGTAACACGGTATATATATATATATATATGTATATATTTACAGTACTTCGGAATGCGGGAAACGCGCAGCGGAAAAGAAATACAATACTTCGTAATGCGAGAAACGCGCAGCGGAAAAGGAAAAAAGTATTTTTAACCCCCTTAGTGGTTGGAGTGTGAGTCCCGTACAGGTTATGTCCCAAGGAATGTATGTGTATGGGTGTATTGGTACCCGGGTACAATATCCAACTGGCCAGTGAATTATTTATGAGGTATCTTCGACTAGTCACGTTGGGGCCCTGTGGGCTTTGAACAAACTGCAGCGTGCTTTAGTATTTTACAGCGGCCTGGAAGGCCTCTCACCCATCCGCCAGATACTCTGTGCTCCGCTCGACCCAGGACGTCTCTCCGCTCGATTTTGACTGGGATTCTCTGTGTCACCGGATGCGCTGTCTTGCTTGTCTGTATCTGCCACAAGATGTCCAGCTCACCGCCTGCACTCCCTGTTAGATCGTCTGCGGTTCTCCTAACTCGGGGTCCTTCAGCTTACTCTGTATCAGCGTGGGTTACTATCGGTGGATCACTGGGTCTTCGTGTAATAAGAAGGGAAAAACCCGATCTCCAGCTCTGCTAGGCCGCACCTCCGCTCTGGCCTGGTCGTGATCACTCTCTGTTACACTTGCGTCTTGCTCCTCTCACTCCTCTGCGTGCTCTCCCAGCTCTTTCCACGAGGCTGCGGATATCAGTGTCTCTCTCCCACCCACTTCCTGTTCCCGCCCACAAAGCATGCTGGAAAATGTAGTCCCAATGTTCAGTGTCTTACATCGCGCTTGTCTCCCTCCGGTGGCCAAAAACAAGTACTACAACGACAGGGGATTTAAAACCAGCGCCACAATAGAAATTAGGAAAGTGCTTGTGTTTTCACCATGATTTAATAATTCAGGGAATACTAGGGGGGGGGGGTAAAAGCCATAAAGCGGCATTAAAACATGCAGCGTCCCAGTAATTTCTGTAATTCCCCCATTAAATCCTGGCAGCTCCATACTAAACCCCCCCCCCTCAGTATAGAAAGGTAAAAATTTGATTTATTTTAGTAAAGTCACCCAGGCCTTCCCAGGCCAGTGAAAAGCAGATCCTCCAGCTATTAACAACTAACAACAGCTCCCATCATGCTGTACGGGTTGTAAGGAAACTGCAGATTGTCTTCAATCTGGGCCCCACGCAGCCCTCAATCGGCAGCTCCCTCAGGACTGTGGGATAGGGTGTCTGTCCAGGCCTTCCCTCAACCAGGACAGAGGAGCTGGCAGTGCTTTAAGGGGGCAGCAACATGTCCCTGTGAGGAGGGATGGGAGGGAGGGGAACCTCCATAACACACACGGGGGGGGGCACAGAGTCTCCTGTATGAAATCAAGCCAGGCCTACCTCCTCAGCAGCCTCATGGTTCCCTGGGATTAATTTAAAGGCGCGCACTTGCCTACGCCATCAGAGCCCTGCCACACGTGTCATGTGACAGGCTCCAAACACCGCGTTCTGTCTCACAGGCGCACTGCGCTGCAGGAGAGACCACAGCCAGGCTGTATCACTGGTAAAACTTAAGCTGATGGCCTCCATGCCTGATGAAAGGGTGGGCACTGGCCCACTAAAAGGGGCAGTCACGGCTTGGTTTTCAACGGAACGCTGTCCTGCAGCTGTGTCCGGGCTGGCGGCCTTTGAAAGAGCAGCAAAATGCTGCCCCTGACAAAGTGCTGAATGGAGCGGCTGCTCCACCCCGCTCCATGTACGGGCCGGCCCTGTTGGGGAGACCTTCATTAATCCTACTGGTCTGTGGTTGTTGTGATAATCTACAACATAATTGTGTTCATACTGTATACCTTATGAGGAAAAGAGGACCAAGTAAAGGACAGAAGACCCCTGTAGGAATTATAAAGGAGGGTGGATCGTCTCTACAGATCCAACTGCATATTTTACCGAGCCAGACATGTACAGGCTCAGGTGCTCGTTCGTTCCCCGCACTTTGGGGAATCAAATTCCCAGACCCTGCGGTGAATACAGCATTCACCGCAGGGCAGTGCCGGACTGGCCTACCGGGATACTGGGAGAAATCCCGATAGGCTGATTAATTTTTTCGGCCGCTGGGGCCGTTTTATAGTGGCTGGTCTTGGTTTTTTTGTTTTTTGTGGCTGCAGTACTTGGGAGTAGTCACATGTCTCCAGCTTCCTGGGTGGTCTGTGTAACGCACGAGACTGGAAGAGGCAGTGAGTTACCAGTGAGTTGTGGGAAGGAGAATTCTCCTCCCACTCTGTATCACACCCTGGCCCTGCTGCTTGTGTTCTGTCATTTTCCTGAACACATAGAGCTGGGGCAGAACCGGGGAGATGTTTTTTTTTGTCTTCTTGGTGCTGGGTGGCTTTTTTTTTTTTGGAGGGGGGGCTGTTCTGGCTGCACATGGACCTGGATGCTCTGTGCTTCTGTAAATTTGGGGTGCAGGCAGTGTGCTCGGTGCAGCACATGTCCCTAGGGAGGGGGCTGGCTGTAGATCTATCACATTGGGCTCTCTCTGTCCTTAGATCTTGTAACGATGAGCCCCCTATAGGGTGATGGGGAGCCCCCAATCTGCGGAGATTGAAGCCTTAAGGGCAGGTATACAGATTCCAGGGAACAAACCAGGATATTACAGGAATTAGAAAGATCCCGAAGCCCTGACTGAGATCCTTGAAAGGTGGTCTCGAAATACTAACTAAGTTAGGTCTGCAAGGTGTATAAAACATAAACCAGACATACAATGAATGCAGGTATTACACGGATAAATAAGCACGGTACAGGGGACAGACAGAAGAGTGATCCAAATACAAGAGCCAAAGGTCATACACAGAATATCATAACTTGAAGGGTCAGACAAGAGAGAGATCCTAAACACATGAGCCAGAGGTCATACACAGAATAGCAAAGTAAACAGCACACAGGGACTAGGCAAGAAAGACTATCCTGGTCAAGGATCAAGGGGAATCCTGGTCCTACATTATAGGGCAGAACAGGTCATGTGACCGCAGACCAATAAGCCCAACAGATGGCCTGCAGCCTGAAAACAAAAACAAACAGGAATCCCTGCTACCACCAGCAGGGGGCAAGGCCGAGACGTGACATAACCCCCTCCCTTACGGTGACCTCCTGGGCATCCAAGAAAGAAAACATGGACGGCATGAAAACGGATAAGACCAACAGTCACCAGTACCCATTGGAATCCCACTCAGACTCAGAGTAGTCAGTATGTGCCTGAGCAAGCAAAGCTCTTTCATAAACCTCCAGGTCCTCTCTGCAGATCACTGCACCATTAGAGGCCCGTACACAACCCTCGGCTACCGGGCTAGAGTCTCGTACCCGAGGGTCCGACGGCATGAGTACCTTGGACCTTGAATGGAGTGAATCATCAGTCCCAGGTTGGTTACGGTTAGTCACCTTCTTGCGTCTCCTGGGCAGTGATCTAGGAGTTCTGTCCACACCATAGAACATAGAGGCAATAGAGGTACTGCCAGATCCAGTGACAGTATTCTTGCCCTGAGATTGTATATTACATCTCACAGTGGAACCACTAGACACAGTGGACTTACTGTCCACCCCAGAGACAATGACCTTGCCATTAGACATGGCCCCGAACGATACAGTACAGGGTGTGTGCATGACTGGTAAACTCTCGGTATATGGGACATCACCAGGACATGGTACAGTTGGCGCCACAACAGTCTTACAACTCTCCCCAGGAGGAGTATATTGTGGATCATCTGAATCAGACTCTTCCAACAGCCCTTGCAGAATGCCAGGGTGTCTCTGGAGCACTACCCAGTGCGTCTCACGCATCAAAGAGCCAGAGGGCTTCCGTATATATCCCTTGGGAACACAATGTGATTTGGGGATCATAGTACCCTTCAAACCACCAGCTTGCCGGATTTCCCTGATTACTGTGCGGAATAAGGCAACCTCGGACTTAGAGGGTGTAGTATCACTGGAACCAGAACAGAGCGTGGAAGTTTCAGAACCAGATTGGCTAGGGTTGATCAACTTTTCCTGTCTTCTCTTTGAGCAAGACGTAGACTTGGTGACCACCTCACAAGGCTTGACAATGGTGGGGACAACACTGGACTCACTGTGGGGCAAGGGCACAGTGGTCTCATGTGCCAATCCAGGCACGTCGGCCTCATAACAAAACGTGGCCACAGCTGTCTCGTCTAACCTGGGTGCAGCTGTCTCGCCTAACATGGGCGCAGCTGTCATTGCTGACATACAGCTTGTCCCGGACACCACTGGCAAGGTGCCAGTCTCAGGCATCACGAGTGACATATTGTCAGTACCCGACATGGCTGGCTTCTCATTACCAGTACCCGACATGGCTGGCTTCGTGCCAGTAGATACAGACATGGCTGGCAACGTGCCAGTAGATACAGATATGGCGTGCAACGTGCCAGTAGATACAGACACGGCTGGCAACGTGCCAGTAGATAGACATGGCTGGCATCGTGCCAGTGGATACAGACATGGCTGGCTTCGTGCCAGTGGATACAGACATGGCTGGCTTCGTGCCAGTGGATACAGACATGGCTGGCTTCATGCCAGTAGATACAGACATGGCTGGCAACGTGCCAGTAGATACAGACATGGCTGGCATCGTGCCAGTGGATACAGACATGGCTGGCAACGTGCCAGTGGATACAGACATGGCTGGCATCGTGCCAGTGGATACAGACATGGCTGGCATCGTGCCAGTGGATACAGACATGGCTGGCAACGTGCCAGTAGATACAGACATGGCTGGCATCGTGCCAGTGGATACAGACATGGCTGGCAACGTGCCAGTGGATACAGACATGGCTGGCAACGTGCCAGTGGATACAGACATGGCTGGCATCGTGCCAGTGGATACAGACATGGCTGGCTTTGTGCCAGGGGAAGCAGACATGGCTGGCTTCATGCCAGTAGATACAGAAATGGCTGGCTTCGTGCCAGTAGATACAGACATGGCTGGCTTCATGCCAGTAGATACAGACATGGCTGGCATCGTGCCAGTGGATACAGACATGGCTGGCAACGTGCCAGTGGATACAGACATGGCTGGCATCGTGCCAGTGGATACAGACATGGCTGGCTTTGTGCCAGGGGAAGCAGACATGGCTGGCTTTGTGCCAGGGGAAGCAGACATGGCTGGCTTCGTGCCAGTAGATACAGAAATGGCTGGCTTCGTGCCAGTAGATACAGACATGGCTGGCTTCGTGCCAGTAGATACAGACATGGCTGGCAACGTGCCAGTAGATACAGACATGGCTGGCTTCGTGCCAGTAGATACAGACATGGCTGGCTTCGTGCCAGTAGATACAGACATGGCTGGCAACGTGCCAGTAGATACAGACATGGCTGGCAACGTGCCAGTAGATACAGACATGGCTGGCAACGTGCCAGTGGATATAGGCATGGCTGGATTTTCATTGCCAGTGGGAACAGGCATGGCTGGCTTTTTATTACCAGTGAGAACAGGCATGGCTGGCTTTTCATTACCAGTGAGAACAGGCATGGCTGGCTTTTCATTACCAGTGAGAACAGGCATGGCTGGCTTTTCATTACCAGTGAGAACAGGCATGGCTGGCTTTTCATTACCAGTGAGAACAGGCATGGCTGGCTTTGCATTCCCAACCGGAGACACTGCAACCTCACTGTGGGACGAGGGCATAGTGATCCCACGATTCAACAGATTTGAGGTGGCTATTCTGCCAGTCTGGATGCCTATGGAGGACACACCAGTACCTCCATAGCAATACCTGGATACATGGTTCCCCTGCCATTGCTTAACAGGTTTAATACACAATGTTCAATAGTGTGATTTGGATCTGCACAATAAAAACAGAGACCATACAACCTGCGTCTTTCCTTCTCAGACATGGGTTTGCAAGTAGTGCAAGGGTGGTGCTGCATCGTTAGCTGCAGCAGGTGATAGGCTCAGAGCCTCCATTAACCTCTGCAGCTCTTTCATCATAGCAAGCACCAAGTTCAATACAGCTTCATACATATGAGACATACCTGCCAGCTTCTATTATGGGACCAGGATAATGTAACGATGAGCCCCCTATAGGGTGATGGGGAGCCCCCAATCTGCGGAGATTGAAGCCTTAAGGGCAGGTATACAGATTCCAGGGAACAAACCAGGATATTACAGGAATTAGAAAGATCCCGAAGCCCTGACTGAGATCCTTGAAAGGTGGTCTCGAAATACTAACTAAGCTAGGTCTGCAAGGTGTATAAAACATAAACCAGACATACAATGAATGCAGGTATACAGATTCCAGGGAACAAACCAAGATATTTACAGAAACTAGAAAGATCCCTAAGCCCTGACTGAGATCCTTGAAAGGTGGTCTCGAAATACTAACTAAGCTAGGTCTGCAAGGTGTATAAAACATAAACCAGACATACAATGAATGCAGGTATTACACGGATAAATAAGCACGGTACAGGGGACAGACAGAAGAGAGATCCAAATACAAGAGCCAAAGGTCATACACGGAATAACATAACTTGAGGGGTCAGACAAGAGAGAGATCCTAAACACATGAGCCAGAGGTCATACACAGAATAGCAAAGTTAAACAGCACACAGGGACTAGGCAAGAAAGACTATCCTGGTCCAAGGATCAAGGGGAATCCTGGTCCTACATATAGGGCAGAACAGGTCATGTGACCGCAGACCAATAAGCCCAACAGATGGCCTGCAGCCTGAAAACAAAAACAAACAGGAATCCCTGCTACCACCAGCAGGGGCAAGGCCGAGACGTGACAGATCTGGGCTGTAACATTGCTCTGTGGGGGCCTGTGTTCCCAGATCTGGGTTGCAATGTTGCCCAGTGCCTGCCTGGTGGGAATGCTCCTTAAACAGAGAGGAAACCGACTGATCACATGACTGGAGGTTCCTCTGTAGGGAGAGAGCTGTGACAGGAAGTGCAGAAGAGAGCCATGTGCTGCTACAGGAGGACAGAGCTGCTGGATTCCCACTCCCCAGGAAGAAGGAAGCAGTGGCGTAGCGTGGGTTGTCAGCGCCCGGGGCCAGCCAAGAATTGCCCCCCCAAACTGTGGACACGTTATCGATATTGCCCCAGCTCTCACATGGATATTGCCCCAGCTCACACATGAATATTGCCCCAGCTCACACATGAATATTGCCCCAGCCAGCTCTCACATGGATATTGCCCCAGCTCACACATGGATATTGCCCCAGCTCACACATGAATATTGCCCCAGCCAGCTCTCACATGAATATTGCCCCAGCTCACACATGGATATTGCCCCAGCTCACACATGGATATTGCCCCAGCTCACACATGAATATTGCCCCAGCCAGCTCTCACATGAATATTGCCCCAGCTCACACATGGATATTGCCCCAGCTCACACATGGATATTGCCCCAGCTCACACATGGATATTGCCCCAGCTCACACATGGATATTGCCCCAGCTCTCACATGGATATTGCCCCAGCTCACACATGGATATTGCCCCAGCTCACACATGGATATTGCCCCAGCTCACGGATTTGCCCCAGCTCATGGATTTGCCCCCAGCTCATGGATTTGCCCCAGTTCTCACATGGATTTGCCTCAGCTCATGGATTTGCCCCCAGCTCATGGATTTGCCCCAGCTCATGGATTTGCCCCCAGCTCATGGATTTGCCCCCAGCTCATGGATTTGCCCCAGCTCATGGATTTTCCCCCAGCTCTCACCTGGATACTTGTGTAGCGCTCACTCCCGGAGGAGCCGCTGAAATTGAACCTCGGGTCAGTCTCCCCGCACTAGGGAATAAATATACTCCAGCACCATTGTGGATTTTATAAATTATATAGTTTACTAGAATAAATGGCATATAATGAATAACACGGTGTTCGTATATATATTTACAGTACTTCGTAATTCGAGAAACGCGCAGCGGAAAAGAAATAAAAATAAATCTTTAACCCCCTTTTGTGTGTTTGGGGAGTGAGTCCCGCACAGGTTATGTCCCAGAATGTAGGTGTGTGTGTGTGTTATGGTACCCGGGTACAATATTCAACTGGCCAGTGAATTGCTTATAAGGTATCTTCGACTAGTCAAGTTGGGGCCCTGTGGGTTTTGGAAACAAACAGCAGCGTGCTTTATTTTCACAACGGCCTGGAAGGCCTCTCACCCATCCGTCAGATACTTGATGCTCCGCTCGACCCAGGACGTCTCTCCGCTCGATGTTGACTGGGGTTCTCTTGGTTACTGGATCCGCTGTCTGGCTTTCTGTAGCTGCCACAAGATATCCAGTTCACCGCCTGCTCTCCCTGTCCAATCGATCTGCGGTACTCTTAACTCGGGGTCCTCCAGCTTCCTCAGTAGTCCTGTGAATCACTGGGTCTTCCTCTGGTAAGGCTGAATAACCCGGTCTTTAGCTCTGTCAGGCCCCAGCTGCGCTCCGGCCTAGTCACTGTCTCGTTCTGCTGCTCTGCGTCTTGCTCCTCTCACTCCCTGGCGCGCTCTGCCAGCTCTCTCCACGAGGCTCAGGATGTAAGCGTCTGTGTCCCACCCACTTCCTGTGTCCGCTCCCAAAGCATGCCGGGAGATGTAGTCCCAATGTTCAATGTCTCTCATCGCGCTTGTCTCCCTCCGGTGGCCAAAAATAGGTACTGCCACGACAGGGAATTAAACCCAGCGCTACACTTGCCCCAGCTCCGGATCCAGCAGGGGTTGAGGGGGCCCAGATGCCGGGCAGCGGGAGTGCCTGCCCAGTCCTGAACAGCGTGCGAGTCCGTCCGTGTTGAAGGGGAGGCGGCTGCGTGCGTACGCAGGTCACGCGGTCCGGCCAGTCAGGTGGTACAGAGACTCAGTACCACCTGATTAGCTGGACCACGTGACCGGCTGCGCCTGCACGCAGCCACATCCCCTTCAACACGGATGGACTCACTGTTCAGGACCGGGCAGCAGCATTCCCGCTGCCCGGCATCTGGGTCCCCTCAACCCGCGGGCCCTTGGGCGGCGCCCAAGGGCGCCCCTAACAAAACTGCACCCAGGGCCACGGCCCCCCAGCCCCCCCCCACGCTACGCCACTGGAAGGAAGTATATCAGAAGGGAGCATTCTGTTCATGTATATTACGTGTGTGTGTGTACTAGATTTTCTAAAGAAATGAAAAATGGCTTTTATTTCCTTTTCATTTGTTGATTTTGCTGTTTAGTTCTAAGGACCTGCATGTGTTGTAATTACAGATCCCACAATACTCAGGCAGCCAGATAAGAGCACTGTGGGATAAGTAGTTGCACAACATTGAAGGTGTGAAAATCCCATAAAAAGGAAAATACTGTGTGTGTTTGATCTGGTACACATTTCATAATTTGTTGGGGGTAGCTCTTACAAAGAAAACACTTACAGCTCTATCACCTCCTTCAAGCCGACGCTAGAGTGAGTGTTAGCTTAAATGAGGTGATAGCGCTGCCCAGGGCTCAAATCCTGCGGGAACGGCGTTCCCGCAGCGGGAACGCAGGTTCCCGCTGTGAGTCAGCAGAGCGGATCCCTGGGACTGCTAGCGGAATGCATTGACAGCAAACCGCTAGCCCTCCAAGTGCCCAGCATGTTCCCAGCCTCGCATTTAGCTGATGCACCCAAAGATACCTGGCTGACGCACCATATGGTCGCACCGGTCCCGTCAGAACTGGCCACTAAATAGCAGATTTTCAAGTGAACTGTGCCTCGGGTGCATTAAACCATTGCATTTATACATAGAATAATTAAAGGGAGTATTTAATATATATGTGTATTTATTGTTTCCATCTCCAAAATAAAAAGTTACTTCTATCCCATCAGAATCTTTTTGAAAGCTTTGAAAGGGCCAAACAATTACATCTCTGCCTTTTTAGCGCACAAATAGAACAGTTAAGAAAACATTTTGTTTTACAGCTGAGCTTTAAATCTTCCTTTTACACTGTATCCTGATAGCAGAAACTCCCATCCCTTAATGTGAACAAGGAAGATAAGGTGCAGGAAATGTTTGAATAAATAACTTGTATTAGATAGTAAACAATTTCACTTGCTAAAATGCTTATTTTACTAGTGATTTCAATAAGGGTTACTACAACATAATACCGCTTTAATGGGCTCAGGTGGGGTCCCTGCAAATTTGTCATTCCCAGGGTGCTATGTAGCCCAAATTAGTTGAATGTCCCTCACGAGACTGGGGTCTGGATCCGCCGCAGCCTGGACCCTCTAGCAAACTGAAAATTATAGCACCCATACTCCTGGCTGGCTGGTGTTCTCCGGATGCTGCCTGCTCCTAACACTACCCAGCTATGAGAGATACCCCTGGGAAAGCCCCAGATGCCCTGCCAGGAGCGGCACCTTCCTGCCGAGAGCAGGCTCTTCTGCTTAGTTACCCAGCAGCCTCCTGTGATCACCAGCCCTGTGGATTCAGGGGGAACCCTAACTATCTGTCTATCCTTTTATTTGTCTTCCTAGCTATCCATCCGTCCCTCTGTCTTCCTCCATTATTCTAAGTAAAATTCAGTGTGTGTGTGTATATATACACACACACACACACTGAGAGTATAACTATAATAAGAGTGCTGATTATAACGTGAACATACCTCTGTTCTCAACCAAATACATGAGACCATGGGCTGTTGTGACAGATGGATTGTCCTTTTTTTTAATCTTACAGTTAGTATCCTTTTTCGGTTGCACTTATCACAATATGGGGCTGGTAAAAATTTTTTTTCCAGGGCTGCTTTTTATTCCCAGTCCGGCCCTGCCACAGGGTCCCCAAAGTGCAAGGAAAAGCTGCCGAATCGAAAGGAAAAAACGCCGAAAACATTGGATCTGATAACCCACTACAAAACCGCCGAAAAATATCGGATCCGATAAGCTGCTGCAAAACCGCTGGACGCATTCGAAAAAAAAACAGATGATGTGCCTAACAGAGCGCCGACCAGCCGCTGGAAAAAGCCGACAAAGCCAATGAACAGGATAAAAAAAACAAAAAAAAACACTGCAACTTTTAAAAGCTGTTTACAAATAAATACTGGGCAAAAATGCCTGAAATTAATATATAAGGTCCTATGAATAATAAAAAGGTCTGTTACAGAAAAATTTTATTTTGCCAAAAAATCCAGAAAATGCCTGAAAATCCTAAAAATCAATAAAAAATTTGACTTTTTGCTGCAGATGAAAAGAATAAATGGTTTAATAAATATAAAATAAACAGGAATATTTTTTACATTGAAACCAATGGGATTTGCCTGATTAAACCTGCTGATTGAAACCACCGAACAACAGGGTATTTCACTGACATTTCACTGCTGTTTGGTGTTCTCTGAATAGAATAACCATTGCTTCTCTATGGGGAGTTCACTGCTGGCGAAAATCACTGTATTTCACTGGCAATTTGCCAATATTTGGTGATTTGCTAGCTTTTGAATAGCCAAATGGCCACGAAATTGCACGGTACAGGTAAATTCACTGTTCGGTGAAATTTCGGGGCCAGTTTGGCTCTCTTTGAATATCCTGTAAGTCAGTGGTTCTCAACCTGTGGACCCTCAGGACCCACAATTGTCCTTGGTCATTAAGTCGCGACCCGAAAATAATTGAATTTCTGAAACATAATAATTTATTCCACAAAACAACGTGCGCAATATTCTACAATGTATGCACTTTTTAAACAATTTTGTATACAAACCAGGATTCTTTCCAAAAAGGATAGTGCAGTAATCACAAAACTAGTGAAAACAAAAGTGCTGCGAGGCAAAAACCCAATAAAATAAACTGTATTTGAAACATATGAAATTAATTAGAACTTATGGGAAAACTGAGGATGTTTCTTGCTCTAAATAAGTGTCTCAAAGTCTGGGGTGATGGTAGACAAAGCAACTCTAATTTAAATTGCTACTGAATGAATAATAAAATATTATAAAAAAAAATTAAACTCACCTGCTCCGCACTCCTCTGCCATCCATCTCTGTCGCGTCGCACATTATTTTTTCACAGCAGCCTGCCCTCCCTGAGCCTGCGCAATTTGCGTAGCTGAACGCTACGCTAATTGTATAAGCTCAAGCTGGCCAAAAGATTGAGAAGTCTGCAGTTCGTGTCTGGCGCTGCCTGCTTCCTGAACCTAAGCTCTTCAGTGCCTCAGAGACACTGAAGAGCAATGGAATAGCTTGGACCAATGGGAAAGCACGATTGGTCCAAGCCATTCAAAAAAACACCTCCATGGGAGGCTGGCCTGTATAAATTTACTTTGCTTCACTGAGATGCGCATTGTGGCTCCTGGTGTTGGGTGTACAGAGCGTGTCACTGAGTCCCACCCCACACCTTCCCATTACAGATTCTCTCCCCCCCACCTTGCCATTACAGAGTATTTTACCTGATGCAGAGGGTCACAGGTGGTGCCTGGGAACAGAGGTAGCTGGGGCGCCGCAGGTAAGATGCATCAGCAGGTCCCAGGCATTAGAGAGGACTGGGGTCACTTGCCCCGCGACCCAGTCCACCCCTGGTCGAGACCCACTTTTGGGTCATGACCCACCACTTGAGAAGCACTGCTGTAAGTTCCATATGAAAATTGTGAATTATCTGCAATATGTTTTTATTTTTTGAAGGTTCTGAAGAAGTTTAAGAACACAAGTTAAAGAATATTTAACTGATTTTTTTTGAACACTCTGATTAAAATTGAATTAATGGTATGAAACATTTACATTTTCAGTCGTGTAAAGGACTGTATTTTTTTCTTTATACTTCTAATGTTCCCTTTTATTTTATGAATAAGGTCTTTCTTATCAAATGGGGCAAGAATCTACAGAATATCTTTTTTAATGTATGCAAGAGGTCAGGTTGCTGGCAGATAATTCATCTGTATAATACTTTCAAAATTGGAGACGTAGGAGTATGATTAACCTCTTCAATTTCTTACGTGGCCATTAATGGCCAGGCAAAAATGTAGTCAAAGAAATATTTGTTTATGGAGCAAAAAAATATTTGTGCAGAAAGGAGAGTCATAAAAAAGATGGCCTATGTCTGAATTCTTCAAACTGTAATTTGGTTTAAGGGGTCATTTTAGCCCCATTTCCTTTTAATGAATTTGAAATTGTGATTGGTGGTTGAGGGTTCTATTACCCCAGCTGGAACATTGTTAATCAGCTTGCGCTGTTCAACCTTCTGCAGTTTAGGTCAAGAATATTATTATTATTATTAGCATTATTTATATAGCGCCAACAGCTCTCTATATCCCTGATCAGCCAATGGCTCTCAATTTGCTTGCTTTCACAGGCATTGGATTGGCTGGATGCTTGAGTGAGGGTCCTGCCCCCTGTCGGTCCTCTTACTACTCACTGCTTTAGGAAGAAGCAACGTCTGCCAGATGTGGCTATAGTCTGTGGGAAACAGGCACTAGAATGAACTGCACAAGGGAGAATTTAGGTGGGGTTAATATTTATCCCCTCCATTTCCCCCAACCTTGTTAACCCTATTGTACACCTTTCATTTTTTTAATACATTAAAAAAGTGTGTATGGTGTATAGCTAAATAGTGTGTACAAGCTAAAAGGTGTGTACAAACAAAGAGTAAAAAAAGTTATATCACTGCATGTGTCTTATCGGTTTCTGATCCCTTTAACAGCTTTCATTGTTTTCCCACGTCTGGCATGTTCTTTGGGATGCGACATCTGGCGACTCCATATAAAAGTCTATTTTAAGCAAATGGACTGCCATAATGTGCCCATGCCTGGTCGACACATTTGCTAAGTAAATATTCTCCATTTTTTGTGAGAACCCTCCATTCTGCTGTGACACACTTAGCACATGTTCTACTCACTTAATGAGGGCATTATAACTGAGGTAGGATATGGAGGACAGACTCATCCGCTTTCCTGTTATTACCCATTATTTTCATAGAGATGTGCACAATGTGAGCCTGGATTTGAGGATTTGTTGTGTGGACAGAGTTCATGCTTTAGCTTCTACCCGATTATTACTGATTTGCCCTGATTTTTGTGTCATGAAGAGCAAGGGTAGTAAACTAATGCACTGAGCTAGCAAGTCTGTATTAGTTTCATTTTATTATGCCTTATAATGAGAAGGCTATCTCCTCAAATTTTTGAGGGTTCCTACACAGATGCATTTTCAGTATAATCAGATATGATAATGGTTAGCAATACAAACATACAATTTACATTTTTAGGATTTTTTTATCCAATTATGTACATAGCCAGGCATTCAGTTTTATATGAACACATCATTTGTAAAACATTATTTCCTTTGTAATGTCTTCAATAAATAGAAGGAAACAAACTTACCAATAGTTGGAGATTTAGTATCCTTATTTGCATCTACATAGAGAGAAATTGAAATATTAAATGTAAAAACATCATTTCATTGGATCATTTGTGTGTTTCTACCTTTTATAAATTTAAATTGAATTAATAATGAACTTTACATTTTTCTCAGTTATGTGAAAGACTGCATTTTCTGCCTAGTCTTGTAATGTTTCCAGTTAGGTGATTTTCTGAGGTGTAGAAAACTGCAGAATATGTTTGTTACTGTAAGAGGTTAAGCTGATGGTTAATTTGTAAAAGCCTTCTTCTCCACTGCATTGGAAGTAGATATGTATGATAGGACTAAGGCCTCCATCGGAGGGGGGGGGGGGGTGTCAGGTCATGATATGTTCAGGGGCCAAGTGGCTGAGTCCAGGGGGCACTTGCTCTTGTCAAACCCTGGGTAAGGGTCTCTCCATGCCACCCAGAACTGGCCCACAAAGAAACCTACAAATTTCCTAATGGAGCATGGCATCTGGAGTTGGTAAGAGCACCCTTGACTCATCACTGAGGGAGTGAGTAGTATGGCGGGCATCAGGTTTAGGTGCAGACCGAACCCACTCTCCTCGGAGAACATGTTGAATCACCTTGCTCGACCAGCAGAAGAGGAGGCAAAATATTCATTTCTATTTACAACAAAGCACAACTCCTAACAAGGAGAAGAAGTTGTCATCCTAAACCACAATTGTGATATCATTTAAAAATTTACTTTTATTAGTAAATATAAAATTGTATATATGAATAAAAGAATATCCAAACGCCAGTGAAGTGGTTATTTTCTGAGATACGACAGCCTTGATCGCAAAAAAAATGGTTCAAATTACAAGACCCCTTGATAACTATATGAGTGTAAATTTTCAAATCTTACATTGTAAATTTCATTGATTGCGTCTATTGATTACACCAAAATGCGGACCTTAAGCTGTTAGTAGTATTAATTGTATTCATTAATTCCACAATCATTTGCTACGTAAGATGGATATTAAATGTCTGTCACATTGAAAGCTTGAAATGCTTGCAAATAATAATTATTATCATTATCAGCATCATGTTGTAGGAAGTGGTGGGAAGGGGAATACTATTGTTGCAGAATAGCGTTTGTGGCTACTGCCACTAAGATACACAACATTGGTTTCTCAGGTCTGGTGAGGGTCAGGTGGGAAGTTTCTGGCAAGTCATTGAAGATTGTGTCTCTAGATTTTAGCTGGTTCTGCATTCTACATAGCTGTGTACACATTAAAACAGCAAGGAAAAGTTAACTGGAGAAAATGTAATTGTAAACACTATTGTTCTCGGTTCTGTCAGGAATGGTTTAGCATAAACTCTATTGGAGCTCCAGTTCAGAGACCATTACCACAAAATAAGTCCAAAAAATGACACCATCTACCAGCAACCTAAGGTGATATTCTACATACGCCGAATGGGAGGGGGCTGAGACACACCCAAATCTTCTGCTCCAGTCCAAAAAAGACCATAATCCAGCACTGGTATCCTAATTTAAATCTTCAACTTTATAGTAATCTCAGTGGTAAAGGAATTAGCCATGATTTGTTATGAAGTGAGAATTTAATCATCAGCAACTCAAACAACAAAGATCACTCACCTTCACAATCTATCTCATCATCCCCACCAATGCAGTCCATTTCATTATTGCATTTATACCTGTTTGGAATACAGGTGTTTGCTTTACAGTGAAAACTGTTGTTGCAGTCTGAAAATGTAAAATCATATATATTATATGCTTACATAGCGCAATACATTTTCTTCCTGTATTAATACTCAACACTTATAATTCTATAAATGTTATCACAAAATGCAATGAAGTATAAGACAATGCATATGGACTGGCTTTTAAAGAATGTTAATCACCTACCTAGCTACCACAGATATATCGGTAGACTGGAGAAAAAGAGGTAGCACATTTGTATATGTTATACAGTTGTGTTCAAAATTATTCAACCCCCAATGCTGTAAAGGGTTTTAGGGAATTTAGTGTACATTTGTAATTGTATTCAGAATGAAATCCTACAAGGACTTTTTAAAGAACCATATGCAACTAAAATGACATCAATTGGTTTTGTAATACAGTAGTAAATGTTTCTTTTGTGAATTCTTCATTGACACAATTATTCAACCCCTTAAAGACTACCACTCTGAAGAACAGAGGTTCATTCAAGTGTTTTCAATCAGGTATTGAAAACACCTGTGGATGTCACGGAGCAGCAATAAAGCATAATAAGCACCAATTAGGCAGCTTTAAAATGACTGTGATACTCAGCTCCTTCTAGACATTTACTGGTGTGGTTACAAACATGGTGAAGTCAAGAGAATGGTCCAGGAAGACAAGAGAAGAGGTGATTACTCTTCACAGGAAGGGCAATGGCTATAAGAAGATTGCAAAGATGTTAAACATACCAAGAGAGACCATAGGAAGCATTATTCGCAAATTCAAGGCAAAGGGCACTGTTGAAACGCTACCTGGTCGTGGCAGAAAGAAGATGCTGACTTAGACTGCTGTGCGCTACCTGAAGCGTAGAGTGGAGAAAAGTCCCCGTGTGACTGCTGAGGAACTGAGAAAAGATTTGTCAGATGTGGGTACTGAAGTTTCAGCTCAGACAATACGGCGCACACTGCGTAATGAAGGCCTCCATGCCAGAACTCCCAGGTGCACCCCCTTGCTGTCTCCAAAGAATAAGAGTCGACTGCAGTATGCCAAAAGTCATGTCACGTTCGGTGACTTTTCGTTCTCTTCAATTCGGTTCCTTTTGCCGATCCCATTTCGGTGACCCTGCGCAAACACCACAGGGTCCCCGAATTGCAGGGAAAAGCTGCCGCAAACCTGACGAAAATGAACCGCAAAACCCACCGAATGCACGCTGAAAACAAGCAAAAACATCTGGATTAACCTTCGAAAAACCCGAGCAGGAGCCGATCACACGCAGCGAAGCAGCCGAACAGGAGCCGAATCACACAGAGCCGAAGCAGCTGAGACACAGAGGAGGCAGTGAATAAATTAGCAAAACCATTTGTATGAATCTGTGAAAATGAAAAGCTGTTTGCAAAGAAACTACTGAGCGAAAATGTCTGAAATTTAAACAGGAGGTCCAGGGAATGATAATAAAGAGGGCTGTTACAGAAAAAAGAAGTAAACTTAAAGACAAAAACAAAAAAAAAAATCGGACTTTAAGCATTTCTCTGATTTTTTTTTTTTTTAAAGTATCCTAAAAAAATCGTTAAATAAAGAGACTCTTTACTACAGCATTTTATAATGAACGGTTTATTAGATATTGAATTAAAACGGGAATATTTTTAACATTGAAGCCTATGGGATTCTCCTGAATAAATTTGCCGCATTAAATCACCGAATGGCAGGGCATTAGGGGAACCTTTCACTGCTGGTTTGTGTTCTCTGAATAGCCGAAGCAGTGCTTTTTCATGGGGATTTCACTGCCCTCGAACAGGGACCGAACAGGCACCGTATGTGCAGGCAATTCGCTAGGATTTGGCGAATTGCCTGCTCTATGGATAGCCGAATGGCCAGGAAAGGTAACCGAATGCTGATTTTCAGCGTTCGGTTACCTTTCTCAAGCAATTCGGATCTCTTTGGATAACCCTGATAGTGAATTCCTATTTAGCGACTGGTCACTGTAATTTGCTAAAAGTGGAGTCGCTGAAGCAGCTATCAGACATTTAGCGAAAACTGCCGAATTGCGGCAAATAAAGTATCAGGTTAGTACAATAAAAAGGTATCATTGCATCACATTACTCTGGGGTTTTGGAATCTTATTTACAGTTGTGTTCAAAATTATTCAACCCTCAATGCTGTAAAGGGTTTTAGGGAATTTAGTGTACATTTGTAATTGTATTTAGAATGAAATCCTACAAGGACTTTTTAAAGAACCATATGCAACTAAAATGACATCAATTGGTTTTGTAATACAGTAGTAAATGTTTCTTTTGTGAATTCTTCATTGACACAATTATTCAACCCCTTAAAGACTACCACTCTGAAGAACAGAGGTTCATTCAAGTGTTTTCAATCAGGTATTGAAAACACCCTTGGATGTCACGGAGCAGCAATAAAGCATAATAAGCACCAATTAGGCAGCTTTAAAATGACTGTGATACTCAGCTCCTTCTAGACATTTACTGGTGTGGTTACAAACATGGTGAAGTCAAGAGAATGGTCCAGGAAGACAAGAGAAGAGGTGATTACTCTTCACAGGAAGGGCAATGGCTATAAGAAGATTGCAAAGATGTTAAACATACCAAGAGAGACCATAGGAAGCATCATTCGCAAATTCAAGGCAAAGGGCACTGTTAAAACGCTATCTAGTCGTGGCAGAAAGAAGATGCTGACTTCGACTGCTGTGCGCTACCTGAATTGTAGAGTGGAGAAAAGTCCCCGTGTGACTGCTGAGGAACTGAGAAAAGATTTGTCAGATGTGGGTACTGAAGTTTCAGCTCAGACAATACGGCGCACACTGCGTAATGAAGGCCTCCATGCCAGAACTCCCAGGCGCACCCCCTTGCTGTCTCCAAAGAATAAGAAGAGTCGACTGCAGTATACCAAAAGTCATGTGGACAAACCACAGAAGTTTTGGGATAGTGTTCTGTGGACTGACGAAACAAAATTAGAACTGTTTGGGCCCATGGATCAACGCTATGTTTGGAGGAGGAAGAACAAGGCCTATGAAGAAAAGAACAGCTTGCCTACTGTGAAGCATGGCGGGGGGGTCAATCATGCTTTGGGGCTGTTTTGCTTCTGCAGGTACAGGGAAGCTTCAGCGTGTGCAAGGTACCATGAATTCTCTTCAGTACCAGGAGATATTGGACGACAATGTGATGCAGTCCGTCACAAACCTGAGGCTTGGGAGACATTGGACCTTTCAACAGGACAATGATCCCAAGCATACCTCCAAGTCCACTAGACTGGTTGCAGATTAAAGGCTGGAACATTTTGGAGTGGCCATCGCAGTCACCTGACTTAAATCCCATTGAGAACCTCTGGTGGGACTTAAAGAAAGCAGTTGCAGTGCGCAAGCCTAAGAATGTGACTGAACTGGAGGCTTTTGCCCATGACGAATGGGCGAAGATACCTGTAGATCGCTGCAAGACACTTGTGTCAAGCTATGCTTCACGTTTAAAAGCTGTTATAGCTGTAAAAGGATGTTGTACTAAGTACTAAGATTGAATGTCACTTGGGGGTTGAATAAAACTGATAATGATGTGAGCACAGAAAAGCCATTTGTGGTTATTTCATTATAAATGTTATGTTATATTTGTCTGACCTACACGTGCCTCTTTGATTTAATTGTAAGCAAGATGACTGAATGATCAAAATCAATGTCAAACTGGGCAAAACACTCAATTTCAGTGGGGGTTGAATAATTTTGAACACAACTGTAGATCACCCTAATAGATTTTCACCTTTAGGCTTAGGAAAAAGGTCAACCAGGAAAGTTTAGGTACACAGTTCCAATACTATTTGTGCAAGGGAAACGTACAGGGTAGGGATGTGCGTTTCGGGTTTCGGAATTTCGGAATTCGGTCTTTCGATTCGGCCGAAAATCCGAAATTTTTTAGATCCGAAAATGTCGAATCCGAACCGAATCGAAAATTTTTCGGAATTTCGAATGGACTTGAAATGTGTCAAATCGAAATCTATTGCTTTGAAACGAGAACAGACTTTCCGAAAAAACGAAAAGTTTACCAAATCGAAAATTTTTCGGAATTTTCGAATGGACTTGAAATGTGTCAAATCGAAATTATTTTCCCTCTATTCATGATTTTAGTTCCATTCGGGATTTCGGTACCATTTCGGTAAGTCTGGACATCGTATATTTAACTAGTATCGGTTATATGGCTGATTCTGTAAATTTTTTTATTGTTTCCAAAGATCCGATCAGAATTTTCGTATTTTGGTCAGATCCGATTCGTCCGCGGGTCGCGCATGCGCGCGCGCGCACATGTCGTAACTTTATTGAGGCAGTTTTATTGACAACTTTTTGAACAAAATTTTTTTTTTATCATTCTTCATAATGGCCGCTGCCAGAGAGGAGACCTCCTCGTCATCTCTTGATGAAGAAGTTCCACCTGCACCCAGGAAAAAACGCGCCAAAATATGGCGTTTGAGGAGATGTTGGAGCTGGTCCGCATCTTTGATACCAAAGATTACGATTGCCAGAAGGGACCTTACCGCAGCAAGAATAACGCCAGGAAGGATCGTATCCTGGACAAGCTACGCGCCACCATTTTGGAGAAGTTTGGGAAGGACCGGACGAAGGACCAGCTACGGAAACGCTGGTCTGATTTAAAAGTACGCGAGGAGGAGCAGTTGAGACGCATCCGCCGCGTCATAGCGAAACGTAAGTGTCATGTTATATTGTAAAGCGCTGCGCAAACTGTTGGCGGCGCTATATAAATCCTGTATAATAATAATGTGCTTGCATGTGCTAATGTGCGCAGAAATACGCTGATTTATGTAGTCCTTTTTTCATGCAATGTGATTGTGTATAGCTTTGCGTTTTCACAATTCGTCATACATGCAGTTTTGCCATAGCTCTTCTTTTTTGTGATTTTACGTATTCGTGAAAATTGTGATATTTGATGTATGTAGATGAAGTTACAATGCTGGATTTCTTTTGGCACTGTGTGTATAGTCTGTAGTGTGCTGGGGGGGAGGTTGTTGTGATTGAGTGATGCATACGAGATGACCCGCAGCTTGCCCAATATTGACTCCCACCTGCGCATCAATAAAAATCTCTGCGTCTTTGCTAAGTGATAGGATGGGACATGTAGTTCTTCTGAAAGTGCATCCAAACAGAGCTGCGTTCAATACATCCTCAGCAGCTGCTGCAGCAGTGTCATTGAATGCTTTAGATGCAAATTTCAAAACAAAATGGTGGATTTCTGTTGTTGTTTTTGCAATATCCAGTTTTATTATTAGCAGAAACTGAAAGTGAAACTGAGGCTGAGGCCTTCTATAAAATAACTAAAAGCAGTCGCACAATGCGCTTTGTACGCACACAACACAAATAATAGTTTTTATTGAATAAACGTAATGTTTACTTCTGAAAAAAAATATATAAATGAACGGTAATATATGTCTATGTGCAGAGGAAATAAATAAATATTTTGTGACTTTAGACCTATGAGATGGGAGTAGTGGGGGGTTAAGCTGGTAGTGGGTAGTGGAGGGGTCTCGCAATACTTTCGGCAATATATTGTATAGATATACCATTTTTTCCAGTCTGCATTATTTACGTGTTATATTTTTTGGATTTGGCAGAAGACAGGAAGAGGGCACAGGAGGACGCCGAATCTGCCGGGCAGGGACCAGTGCCCCAGCGGAGGAGGAGGAGGAGCCACGGGCGTCCACCAGCGCTGGTATATACTGTTTTATTTAGCAACGACTTTTGGTCAAAAACAGAAACATTTTTTGTTTACTGTATTTTTTATTTCTTTAATTTCTTACATATAGCACTGGATATACAGACGGTGGTGGTGGGGGGGGAGGAGTCGGAGGAGGAGCAGGAGGAGGCCGCCAGCTCTGGTATATACTACTGTTATATTTTTTCAAGACTTTCAGTCAAAAATAGAAACCTGCTTTACTTACTGTATTTTCCTTCTTTCATTTATTGGATATATCGAAGAAGCCAGACCGAGCAATCAAGAGGCGATTGGCGAGCTTCGCCTGGCAGTCAGGACACTGGATTCCATCCATGAACTGCTGCAGGAACTCCGGGAACACCTTACTAACACCGCGGACATCCTGGAGCGGCAGTAAGAGTCAATACGGATGTGCCTCAGCTGCTCCTGCGCGCCTGCTTTGAGGTCGGACCAGCGTTTTCTGATCTGGTCCTTCGTCCCGTCTTTCCCAAACACCTCCAGGATGGTGGTGCGCGTAGCTTGTCAATGATACGATCCTTCCTAAAATTATTCTTCCTGCCGTAAGGGCCCTTACTGCAGTCATAATCTTTGTAATCAAAGATGCGGACCAGCTCCAACATCTCCTCAAATGCCAGTAATTCTAAAATGTATGTTTGTTTGTGTTGTTTGTGCCCCTGTTGGGCAGTTTGCCATCCTTGGCATGTTCCTTCCCTTCCCTTCCCCATTTTGTAAATAAATTTTCTATTTTTTCTATATTTTTCCTGTTTGTGTGCGTTGCTTTACATTAATAAGTTAATTATGTATTGCTTGGTTTCCACACTGTTAACACGTCGATGCGGAGGACGCGCTCAGCGCGTCCTCCGCATGGCTGCTGGTATGCGGAGGACGCGCTGAGCGCATCCTCCCTTTGGGGTCAGCGTTCGGCCGGGTTCCGGCCGATCGCTGGCCCCCCCGGTGCGGGCTGACATCCTCGATGTCAGCCCAGCATCCGGAACCGCCGCCGGTGAAATTAGGTGTCATCGCGACCTCTCTCCCTCCCGATCGGTGGCGTTGCGGGGGTTAACCCAGGCACCAATTGGAAGGGCACAGCCTGCCCTTCCAAATGGTGCCTGGCATTAACCCTGGGGAGCTGGATCGCGAATCGGCGCTGAAAAGCGCCGGTTCGTGATCCTTTCCCGGAGCTGGCCGACATCTTGGATGTCGGCCAAGCCTCCGGGAACTCCCCTGAGGACTGGCGTCATCGTGCGTAGCACGATGACGCCAGTCCTAGAGTTAACCCCTAACTGCCACCAACGGTGGAGATAGGGAGTTCCAATGAACTCCCTATCTCCCGATCCGTGGCAGCTAGGGGTTAAAGTTTGGTATGGTTGGATCGGCCAGAGCATGGCCGTTCCAACGATACCAAACACTACAGTGAAAAAAGTTTTTTTAAAAAAATCAAATAAAAATATATTTTAAAAAAATTATAAAAATTAAATAAACATTTTTTTTCTTTTTTTTGGTTCGTTAATGCAGCAATATTGTTCCCATTTCAATTATAATGTGAACAATGATGCTGCACTAACGAGGTGCTGGGGCAATATCCACGAGGAGCTGGGGCATGTCCACGAGGAGCTGGGGCATGTCCACGAGGAGCTGGGGCATATCCATGAGGTGCTGGGGCAATATCCACGAGGAGCTGGGGCATGTCCACGAGGTGCTGGGGCATGTCCACAAGGAGCTGGGGCATGTCCACAAGGAGCTGGGGCATATCCATGAGGTGCTGGGGCAATCCACGAGGAGCTGGGGCATATCCACGAGGTGCTGGGGCAATATCCACGAGGAGCTGGGGCATGTCCACGAGGTGCTGGGGCATGTCCACAAGGAGCTGGGGCATATCCATGAGGTGCTGGGGCAAATCCACGAGGAGCTGGGGCATATCCACGAGGTGCTGGGGCAATATCCACGAGGAGCTGGGGCATGTCCATGAGGTGCTGGGGCATGTCCACGAGGAGCTGGGGCATATCCACGAGGTGCTGGGGAAAATCCACGAGGAGCTGGGGCATATCCACGAGGTGCTGGGGCATGTCCACGAGGAGCTGGGGCATATCCATGAGGTGCTTGGGGCAAATCCACGAGGAGCTGGGGCAATATCCACGAGGAGCTGGGGCATGTCCACGAGCAGCTGGGGCATGTCCACGAGGTGCTGGGGCATGTCCACGAGGAGCTGGGGCATATCCACGAGGTGCTGGGGCAATATCCACGAGGAGCTGGGGCATGTCCACGAGGAGCTGGGGCATGTCCACGAGGTGCTGGGGCATGTCCACGAGGAGCTGGGGCATAGCCATGAGGTGCTGGGGCAATATCCACGAGGAGCTGGGGCATGTCCACGAGGAGCTGGGGCATATCCATGAGGAGCTGGGGCATATCCATGAGGATGTCGGATGTCGGCCAAGCTTCCGGGAACTCCCCCTGAGGACTGGCGTCATCGTGCATAGCACGATGACGCCAGTCCTGGAGTTAACCCCTAGTTGCCACCAATGGTGGAGATAGGGGTTCCAATGAACCCCCTATCTCCCGATCCGTGGCAGCTAGGGGTTAAAATTTGGTTCCAACGATACCAAACACTACAGTGAAAAAAGTTTTTTTAAAAAATTAAAAATAAAAAAATATTTAAAAAATTTATAAAGAAAAAAAAAAAAAAATTCTTTTTTTTGGTTTGTTAATGCAGCAATATTGTTCCCATTTCAATTATAATGTGAACAATGATGCTGCAGTAACGATTTTTGTATGCGGTGCATTTGTTAAAAATCGTGTAATTTCCCCCAAAAAAAAATGTAACGAGACCCCATCTCTAATTTTTTTAACAAGCGCACCCCATACAAAATATAACCGCAATTGCTCGCATGTTAAAATGTGAAAGAAAAACACTTTACACATTGTAAATTATTGAAAAATCATATTTTATTGCATTTTTTGTTATAATATACAGACAGGTCATGACGTATACATATAATAATGACATATTATTAATCTGCCGAGTCTGACGGAAAGAACGATATATAATATGTCTGGGTCATATACTAAAATAAGCCTTCAAAACACGTTTAAACATGACGAGCAAAACCGGTAAAAATTAGCTCAGCACAGGGACGGGAAAAGCCTCAGCAGCGAAAGGGTTAATTAAAAAAACACGATAGAATCGCCAGAATTATCGTATCGACAGAATGAATTATCGGATCCGAAAAACAAACCAAAAATTTATTATAAAAAATATATAAAGTAGTATTAAAAAAGTAAACCATAGTAGTTTTCATCAAAACGAATAGAGTTAGACAGCTTTGAAACGAGAACAGACGTTCCGAAAAAACGAAAAGTTCCGAAAAACGAAAAATTGGCGATATACCGAAAACCATGTACAATTCCGAAAAACGAAAAGTTCCGAAATACGAAAAATTGGCGATATACCGAAAACCATGTACAATTCCGAAAAACGAAAATTTTCCGAAATAACGAAAAGTCGATACAGAAACCTGGTAAAGTGACCCGAAAATACGAAAAATGGTCGATATTCCGAAAAATAAATGTACCCGAAAAACGAATCGAACCGAACCGAATCGAAACGGAAAGCAGTCGAAACGAGACGAATCGAAAAGTTTAAAAATTCGAAAAATCGAATCGAAAAAAAAAAAAAAAAAAAAAAAAAAAAAAAAAAAAAAAAAAAAAAAAAAAAAATCGGTGCACATCCCTAGTACAGGGTTATTCAAAGATAATCGAAACGTCACCACACGTTCGGTGACTTTTTCTTCTGTTCAATTCAATAATAATAATTTTTTGCGACAAAATACCAAAAAATGCCTAAGAGATCCTAAAAAAATCTATACATAAAGAGACTTTTTACTGCAGAATATTATAATCATCGGTTTATTAGATACTGAAATAAAACGGGAATATTTTTAACATGAATCGCCTGAATAAACCTGTCGAATGAAACCACCGAACAGCAGGGCAAATCGGCAAATTTTCACTGCTGGTTTTTGTTCTCTGAATAGACGAAGCATTGCTTCTCTATGGAGATTTCAATGCCCTCGAACAGGCACCGAAATGTGTAAGCAATTCACCAGCATTTGGCAAACTGCCTGCTCTCTGAATACCCGAATGGCCAGGAAACAGGGCCAGCCCGAGAATGGAGCAGTTTGGAGCAATTGCTCCAAGCGGCGAATTTTGGGGCGGCATATTTGTGCGCTGCAGTATTTGTTTATCAGCGTGGCGCCAGGTTCTCTAATAGGTCGGCACGTGCTGTGATTGCTGTCTGAACACACTCACACACAGCAGCCAGGAGATGGAGAGGGCGGTTGTAGTTGAGTGATTTGGACGAAAGCCGGATTGATCCGTGGTTAAGTAGTTCCAATATTGATAATAATCACGTAATTGTGTGTAGATACATTTTTCCAAAATTTTAGACATTACAGGGAGCAATGATATCAGACGGTAGTTGGATACCAAAGTACTGTCACCACTTTTATGGATAGGTACCACTCTCGCAGTCTTCCAGAGTTTGGGTATGTATCCAGTCACCACTGATTGATTGATTAGGGTTGTGACAGGATTTGCAATTACCGGTGCACTGATTTTCAGCAGCATTGCTGGTATTTGATGAGGTCCAGATTGGTATTTCATTTTTTGGTTACGGAGAAGTTTAGTAACGACACTGACAGGCACTGGTCTAAAACTGAATTCCTGTCTGATACTGGGTTTTTGCACAGTAGGAGGGGCCTGACCTGCGTGCGGCCTTTCTGGTTGCATGTCATTTCCGAGTTTAGCAATCAGGGTGGTGGCACATCCAACAAAATAATCATTAAAGGCATTTGCTACATCTAGGGGGTGTTGCAGGGTTTGGTTGTTTACTTTGACAGCAGCCAGCTGGGAGTGGACGGGGGGTGCTTGTATGTTACTTATGGTTTTCCAAAGGTTTCTAGGGTTTGATATGTTATTGTTTAGATTTTCATTGAAGTAATGGGCTTTGGCCATTTTTGTTTGTTTTGCGCATGCATTCCGGCATTTTCGGTATTCATAGTGATCGTTCATGGAACCAGTAGTCTTGAAATTTGACCACAGTGAATCTCTAAACTGGTACATTAGTGTAAGATCAGCTGTAACCCAGGGAAGATGGGTCCCTCTTACTCGCACTTTACACAGCGGGGCATGGGAATTCCAGACTTGCAGGAGCTCAGGCTGAAAGTATTCAATTGCACAGTCCAGGTCTGGGATTAGGTTTAGTCTGTACCATGGGAGCTGTTTGAGATCATTTAGGAAGGATTCAAGAATAAATTTCTTGAAAGACCTGGTGGTTATTACCTTTGGGGGAGATTTTGTGGCCTTTATTTTGTGCGCAGTTCACACCTGTTTTTTTTTTACGCGAGCAATACGTGCGTTTTTTAAACGCATATCGCGCAAACATAAAAAACATGCGAACGCGCTTTGCATCGCATTCACGGCCATAGACTGCAGAGTGAACGAGCTGCAATACGCCCCCAAAGAAGCTCCTGTACTTCTTTGGGTGTAGGACGTTTTACAGCGCGTTCCTGCTCGCTGTAAAACACCCAGGTATGAACGGGTCCCATAGCAAATAATGGGATTTCCCGGTTTATGCGTTTTACAGCGTGCAGGAACGCGCTGTAAAACGCTTAGGTGTGAACCGGGCCTTAAGGTGCTGCCCGGCAGTGTGAGGATTCATATGCTGCATTAATTAAACATCTTACAAATTTGGTTACTTAACCCGTTTGCGCTTGGATTGTAATATTGTGACATCCAGGGCCCCGGGTGGCGATCGGGGGGCCCCGGACGCATGGTGCCGCCAGCTGGCTGAATGCCAGGAGCTCCGGCGGCACCCGGTGCAGCTGTGAGTGATCAGGGGGCAGGGCATGGCGTGATGACGCAGAGCCACCGGGACTGGTGTGCGCCAATTCTCACCATATACAGTAGCGCAGTACTAGTGCCTAAACGTTGTTGAGCTGGTTTTGTTATAACAACTACTCTCGCTCTGTGCCCCTGTCTGGTATATTCCGCTGCTTGTTACTGCTGGTGCGCTTCCATCCTGCCATACACTATAGCGCAGTAATATTTTGGCGCACTGCCACTGACGCCTATACCAGATTTATATCATTTTAATATTGGACCGCAGGGTCCAACCCTGCACTCTTCCACAATACCACAGAGGGGTTACGGTGTGACGGCACTGTTGCCGACACTAACGGCCCAATTTTAAAGCACCTATTGTTACTTTCATCCAAAGCCTGCATAAGGCTGGGGTCAGACGAACGCAGTGCGTACGCACGTGCAGCCGCACTTTATTACGGCCGTAGTAGCAGCAAATGATGTCGGCCAATGACGGGCAATATACGAAGTACGGCAGCACGAAAGTGCGGCCGCGCAACGCAAGCAGGAAACAAATGCATTTTTTCGAGAACGTGATACCGCTAGTACTGACGTACAGAGTGCGCTGCATCCGCTAGCGGCATGTGTGCGTGATTAGGAGACGTCAGACGCTGCTCATGTCCGGCCAACATAACGTCCAGATTCAAAAAGGGTTTTATTTAGGGATGTGCGTTTCGGCTTTTGAAATTTTCACTAAATGTCCCGATTCGTGTCTTCGGATTCGGCCAAATTTCCGTATCGGATCGGATCCGAAAACGGCAGATCAGAAATGTTTTCAGAGCCGCAACGAAAAAATTTTGGAATTTTCGAATGGACTTGAAATCATGAAATGTGTCAAATCGAAATTTATTTTCGCTCTATTCGTGATTTTGGTTCCATTCGGGATTTCGGTAATTTCGGACATCGTATCTATCGGTTATATCGCTGATTCTGTAAATTTTGTATCATTTCCAATGATCCGATAATTCTGTTGATACGTCTGTCGTAGTAGGATCATTTACGTTCGCGCATGCGCGCTCCTCCATTACGGCCTGTCGTAAACTTTACGGAGCCATTGTAGAGTTTGAAAAATTTTTGGACAGACCAAAAAAAAAAACACTCTTAAAATGCCTCAAACTCTAAGAGTCCTATTCGGACACGTCATCCCCTTCCACCCCAGAGACACCCAGGAAGAAGCGGGCCAGCAACATGGCATTTGAGGAGATGGTGGAGCTGGTCCGCATCTTCGAGAAGCGTGACTATGACTGCGCGTAAGAGCCCTTACGGCAGGAAGAACAATGTCCGCAAGGACCGTATCCTTGCAAAGGTCCGCACCACCCTCCTGGAAATGTTCGGTAAGGACCAAAGTAACGACCAGCTGCGGAAGCGCTGGTCCGACCTCAAGACGCGCGAGGAGGAGCAATTGAGGCACATCTGGCGTGTCATAGCCAAACGTAAGTGTCATGTTATACTGTAAAGCGCTACGCAAACTGTTGGCGCTGTATAAATCCTGTATAATAATAATAATAATGTGCTTGCATGTGCTAATGTGCACAGAAATACGTTGATTGATCTAGTCCTTGTTTCATGCAATGTGTATAGCTTTGCGTTTTCAGGACTCCATGCATTTTTGCCATAGCTCTTCTTTTTTGTGATTTTACGTATTCGTGAAAATTGTGATATTTGATGTATGTAGATGAAATTTACAATGCTGGATTTCTTTTGGCACTGTGTACTGTAGTGTGTGTGTGTGTTGGGGGGGAGGTTGTTGTGACTGAGTGATGCATAAGAGATGACTCTCAGCTTGTCCAATATTGGCTCCCACCTGTGCATCAACAAAAATCTCTGCGCCTCTGCTAAGTGGTAGGATAGGACATGTAGTTCTTCTGAAAGTGCATCCAGAGCGGTGTTCAATACCTCAGCAGCTGCTGAATTGATGCAGCGCAGCAATTCAGTTTGCTGCAGTAGTGTCATTGAATGCTTTGGATGCGAATTTCAAAACAAACTGGCCGATTTCTGTTTCTGCAATATCCGCTGTTTTGTTTTTAGCAGAAACTGAGACTGAGGCCATCTTTGAAATAACTAAAAGCAGTCGGCACAATTCCGTTTTGTATGCACACAACACAAATAGTTTTTTATCGAATAAACATAATGTTTACTTCTGAAAAAAAATATAGAATTGAACCGTAATATGTCTATGTTCAGGGGTAAATAATAAATATTTTGGGACTTTAGAACTACTGTATGAGATGGGAGTAGTGGGGGGGGGGGGGGGGGGGGGGTCAAGCTGGTAGTGGAGGGGTGTCGCATTACTATCGGCAATATAGTGTATAGATTACCATTTTTTCCAGTCTGCATTATTTACGTGTTATTTTTTGGATTTGGCAGAAAACAGGAAGGCAAAGGCAGCATATACGGTTTTATTTTGCAACGACTTTTGGTCAAAAACAGAAACCTTGTTTACTGTATTTTCATTTAATTTTTATTTATATATAGCACAAGAGGTGCAGGAGGAGGAGCAGGAGGAGGACGATGAGGGAGTCGGAGCCGCAGGAGGCCGCCAGTCCAGGTTTTTTTTTTACTGTTGTATTTTGCAACGACTTTTGGTCAAAAACAAATCAGTTTGTTATTTACTGTATTTTTCTTTCTTTAATTTCTTAGATATAGCACCGGAAGAGATGCTGACAGTGGTGGTGGAGGAATAGGAGGAGGAGGAGCCTCAAGAGGCCCCCAGCTCTGGTATATACTGTTATATTTTTTAAAGACTTCAGTCAAAAATAGAAACCTGTTTACTTACTGTATTTTCCTTCTTTCATTTATTGGATATATAGCAGGAGAAGACAGACCGAACAGGTCCAGCGTCAGGATGGCAATTGCTGAGCTACGCCTGGCTGGCAACAAACTCCATGCCATCCAGGAGTTGCGGGAGCATCTTAACGCCGTCGACGTCCTGGAACGGATTTAGACCAGCCTCCTCCTCCCCTATGTTTGTCCCAGTTGGGCAGTTTGCCATGTGGCATTTTTTTGTAAATACATTTTAATTTACTTTCCTGTGTTTGTGTGCGTTGCTTTTCCTTACTTAATATGTATTGCCTGGTTTCCTCACTGTTAAAATTATATGTACATAAATTGACATTTCTATGGACCCTTTGTCATAAATTTGTCAACATATCTGTGGCCATGAATGTGACTGTGCACATTCTACACTGCCTGCCTGGCCAAAAAGGTCACACTTTAACACAACCTTGTACTGCCTTGAGATTTGATTACCGTGGCATGGTTTTGTTAAGTTTAGGCGATGTCACAACATGGATTTTTGTCCACAGTCACATTCATTGTATAACCAAGAATTTATCAAAAAATATTGATGGCAGCACTGCGTGTCGTGAAGTCTTCTCCGACACAACCCAAAGATTCTCAGTGCGGCTCAGGTCTAGTTTAGTAAGTTGTCCCTGTTCGCGGCTCCACACACGCTGCACGCCACACCTCCTCCCCGCTTCTCCCAGCTATGAGCTCTCTCCCACCGCTGCCCGCTAAGACGCTGCCTGCCAAGAAGGTCACATCTTTGTAGGACGACAACAGGGTGGGGAAACGGCAGCTGCCGACAGTCCTAAGACCTCATCTTGTATGGGTTTAGGGGTGTGCTTCCCAGCAGTGTGTGGATTCATATGCTGCATTAACCACTTGGCTGCTAAGGAGGATGCGCTCAGCGTGTCCTGCCAAGTGCTCCTCCTGTGCTATGGACGCGCTGAGCACGTCCCTAGCACAGGAGACAGCAATTGGCTGGGATTCAGGCTAATTCCTGCGCCCCCCCGGTGGGGGCTGGATCCATATTCGGTGCCGAAAGGCATCAGGTCATGATCCTCTCCCGGGAGCTGGCCGACATCTTGGATGTCGGCCAAGCTTCCGGGATCTCCCCCTGACGACTGGCGTCATCGTGCATAGGGGGTTCCAATGAACCTCCTATCTCCCGATTCGTGGCAGCTAGGGGTTAATGTTTGGTATCGTTGGATCGACCAGAGGATGGCCTTTCCAACGATACCAAACATGACCATGTTACATTAAAACTAAAAAAAATATATAAAAAATGAATATAAATATTTTTAAAAAATAATGTAGCAATATTGTTCCCCTTTCAATTATAATGTGAACAATGATGCTGCGCTAAGGATTTTTTATATGGGGTGCGTTTGTTAAAAATATTGTAATTTTCACCCGAAAAAAATGTAACAAGTCCCCCATTTTTAATTTGTTTAACAAGCGCAACTCATAAAATATAACCACAAACACTCGCATGTTAAAATGTGAAACACCTTGTAAATTATTAAAAATTCTAATTTTATTGCGTTTTTTGTTATAATAATATACAGACAGGACATGACGCATACAAATGATATATATCGTTCTTTCCGGCAGATTCATAATATAACATGTCTGGGTCATATAAAATAAGGCTTCAAAACGCATTTAAACACGATGAGCGAAACCGGTATAAATGAGCTTAGTAGCACACAGGCTTGAAATGCCTCAGCAGCGAAAGGGTTCATTTTTTTTTGTCTGTTTTAAATCGTTTTATTTGTTCTGTTTTTTTTTCTGTTTCAGATAATTTTGAACAACTTTTTTTCCGTTTTAAAACCTTTTGTTCTGGTTTTTATTTTTAAAGTCAGACCATTTGGGTTGTGTCATTTTTGCGTTTTTTAAAATCGTTTTGTTCATTTTTTTGTTCCTTTCATACCATTTTAAAATGATTAAATAAAGTTGTGCAATGCATATTCATAAGAAAAAAAAGGATCTTAATTTAATAAAAAAAAAAAAAAAAAATAGAAAATCGGCAGAATTATCATATCGGCAGAATTATCGTATGGGCAGAAAATATCGGATCCGAAAAACAAACCAATAAACCATTAGTTTACGTCAAAACTAATAGACGTTCCGAAAAACACGAAAATTTCTGAAATCACGAAAAGAGTCGATACGGAAAACGAGCTGAAACGAACCGAAATGGAAAATCGACCGAAAGGAGCCGAGACGAAAATTTTAAAAATCCGAACAAACCGAAAAAAAATCTGTGCACAAGTCTAGTTTTATTGATGATCCGTACAAAATCACGGACGAAAATGCACATCGTATGACCGCTATTGCGTATTCCGTGAAAAAATACGTCCATTCGTGAAAAATGCGTTCGTCTGACCCTAGCCTAAGTTTCACCATAATTTAGCCAAAAAAAATCACTAAACTTGTTCTGTGTGTCCTAAAATGTCTCCTCTTTTCATACAGACTGCCGCCCCAAGCAGTTGTTTATGGATAGATTACAGGAAAACCATTTACCGTTATTTGAAATGTCTTTTTCTTTTTAAATGTTTCTATACATCCTACAAATCCGCCACTTCACGGGCAGGTTATGGGGACCTTCTAGGCACGATATTTAAAGGAATTTTTCATTTTTAATCTTAACCTTTATTTCATGAAAAACTCACTGTTCCTTTAAAAACGTATTTTTTTTACTTTTTGTCCTTGTTTCCTGTCCCCCAGGGCACTACCCGGACCCCCATACACCTTTTAATGGCAAATATCTTGCATATATGCCCTCTTGGAGGGCACTCTAAAATGCGAGCTTTCAAGCCCCATTGAGTTGCAATGAGTTTCGTTCGTGTTCGCATACGAACTCGAACTTTTGAAATTGTTCGAGTTCGAATGCGAACCGAACACGGGGTGTTCGGCTCATCCCTAGTATTGGAATGTATTTTCCATCCTGGGGCAATTGGAAAGGTGTATAGAAGGAGAGAGTAATTTTAGAGAGAGAAGGGAGTATTATTGCTGTGGAGCTGTGATACGCTCATACACAACACACATTACTGTGGAGCTCTGTGATACACTCATGCATGTTGCTTTTTTTGAGGGGGGGCAGCATTTCATCCATTGCCCCAGGCAGCACAGTGGCTTGGGCCGGCCCTGCCAGGAAAGGTAACCGTACGCTGAATTTCAGTGTTCGGTTACCTTTCGGCCACTATTCGGATCTCTTTGAATAACCCTGATAGTGTTGGTGATGGTCCTCCCACTCCGAATTTAATTGAGAAGGTTAATATAAAATTTGAATGTTAGGTGTTGGGTTAAAGGGCCACTATCCACCAAAATTTATTATTTTCATTTTATGTTGCTGATATCTAACATGTACTTACGTATTACGACGGTTCGCGCAAACGATGCACGTTAATGTCTAACGCAAGTGACCGTGCGCAAACCCTGTGTGAGCGCAAGTTCGTGCTCGCATCCCATACTTAACATTGTGAGCGCAAATGCGTTTGTGCGCTGGTACGCGGGTGGTATTACAAACGATACGTAGTTTTTTGAACGACGTTTGCGTGCATAATGTTAACGTCTTTTAAAAGCTGGTGGGTGCTAACTGCAAATCTGAACGTTCTGGCCGAAACCAAATACACCAGGACGAAAAAAAAATGCAGCACAGTATAGTTACACATTCTACACATACCCATACAATAAAATTGAGAGGTTGTGCGTGTTTGGATTATTGCTGCAGCAAAGATACTCTGATTTTGGCAGGCGCAAAAACTGAACGGGAGACAATTGTGGTTCTTAATTCTGATTGCCCACCAAATTCTGCGTGCAACGTTAATGCGCGCGCGTTTTTGCGTGTCTTTTTTGGATGGATGAAAAAATGCGCTCGGTTAATAATACAAGCGTTAATTTACGCGCGTTAACGTTTAACGCTGAGCACAAAAAAAAAAATTGCACTGGGCGTGCGAATTGGCGCGGAGAATGTAATAGAGCCCTAGATGTTTTTAGATGCCAGGCAAAGACTGCTTTTAGATTGGTGTAAAATAAACTGGAAATTTAGGAGCCAGCAGTAAAATTCTAGGAGCCATTGGCCACCAGGCCCATGGATTTGTCAAGCCCTGGGGTAATAGCTTCTTGATCCAAGAAGAAATCTGACTACCATCTGGGGTCAAAAAGGATCTTTTTCCCCAGTATGTTGCATATTCAGTGAGTGCTTCAGTCTGGGGTTTTTTTTGCCTTCTTTTGGATCAACAGCAGTAGGCAGGAGCGGACGGACCCATTGGGCACCCGAAGGCCCGCGGGTTGGTGGGGCCCGATTTTACAGCAGCAGACACACACACTGCTGAGGCAGAGCGGCTGCTGCGCGCTTCAGCGCAGCCACAGTCACTCATACACAGAGCATGCCTCCCACTTTCAAAAGCAGCCTGCTATGGCGCTGCCCCCTTCATCACGTGGAGCGTCACGTGTAGTGCACTGCATGCAAGCAGAAGACGGCAAGCACATGTCACTGCAGCCCAGGCGGCAGGCCCCAGCTCAACCCAGCCTCCTGACCCCATCTCAGCCCAGCCTGCAGAGCCCAGCCTGCAGAGCCCAGCTCAGCCCAGCATGCAGACCCCATCTCAGCCCAGCCTGCAGAGCCCATCTCAGCCCAGCCTGCGTAGCCCAGCATGCAGAGCCCAGCTCAGCCCAGCATGCAGAGCCCAGCTCAGCCCAGCATGCAGACCCCATCTCAGCCCAGCATGCAGAGCCCAGCATGCAGAGCCCAGCCTATCTCAGCCCAGCTCAGCCCAGCATGCAGTCCCCAGCTCAGCCCAGTCTGCGTCCACTTCACACTGGAGACTGGAGGATGATACCCAGGTCGGGCCCCAAACATCTTTATAGATCGTGGTAAATATATAAAAAAAAAGTTGTGGATTATCTGTTTGCTCATACACCCCTGCTTTTACTGTGAGTTATATTGCTGTGTATTATGTGCCTGCTCATACAGCCCTGCTTTTACTGTGAGTTATATTGCTGTGGATTATGTGTCTGCTCATACACCCCTGATTTTACTGTGAGTTATATTGATGTGGATTATGTGCCTGCTTTTACTGTGAGTTATATTGATGTGGAGTTCTATGATACGCTCATACACAATGCACATTACTGTGAGTGTTATTGCTGTGGAGCTCTGTAATGTGCAGTGTGTACAAGTGTGTCAGTAATGTACAGTAGCTTTTAAACATGAAAGGTTATCGGCAGTTTCCCACGTGTGCCACAGGGACCTACTGTACCACAGCCGTAGCTGCCACGAGTGTGTGATGGCTACCGCAGCAAAGCAGTGGCAGTTTGTAAGTCTGGAGGGACACAATGGATTTCCCAATTCGCTGGGGACCTGAGTGGATTTTATTAACTCGTTACGACTATTATTTTAAAAATTGTGTGAATAAATAAATTCTAACAACAATATGCATGTAGGTTGTGTGGGTGGGGTTTGTATGGGTGTGGCCTACAGTGGGCATGGCACAAGGGGCCCCACAAACTCCTATTACCCTGGGGCCCCATTAGTTGTCAGTCCGCCTCTGGCAGTAGGTGAGGTGTGAAAGACTGAACTTGAGGGATGCAGGTTTTTTTTTTTCCAGCTTGTGTGATTATGCAAGTCTCTAATTATTAAGGAGGAAAAAAAGGTGACAATCCCTGGCGCCTAGTATGTAAATATACATATTTTAAGTATGCTACTAAAATTCGGAGTGGGCGACCTAACTCCCTGTCGGTCGCTTACGACTTGAACTATCCCACAATGTTACTCCTAAGCGCAAAATAAAATTTGTGTAAATCAATGCAAAGCCAGTGTGAATATGTGAAAAGTAGGGAAAATATACTTATAATGAGTAAACCGTGCTTTTCCTTTCTCCGAGCCTCGCATCAATGGAGAATATATGGAGAAGAGAAAAAGCAATATAGTGCAATTCGGTTTATACAGTATATCGTGACAATTATATATACATAGATAAATAATCACTCACATGGCCCAGAGCCTATATAAAATATTGGCTCTGTATAAGTGCAATGTGACAATTAAAAGGACGGCACCGACCTCCACACACGTGAAAGGTATTTTAATATTGTGACAGACCGACGGGCACACCGACTGTGTGCCTCTGTCAAACGCTTTCTTCAAGCTGGACCCCAAAATCCAGCTTTAGCAGGCCCCAAACCTTCCCTCTACAAAGCTCCAGGCACGACCAGAGAGGTTGAGAAGCAAAAGCAAACTGCCACTTTATTTGAAAATAATGACTCTAGGAGTCCGAAACCGGAGCTGTACTGGCTTCCTGGGGCCCTGGGCGGCCCTACAGCAGCGTGCGAAGCTGCGCCCTTCAGTCACGTGTGCGACGCGTGTGTGACGCACGCGTCACACACAGCGACTGGCGCAGATGGCATGGCAGCGGTGTGTATGGTGCTGCCAGCCTCGGACCCAGGTACACACCAGACCCCAGACCAAGGGACAAGACTAAGGGCCCAGACCCCAGAGCCAAGCCCCGGGGCCCAGTCCAAGACCCAGACCCAAGACGCAGACCCCAAGACCCGGGGCCCAGACCCCAAGACCCGGGGCCCAGACCCAAGACCACAGACCCAGGGCCCAGACCCAAGACCCAGACCCCAGACCCAAGACCCAGACCCCAGACCCAAGACCCAGATCCGGGGCCCAGACCCAAGACCCAGGGCCCGAGCCCAGACCCAAGACCCGGGCCAAGACCAAGACCCAGGGCCCAGACCAAGACCCAGGGCCCAGACCCGGGGCCCAGACCCATGACCCAGATGCGGGGCCCAGACCCATGACCCAGATCCGGGGCCCAGACCCATGACCCAGATCCGGGGCCCAGATCCGGGGCCCAGATCCGGGGCCCAGACCCATGACCCAGATCCGGGGCCCAGACCCATGACCCAGATCCGGGGCCCAGACCCATGACCCAGATCCGGGGCCCAGACCCATGACCCAGATCCGGGGCCCAGACCCAAGACCCAGGGCCCGAGCCCAGACCCAAGACCCGGGGCCCAGACCCATGACCCAGACCCGGGGCCCAGACCACAGACCCAGGGCCCGAGCCCAGACCCAAGGCCCAGACCCAAGACCCAAGACCCAGACCCGGGGCCCAGACCCATGACCCAGATCCGGGGCCCAGACCCGGGGCCCAGACCACAGACCCAGGGCCCGAGCCCAGACCCAAGACCCAGGCCAAGACCCGGGGCCAAGACCCAAGACCCAGATCCGGGGCCCAGACCCAAGACCCAGACCCATGACCCAGATCCGGGGCCCAGATCCGGGGTCCAGACCCCAAGACCAGGGGCCCAGACCCCAAGACCAGGGGCCCAGACCCCAAGACCAGGGGCCCAGACCAAGACCAGGGGCCCAGACCCCAAGACCAGGGACCCAGACCCCAAGACCAGGGACCCAAGACCCGGGGCCCAGACACCAAGACCAGGGGCCCAGACCCAAGACCCAGACCCGGGCCCAGACCCAAGACCTGGGGCCCAGACCCAAGACCTGGGGCCCAGACCCAAGACCACAGACCCAGGGCCCAGACCCCAGACCCGGGGCCCAGACCCAAGACCCAGGGCCCAAGCCCAAGACCCAGGGCCAAGACCGCAGACCCAAGACCCGGGGCCCAGACCCATGACCCAGATCAGGGGCCCAGACCCCAAGACCCGGGCCCAGACCCCAAGACCAGGGGCCCAGACCCCAAGACCAGGGGCCCAGACCCAAGACCAGGGGCCCAGACCCCAAGACCAGGGGCCCAGACCCGGGGCCCAGACCCCAGACCCGGGGCCCAGACCCAAGACCCAGGGCCCAAGCCCAAGACCCAGGGCCAAGACCGCAGACCCAAGACCCGGGGCCCAGACCCATGACCCAGATCAGGGGCCCAGACCCCAAGACCCGGGGCCCAGACCCCAAGACCCGGGGCCCAGACCCCAAGACCGGGGCCCAGACCCCAAGACCAGGGGCCCAGACCCCAAGACCAGGGGCCCAGACCCCAAGACCAGGGGCCCAGACCCAAGACCCAGACCCGGGGCCCAGACCCAAGACCACAGACCCAGGGCCCAGACCCAGACCCAAGGCCCAAACCCCAAGACCCGGGACCCAGACCCCAGACCCAAGACCCAGACCCCAGACCCAAGACCCAGATCCGGGGCCCAGACCCAAGACCCAGGGCCCGAGCCCAGACCCAAGACACGGGCCAAGACCAAGACCCAGGGCCCAGACCCGGGGCCCAGACCCATGACCCAGATCCGGGGCCCAGACCCATGACCCAGATCCGGGGCCCAGACCCATGACCCAGATCCGGGGCCCAGACCCATGACCCAGATCTGGGGCCCAGACCCATGACCCAGATCTGGGGCCCAGACCCATGACCCAGATCAAGACCCATGACCCGGGGCCCAGACCCAAGACCAGGGGCCCAGACCCATGACCCGGGGCCCAGACCCAAGACCCAGGGCCCAGACCCGGGGCCCAGACCCAAGACCCAGGGCCCAGACCCGGGGCCCAGACCACAGACCCAGACCCGGGGCCCAGACCCAAGACCACAGACCCAGGGCCAAGCCCAGACCCAAGGCCCAGACCCAAGACCAGGGCCAAGACCACAGACCCAAGACCCGGGGCCCAGACCCATGACCCAGATCCGGGGCACAGACCCATGACCCAAGACCAGGGGCCCAGACCCCAAGACCAGGGGCCCAGACCCCAAGACCAGGGGCCCAGACCCCAAGACCAGGGACCCAGGTCCCAAGACCCAGACCCAAGACCCGGGGCCCAGACCCCAAGACCAGGGGCCCAGACCCCAAGACCAGGGGCCCAGACCCCAAGACCCCAGACCCAGATCCAGGGCCCAGACCCAAGACCCAAGCCCAGACCCAAGGCCCAGACCCAAGACCCAAGACCCAGGGCCCAGACCCGGGGCCCAGACCCATGACCCAGATCCGGGGCCCAGACCCATGACCCAGATCCGGGGCCAAGACCCATGACTCAGATCCGGGGCCCAGACCCATGACTCAGATCCGGGGCCCAGACCCATGACCCAGGGCCCGAGCCCAGACCAAAGACCCGGGGCCCAGACCCAAGGCCCAGACCCAAGACCCAGAACCACAGACCCAAGACCCAGGGCCCAGACCCAAGACCCAGGGCCCAGACCACAGACCCAGATCCGGGGCTCAGACCCCAGACCCAGATCCGGGGCCCAGACCCAAGACCCAGGACCTGAGCCCAGACCCAAGGCCCAGACCCGGGCCAAAACCCGGGGCCAAGACCCGGGCCAAGACCCAAGACCCAGACCCATGACCCAGATCCGGGGCCCAGACCCATGACTCAGATCCGGGGCCCAGACCCCGAGCCCAGACCAAAGACCCGGGGCCCAGACCCCGAGCCCAGACCAAAGACCCGGGGCCCAGACCCAAGACCCAGGGCCCAGACCCATGACCCGGAACCACAGACCCAAGACCCAGACCCAAGACCCAGGGCCCAGACCACAGACCCAGATCCGGGGCTCAGACCCCAGACCCAGATCCGGGGCCCAGACCCAAGACCCAGGACCTGAGCCCAGACCCAAGGCCCAGACCCAAGACCCGGGCCAAAACCCGGGGCCAAGACCCAGGCCAAGACCCAAGACCCAGACCCGGGGCCCAGACCCATGACCCAGATCCGGGGCCCAGACCCAAGACCCAGGGCCCGAGCCCAGACCCAAGACCCGGGCCAAGACCCGGGGCCAAGACCGCAGACCCAAGACCTGGGGCCCAGACCCATGACCCAGATCCGGGGCCCAGACCCATGACCCAGACCCGGGGCCCAGACCCATGACCCAGATCCGGGGCCCAGACCCATGACCCAGATCTGGGGCCAAGACCCGGGGCCAAGACCCAAGACCCGGGACCCAGACCTGGGCCAAGACCCAAGACCCGGGGCCAAGACCCGGGGCCAAGACCCAAGACCCAGGGCCCAGACCCGGTGCCAAGACCCGGGCCAAGACCCAAGACCCAGATCCGGGGCCCAGACCCATGACCCAGATCCAAGACCCAGGGCCCAGACCCATGACCCAGATCCGGGGCCCAGACCCATGACCCAGATCCGGGGCCCAGACCCATGACCCAGATCCGGGACCCAGGGCCCAGACCCATGACCCAGATCCGGGGCCCAGACCCATGACCCAGATCCGGGGCCCAGACCCAAGACCCAGATCCGGGGCCCAGACCCAAGACCCAGATCCGGGGCCAAGACCCGGGGCCAAGACCCAAGACCCGGGACCCAGGGCCCAGACCCAAGACTCAGACTCCAGACTCCAGACCCAAGACATGGATTGTTGAAACTAACTAGTGTTGGGTGATTGTATATAGTGTATACCACATTTACCACTGACTAATGCAGAGTTGCAATGCAAGCAGATCAGCTAAAAGTAGTTGGATCTGTATGTGCGTTATAATTAAAATCGATTAAAAAATATCTATAGTTTGCACAGATTTTGGTAAATGTTACATCATGGGACAAAGCAACAAAATGGAGACCGGAGATAAAAACCTTACTTTATTTTTCCTTTCTACATGCAATTACTTCAAAGAAAAAAAAAACAGAAGCATTTTTTTTATACGGTGGTGTTGTTTGTAATGCACAAGTAATCTAGTTACAGTTTATGTTAGTGGTAGTGCCCCTTTAAGTGAGAGATTACACCTCTTAGGAGAAATACTGTATTGTTTAGTTCCTACACGTATGTTGTAGGACTTGTCTCCTTGCTATGAGCTTGTTCTGCATATTTACATATATTCCATATAAAGTTTTCTTTTTATGATTAAAAACATATTACAGAAGGAGAGCAAGTTTTAGAATTTGATTCCTAACTATGTTGCATTTACTTTTTAGATGTGGATAAGTAGGTGTTTTTAGATTAGAAGAACCTTGAGAGTAGAAGGCATGACAAAAAGATACATGGACTGATGCCATGGCTTTATAGCATCATAAAAGGGCCTCATAGTCTAGAAGCAACAGCCATGTAGGCTACTAGTATATCTGAGCACTCCAAACATGCTGTAAGATAACGACATCACATCAAGCACATACAACTAGAGCAGAGCTTCCCTAACCTGTCCATTGGACCAGCCAACAGGCCAGGTTTACAAGATATCTGAAGTTCAGCACTGGCAGTGGCATTCCTAAAGTATGGCATGTACCCTGGGTGTCAGTGAGGGTATCCTATAGAAAAGGCGGGGGCAAGAAAATGGCCATGGACGAATTTCAACCTCATTTTTATGAGCTAGGGTTAAATTTATATATTTAACATTTATATATATTCTATATAAATTTATATATATTATAGAATCACTCTGGGATGCAATTCTTTGAATTGCTGTGATGTGCAAGTGGCTTCTGCAATAAAACACTTATTATAGTGTGGAGGCTTTTTATCTCACTTTTTGTCCTCCACCACAACCCTTGTAAATACTGATTTGCCCTACGGGTCCCAAGCATCCACTGCAACTGGTCATCATGCCTAGCTCCTAGCTGATGAGGGTCCAACAAACCCGAAACAGCGCTGTCCTAGGAGTGGCTTTGACCAGTTGCATAAACCTTATCTCTGCTAGAAAGCCACAGTGTGGCATAGCATTGATTTTAGGGTTCTGTGTAATAACAGACCCAGGATGCATAAAAGTGGGACAGTGGTCATTTGCATATCCTACCCAGAATTCCTTGCTGCATATGGGGAAAAAAAAAATGGCACATTCTTTGAATTGCTGTGATGTGCAAGTGGCTTCTGCAATAAATATATATATATTATATATAATAAATCAGGTAGTAATCCAGCACTCACAGGTTGTCGGTTTCATGCCTGGTGCAACGCCAAGCTTTATGTAAAGTCCAAAATACTGGCGGCACTCTGGGTCTTTCCAAAAAAAGCAAGCTCGCGATGAGCGGGCTGAAACGTGAACCTTTTAAACAATAACATTTTGCTATTTTTGGAAAGGACCCAGAGTGCCGCTGGTATTTTGGAATATAATATAATAAATATACAGTTGTGTTCAAAATTATTCAACCCCCACTGAAATTGAGTGTTTTGGCCAGTTTGACATTGATTTTGAGCATTCAGTCATCTTGCTTACAATTAAATCAAAGAGGCACGTGTAGGTCAGACAAATATAACATAACATTTATAATGAAATAACCACAAATGTCTTTTCTGTGCTCACGTCATTATCAGTTTTATTCAACCCCAAGTGACATTCAATCTTATTACTTAGTACAACATCCTTTTACAGTTATAACAGCTTTTAAACGTGAAGCATAGCTTGACACAAGTGTCTTGCAGCGATCTACGGGTATCTTCGCCCATTCGTCATGGGCAAAAGCCTCCAGTTCAGTCACATTCTTAGGCTTGCGAAAATGCAACTGCTTTCTTTAAGTCCCACCAGAGGTTCTCAATCGGATTTAAGTCAGGTGACTGCGATGGCCACTCCAAAATGTTCCAGCCTTTAATCTGCAACCATGCTCTAGTGGACTTGGAGGTATGCTTGGGATCATTGTCCTGTTGAAAGGTCCAACGTCTCCCAAGCCTCAGGTTTGTGACGGACTGCATCACATTGTCATCCAATATCTCCTGGTACTGAAGAGAATTCATGGTACCTTGCACACGCTGAAGCTTCCCTGTACTGTTGTGGAAATTTTATTATGTGGACATTATAGTCTAGGATGTGTGTGTTTTTATAAGTTGTCATCTGTCTCCCTGTGTTGGATTTGAATGTGGTTTTAAAACCAAGCCACACCTCAGGGGGCCGGTCCGACATTCTAGTCCACACCTCTGTCCTTTTGATATGTAAATGTATTTACTGGACAAACTTGTTTTTCTGTTATACAGCCAGCCACTGGGTGTTGTTCTATTTGTGTAATAAACAAATGACCAGAAGCCAGGAGCTGACTTGGGGACTGAGCACACTTTGGACTTGGCTCTTGGCTGAGGTGGTCAGATGAACTCCAGGTAGAAACAACGTGATGGTGTCTGTCTCTTTTCTGCGCGCGTGCAGGTACGTATGGCAGGGATGGCAGAGAGCTGCTTGTAAGTACAGCGGATCAAACTACATTAGGGAATTGATAGTAGATTAATTTCCAAAACATATGGCGAGTCAGCTAAACAAGGAACCAACAGATTTTTCCTCTGCACAGAAGAAAAAAGGAGAGAAAGTAAGGTGTAATTTTGTCTTTTGCGTTGAGGAAATGTCTGCTTGATAAAAGAACGAGAAGTAATTTTCTGGTGTAGTTTTTGGTGGATCTGAGCTGATTGTGACGTGTGTGCTGACCAGTACAGGATATCGTTTTTGTTGTAACTTCTATTTGTGTAACTTTTTTGTTTGTAAGAGGTGATTTTGGTTTGTAGAGGCAGAATTTTGTTTTAATGTTTGTACAGGAGAAACGGCATTTTAGAGGATTTTTTATACTGTTAGCCTTTAAATCAGAGGAGGTTTTTACTCTGGTTTCGGGGGTGGGGCACAGGGAATAGAGAAACTGTTTTGTTTAATTTGGTTTCTCTATTGCTGGATTTTGGAGACACCATCTTGGTCTTCCTTTGTGTGAAAAAAACCATGCGGCCTGGCAGCCATCTTATCTTTGTGTGAAAGAATGTGCTTTGGCAGCCATCTTGGTTAGTTTGGTGCTGCAGTTTTTTAACAAGGAATTCAGTTTTAGATGGAGCTGATTCACTTTTAGTTTTGGTGTCTATGGAAAGAGATTAGTTTGTTTTTGCCTCAAATGTTAGTTTTTGTCCTGAAGTTATTTTTGTCTCTTTTGTAACTTTTCTATGTACGGCTTGATTTTGTTTTGAGTGTTCGGTTATGTTATAGCCCAGTGACCAGCCTGATAGGGGAATCATTGTGTGATGGTTAATGATTCTGCTTAACGTTTGTATATCTGTGGCTGTTACACTGAATTGTATCTCTCAGGGTAATTGATTGGTATAGTGAATACGGGTACTACAGTGTAGGAGGGTGGTGCTTTGTAGTTCTGTGCCAAAAGTATTGGGACAACTCATAGAGATTGATAGCAGTGTCTTTTTTGTAGTAAGCATTGTAGTGTTTGTATTCCTGTACAATGGAAAGCATTTTTAAGGAAGTAGCTAAGGTACAACACACGGCGGCCATTGTTCAAGCTATGCAGGGATTTATTGACCCTCGGTGGGAGGCCAAAAATTGTGTAGCAAACCTGATAGGTAACGGAAAGTTCCGCAAACGGAAAGGAAAGTATGCTCTGATTTTTGCTGCTGGTTGGATAGCTGATAAATTTCAGGAGTCTTGTAGGCTGAAGCTGAGTTTGGAAGGAGAGATGGAAGATTTAAAAGTAGAAATGGATAAATTGAGAGCTCTTGTTGTCCAGCAGGCAGCTGAAGCCAGCACAGATTATGAATGTACTGTGAGGTCTAATACTGAGCTATGCAAGGAGAATGAATGTTTGTCTCAAAGCTCGACGCATGCACAGGAGGCTGTAAGGGAATTGTCTGGTCCCTGCAGCAGGACAGAAGCTGAACATTGTGCTGTAAGTATGGAGAGGTCTGAGGACTTTGGGTCAGATACTGAAACTGACTCAGGAATGGAGATGGACAATTTGTCTGACCCTGGAGTTGGGAATGTTGGTGCAATGGTGGAGGATACTTCAGGTGAGTCTGTGGTAAAAGTGCTCCATTCAGATAGTGGTGTGGGATCTAGTCATGCTAGGATCGCTAGTGTTGGGCAGCAAGGCCGATCACCATGTGCCCAGAGAAGGTTTTGTGCAGGGAGACAAGCTATTCGTTGCTTTGCGTGCGGGGGATGTTCACATATTGCCAGGTATTGTGTGGTAACTAATGGCAACAGACAGAGAGATTCTAAGTATCCCAGAACCACAGCTAGAAGTAAAGCGGTTTATTCAGCAAGGTGGGGTAATGGTCCCAGACATGGTTCTTTGCAAAGGCATAGAAGCCAGGGACAGCCAAGGTCATGGATCCAGGAAACAGATTTAAAATCCCAATATGAACGGCTGAAACGTGAAAATGTGAAGCTTAGAGAGGAAAGAGATCGTTTCTGGGAATTCAGCAGAGTTCCTAATTTTGGGTTCCAGAAAAGGGGAAATGAAATGTTATTGAGGTCTTTCTAAACTATTTTACTGTTTTGTATTTTTGCAGGAAAAAAAAAGAAAAAAAAATGGAACTTTTAAACTTAATTCAAATGTAATTCAAATGTGACTTTTTCCTTTCGCTGGAAACCTGTTTGGGGACCATATTGTAATGTTAAATCCTGTTTCTATGGTAATATAAAAGGTGGCCGGGGACTGGACTGTTTCAGGCATTGATGTGTTAATTTAGTCCTATACAATTGTTTGTTCTAAGGGTTTTTTTGTTTTGTTCTTGGTGTTTGCATTGAGTTTTGGTTTTAAGTTAAAAGTTACTTTTTACTGAATCTCAATGTATATAGCAAGACGTCCTGTAACTGAAGTTGTGGTAGAGAATGTACTTCAGTTGTGTTTTTTTATGTTATTGGTTTGAGTTTTAGAACTTTGCTGCGTTTTGCATAGCATCGCATTACGGTTGGTTTTGCGGTAGAAAAAGAAAGGATTTGGTTTTAAGACTTTCTTTTTATATTTACTACGTCAAAGCGGATCGTGCAAGCGAGAATAACACACTTTTATTGGTTTAGAGTTGCTTTGCGCAGCAAGTAGGTCATTTCGGTTTTAAGTTCAGACTGTTAGGTTTTTTGAGAAGTTTTTTCATTTGGTGACAGTGATTCATGTGTTGTAATGAGACATCGTACAGCTAGGAAATAGACAGCAGAAGGCTATCCCCATTTAACAAATGTATACTGAGAGAAGCCACATTGTTCTGTAGAGAAAGAGGATAGTCATTGTGCTGTGCGGTTTAGTCTGGCGACGCAGTGTACGGGCGTACAGCGTATACGTTTGTGTATGCATACACTGTGAGGGGTAGAGACATAATTCAAGGGGGGTAATCTGTGGTTGTTGACTAATCGTTTGGGACATAGTTCTGTACCAAACCTGTTGGGACAACAAGCCATAGAGTTACACGTTGCCTCGGTTAGGGTCTCTAGTTGGGGGACTATAGTGGATATAGTCTGACAATTCACCGTAAAAGAACGACACCAGACGGTGCTCTCCTAAATTGGTGCAGGGTTTCCCTGGACGCAGGGGTAAGACGATAAGCCGATTCGAATCGCCATGGGCAATGTGCCGTCCATGCAAGGGAAGGAAAGCGAGGCTTCCCACAGTCAGACGGCTGCGCAGCACACGAAAATCCTAGGTTTGGGGCGAAGGCCATGAAACCCCATTTAAAGAATAGCAAAGATGGTCCAAGGGTACCGCTTGGGGTATCCCTCTGGAGGGGACATTTGACGCCTGGAGATGGGAGAAATTCATAACGGAGTTTAAACCCAGACTCTGGACGGCAAAGACCTTAGATGTAGCTCAGATGTAGCTTCAGAAGTCTTTTAAGGTAAACTGACAGGGTATACAGAAGGCGGTTTCAATCCGGAAGAACCGCATTATGTACACCTGGCCAGAGGGGATAGCCGCGATTGGTAATCCAATGATGGAAGCGGAAGAGGCTCTTTCTGGGCTAACTCTGCTAAGGCAGGCTGGATCCACTAACACTGGATCTGTTGTAGTTTCCTCTGATGTTTCTGTTGTCACCAATGTAACTAACTCTGCTCTCTCCAGTTTTTTTGTGTTTTTACATTCCAAGGTTAACACCTAACATGGACACGTCTTCATCAGGGGTCGGTGACTAGTCCCTCGGAATACAGTTGCAAGCTGAAGATCGTGTTAGATTAGTGGGCCCCAATCGATCCAGGGGTGGTATGTGGATGACTTGGTACTTTGATGTCCCACACGGGCAGGGCCAGTGAAAGGCTATTTTGCGCCCTAGGCCAGACCAGCTACTTGCGCACCCCCCAAAAAAAAAAAAAAACCAACATGTGACATGTGTGAGCGTATCACAGAGCTCCACAGCAATAAAACCCATAGTTATGTAATTTTATTCTATTCAACCCCCAGCATATCAGTTCATCACCCCCAAAGGATATCAAATGTCATGTTATTCATTACCCCCCACTCACCAGATCAATTCACCCCCCCCCATTCACCAGATCAATTCACCCGATCAATTCATTACCCCCCACTCACCAGATCAAATCACCCCCCACTCACCAGGTCAATTCATTACCCCCCCACTCACCATTGAAAGAACATCTGTGGGGACACACAGGACAAAACACATAGCATACTACATACACAACACCCTCCATATACTGCATATACACACTGCACACAGCATACACATTTAAGTACACAGCACATAGATGACATCTACATAAATGCATACACCCGCCACAGATTTACACTGACAGAGAGACACACACCCTAAGGTCCTTTGCTTTTCCCTACACCTCTCTCCCTGTGTGACCCCCCTACCTGCAGCACGTGGAAGGTCAGCAGCACCAGCTCTGTATGAAGAGAGGGGGCAAGCTCAGCACATGGAGAGGCAGAAGCCTCTGTGTGCCACTTTGGTGCTGCTGCTGCTTACTCAGGAGGACATGGCCAGCATCTCTCATGTCAGCTATAGCTCACCTTCCAGGGTGCTGGATGTATTTGATGTAGCTGCCATTGCTAGCATCTTGGCATTCTCACAGACAGACACAGCCTCTACCTCATGCTGCCTGTCTCTGCCGGACCTCTCCCACGTTTGTCCTCTTCTGCCTCACGTGATGGGGCGGCGCCAGTGCACTATGCCGTGCTCGTGGTAAGAGTGTGAGACTGAGGCAGGCACAGTGCAGCGCCGCCACCGCTGCGATTTGGGAGGGCTCTGAGCCAGCTGCCAGCCCAGACTGCCACTGAATATAGAGAGGATTATAGCTCCGGCGGTGGCCGGAGTTGAGGGACAATGGCGGGGCAGGGACCACTGTCGGGCTGGCCCTGCCTATGGAGCTCGGCTGCGCCCTAAGCAGCGCTGTGCTCTAGGTGGGCGCCTAGCGGTAGCGCCGGCCCTGCACACGGGAGGTTTGTTATCGGCATACTGTATCATTTCTTAACCATCTGGTGCCCACAGGTAATAAGGCTAACAAGGAGAAAGTGCAGTTTTGCAAGGAAAAGGTTATCTTTTTAGGACATTGCATCTCTCAGGGTACCTGACATTAATCACCCAGAGAGTAAAAACATTAAGTGGCTATAACACCCACTAAACTGACTCTAAGACGATGCACCATTTTGAACCCAGCGTCTCTTCTTCCTGTTATGAAGGAGGAAGAGAAGGGGGGAGATAATGATGTGAAAAACGTAAATTTTCCAACTTTTACTAACTATTCTAACCTCTCAATTTTCCAACCTAGTAGGGAAACACTTTGAGGACCATCATGATTGCTTTTCCTTGATGAGCTCCAAAAAAGTCCACCAGGTCCGGGAGTCTCTCCCAGACCCAAACTCAATAACCAGTGTTCATTCTAGTCAACCAGGTGATTGGATCATGCTAAAAAAACATCCGAGGACGGGACTAGAGGCGAGATATCGTGGGCCATTCCAGGTGCTGCAGACGACGCCAACCTCCCTGAAGTTCGAGGGACAAGACAACTGGATCCATGCCAGTCACTGCAAGAAGTTTCTCAAATACGTCAAAGAGTGAAGAGTATTATTTTCTTTATTTGTTTAGTTTAGGTTTTAGCGAGGGAAATGTACCTAAGACTAACAAGGGCCACAAGGAGACATTTGTAATAGTATCTCTGGCTCCTGTCGTTCGCTTGTTTAAATTCTTGTGCGGTGTTGTAGTGAGGGAGATCACCAAGAAACAACGACAGTAGAGCGTCCAAAGGGGGGGGATTTACAAGGGTCAGGTCCACACTGATGGGAGCAGGGCAGAAGCGGAGCTATAGCTAGTGAGGGTTGGAATATTTTTTAAAGCTTTGGGAAGCTTCGGGGGATTTCTTGTTTTCCATTGGATCCTGGCTAAAGGTAATGGGAGTATAAATACTTATGGTGTTTCTGTCTCTATTCCTTCTATATGCCGGAGTGAGATGTTCCTGATGTCTAAATCGACCGAGTTACCAAAGCCCAAACAGATGAGATGCCCAGAGGACCAACCCATGGACCGGATACAGAGGATTTCAGACCGACCAACGATCGACGCAACCCACCACCTCATGTCCTCCCTCTGAGTCACCTCCTCTAAAGGAGATTCTACGTGTCAAGTTCTACGTGTCAAGATTTGTTAAGATTTGCCAAAAAAAAAATCGGCGTGTCAAGATTTGGTTTTAGATTTACTATCCAAGTGTCAAGATTTGTTTTTGCTTTATGATCCACGTGTCAAGATTTGTTTTAACACTTGCTTTAAGATTTGTCGTGTCAAGATGGACTGTCTGTTGTTTTCTATCATGTGTTTGGCTTTTTGCATTCAGAACTTTACAAGAGGAACTGTTTCTTTCCAAGGAAGAGTGAGATTCAGCGAGGGACACTGGGGAGCAAATGACAAAGAGGAGGGACTGTTGTGGAAATTTTATTATGTGGACATTATAGTCTAGGATGTGTGTGTTTTTATAAGTTGTCATCTGTCTCCCTGTGTTGGATTTGAATGTGGTTTTAAAACCAAGCCACACCTCAGGGGGCCGGTCCGACATTCTAGTCCACACCTCTGTCCTTTTGATATGTAAATGTATTTACTGGACAAACTTGTTTTTCTGTTATACAGCCAGCCACTGGGTGTTCTATTTGTGTAATAAACAAATGACCAGAAGCCAGGAGCTGACTTGGGGACAGAGCACACTTTGGACTTGGCTCTTGGCTGAGGTGGTCAGATGAACTCCAGGTAGAAACAACGTGATGGTGTCTGTGTCTCTTTTCTGCGCGCGTGCAGGTACGTATGGCAGGGATGGCAGAGAGCTGCTTGTAAGTACAGCGGATCAAACTACATTAGGGAATTGATAGTAGATTAATTTCCAAAACAGTACCTGCAGAAGCAAAACAGCCCCAAAGCATGATTGACCCCCCGCCATGCTTCACAGTAGGCAAGGTGTTCTTTTCTTCATAGGCCTTGTTCTTCCTCCTCCAAACATAGCGTTGATCCATGGGCCCAAACAGTTCTAATTTTGTTTCATCAGTCCACAGAACACTATCCCAAAACTTCTGTGGTTTGTCCACATGACTTTTGGTATACTGCAGTCGACTCTTCTTATTCTTTGGAGACAGCAAGGGGGTGCGCCTGGGAGTTCTGGCATGGAGGCCTGCATTACGCAGTGTGCGCCGTATTGTCTGAGCTGAAACTTCAGTACCCACATCTGACAAATCTTTTCTCAGTTCCTCAGCAGTCACACGGGGACTTTTCTCCACTCTACGCTTCAGGTAGCGCACAGCAGTCGAAGTCAGCGTCTTTCTGCCACGACCAGGTAGCGTTTCAAAAGTGCCCTTTGCCTTGAATTTGCGAATGATGCTTCCTATGGTCTCTCTTGATATGTTTAACATCTTTGCAATCCTCTTATAGCCATTGCCCTTCCTGTGAAGAGTAATCACCTCTTCTCTTGTCTTCCTGGACCATTCTCTTGACTTCACCATGTTTGTAACCACACCAGTAAATGTCTAGAAGGAGCTGAGTATCAGTCATTTTAAAGCTGCCTAATTGGTGCTTATTATGCTTTATTGCTGCTCTGTGACATCCAAGGGTGTTTTCAATACCTGATTGAAAACACTTGAATGAACCTCTGTTCTTCAGAGTGGTAGTCTTTAAGGGGTTGAATAATTGTGTCAATGAAGAATTCACAAGAGAAACATTTACTACTGTATTACAAAACCAATTGATGTCATTTTAGTTGCATATGGTTCTTTAAAAAGTCCTTGTAGGATTTCATTCTGAATACAATTACAAATGTACACTAAATTCCCTAAAACCCTTTACAGCAGTGGTCCCCAACCCTGTCCCTCAGGGCCCACTAACAGGCCAGATTTTAAGGATTACCTTGGAGAAATGCAGACTGAATCCTTCAATTACTGAACAGCAAATCATATCACCTGTGCTGTGCTTCAGATATCTGGCAAACCTGGCCTGTTAGTGGGCCCTGAGGACCAGGGTTGGGGATCACTGCTTTACAGCATTGGGGGTTGAATACACATATATATATATATATATATATATATATACACACACACACACACACTAGGGTAGGGGGGGTATTTAAGGATTTGGGTTTATGTAGGAAAAGGGAAGTGCTCATGTCACTGTACAGAGCACTGGTGAGACCTCACTTGGAGTACTGTGTGCAGTACTGGAGACCGTATCTCCAGAAGGATATAGACATCTTAGAGAGAGTTCAGAGAAGGACTACTAAAATGGTGTACGGCTTGAAGGATAAAAGTTACCAGGAAAGGCTTAAATGATCTTAACATGTACAGCTTGGAAAAAAGACGAGACAGGAGATATGATAGAAACATTTAAATACGTAAAGGGGAATGCACAAGGTAGAGGAAGGGAGTATATTTAAAAGGAAACAAGGTAGCAAAAAAAGAGGACAGTCTTAGATTAGAGGGGCAAAGGTTTAAAAGTAACATCAGGAAGCATTATTTTACTGAGAGGGGGGGGGATACATGGAACAGCCTTCCAGTTGAAGTGGTAGAGGCCAAAACAGTAATTGAATTTAAGCAGGCATGGGATAGGCATAAGGCTATCCTAAACAAAAGATAAATCCAGGTAAAGTATCCATGTAATAGGGCAGACTAGATGGGCCGAAAGGTTCTTATCTGCCGACATTTTTCTATGTTTCTATGTATATATTTGACAGAGGTTCAATTTCAGTGCTTGCTAGAGACATTTATAGTAGATATGCCCCAGAAGTAAGTTGATATAACTTGCTACTCATTGTTTATACCACGGTGGGGAAACAATGAACTGGACTGAGACCCAATCTGTGGAATGTCTCTGCTGGGCTTCCTCTATTATAATTGTTATTATCGCAGCGTCGGACATTACTTGAACTTTGGATTCTCCATAAATTGGCAAAATTAATCAAAAATACAACTAAAGCTGAAAGGAACACACTTGTATGTGTCAATTATTTTAAAGCCATCTAGCCCTCAGTTAAGCGATTTGGTATAAAAGTCATGTAATTTCACTATCCACTTTCACACAGGGAATACACAATGAAAGGTTAGTTCAAATCAAACATTTGGCAGATGTAAGCAGTGAGCTCTCAGCAGCCTTTTCCAAGATAAGCATCAAAACTAAACCTATTGAGCAGATTGAAAAAAGTTCATACTCACCTGCTCCACACTCCCTTGCTGTCCCTCTGTCCTCCGTTTTTTTTTCTTTCAGCTCGCCGGCTGCTGTGTGTGTGAATCATCATGTTATGTTTGCCCCCCCTCAGGAGCCAAAGGGGGTCCTTGCTGTGTTTGAGTTACCCCTTTAGGCAGGTATGTGTTCTGCATATTGCAGAACCCTGGACACAGGATACAAAAGAACCAGACAAGACACACGAGGAAAGCCCTGCACTGGGGTAAGGTCCTTGGATGGCCTTCTGACTATACAGAGTATAGGGTGGGAATATACAAAAGGACAGGGTTAAACCAGACTTGACAGGAAGGAATATCTAGCAACAAGAAAGAGATCCTTGAGGTGGATTCTATAAACTAGAACTATGAACTGCTGCACTAGCTACACACATACAGAAAACATGAACCAGAACAGACTTGACAGAAATGTAGTCAGCAGCCTGCAGAGCAGGACTCACACCAGATAAACAAACAACAGAGACTGTAGTGTGGTTCAAACATAAACCAGAATCCTGAATACCACACAGACAAAACACAAACGGGATCAAGCAAGAGAGTAGTCAGTATGCAAAGCCAGAAGTCTTAAACCATGAAATCAAAGTACAATACCAGGGGTTAAACACAAGAGTAGTCAGGATACGAAGCCAAGAATCATAAACCAAGATATCAAGATACAAAATGCAAATTCAGGAACTCAGCAAAGAAGATCTATACTGGATCAGGAAACAATTGCACTGATTGCCATTATATAGGGCAGTGCGGGTCATGTGACCACAGGTCTGGTCAGACGCTGAGACTCCAGGGGCGGAGAGCTAGACAGATTAACCCTGTAAGTACTGAGAAGAGCTCTCAGCACCAGGGGACCTGACTGGGGGGACGTAACAGTATCCCCCCGTCAGAAGGGTGACTCCCAGCACCCCAAACAACAACAAAACAAGACCCAGGAAGCCAGGACACGAGACACGAAAATCAGGAAAACAGGGCCCCAACACAACCGACACACACTCACTCAGAATCCCTCATCATCCCCCTCCAGATATTGGGGTGTCTCTGGAGCACAGCCAAGTGTGCCTCACGAACCAAGATCCCAGAAGGCATTCGTGCATATCCCTTGGGCACAGGCCTTCATATGGGAAACTTACAGGGTTATCCAAAGAGATCCGAATTGCTTGAGAACGGTAACCGAACGCTGAAAATCAGCATTCGGTTACCTTTCTTGGCCATTCGGCTATCCATAGAGCAGGCAATTCGCCAAATCCTAGCGAATTGCCTGCACATACGGTGCCTGTTCAGTCCCTGTTCGAGGGCAGTGAAATCCCCATGAAATAGCACTGCTTCGGCTATTCAGAGAACACAAACCAACAGTGAAAGGTTCCCCTAATGCCCTGCCATTCGGTGGTTTCATGCGGCAAATTTATTCAGGAGAATCCCATAGGCTTCAATGTTAAAAATATTCCCGTTTTAATTCAATATCTAATAAACCGTTCATTATAAAATTCTGCAGTAAAGAGTCTCTTTATTTATAGATTTTTTAGGATACTTTAAAAAAAAAAAAAAAATCTGAAAAATGCTTAAAGTCCGATTTTTTTTTAAATTGTTTTTAAGTTTACTTCTTTTTTCTGTAACAGCCCTCTTTATTATCATTCCCTGGACCTCCTGTGTAAATTTCAGACATTTTCGGATAGTAGTTTCTTTGCAAACAGCGTTTCATTTTCACAGATTCATACAAATGGTTTTGCTAATTTATTCACTGCCTCCTCTGCGTCTCAGCTGCTTCGGGCTGCTGCTTCGGCTCTGTGTGATTTGGCTCCTGTTCGGCTGCTTCGCTGTGTGTGATCGGCTCCTGCTTGGGTTTTTCGAAGGTTAATCCAGATGTTTTTGCTTGTTTTCAGCGTGCATTCGCTGGGTTTTGCGGTTAGTTTTCGTCAGGTTTGTGGTAGCTTTTCCCTGCAATTCGGGGACCCTGTTGTGCTTGCTGAATACACCGCAGGGTCACTGAAATGGGATCGGCAAAAGGAACCGAATTGAAGAGAACGAAAAGTCACCGAACGTGCGGTGACTTTTCGAATCTCTTTGAATAACCCTGTTAGTACCGGTCAGACTACCGGAATCCTGGATCTCCTCATAAAGGGAACGGAGTATGGTCTCATCAGGCACAGAACAGAGCGTGACATCCTCAGACCCAGAGCGGAGCGTCGCATTCTCAGACCCAACTGGACTAGAGTTAGTCCCCCCCTCTACGTCTCCTCTTAGACTGAGACTTGGTAGACACGACCATACCGCAGGACATGGCACTGGTGGAGGCACTATCAGACTTTTCCATATGTACCTCACTACTGGACTGGACATCAGTGGACCCACTATGGGACATGGGCACAGTGGTCCTGTGACTCGACACAGGGGTAACCGCTGCCTCGCAGCTCTACAGGGAAGGCACCGCGACAATATTGGTTAATACTGGCCTCTCTTTACTTGAACAAGACAACACTGGCATCATTCCAGTAGAACTCATAACTGGCAACCTGCCAGGAACGGACATGACAATTGACACCGCACCATGCTCGGACATGAAAACTGGCACCGTGCCAGGTTCGGGCAAAGCTGACACAGCTTGACTCAGGTACTTCGCCAGGATTGGGAATCGTTGACACCGCTGACACACAGCTTGGCTTGGTTACCGCTGACACCGTGCCAGCATCGGGCATCATGGGTGGCACATTGCCAGCATCGGGCATCATGGGTGGCACATTGCCAAAACCAGACATCAGTGGTATATCGCCAGGACTAGACTGTGCAGCCTCACTGTGGGACGAAGGCACAGTGGACCTTTTACTAGACATAACCATTGCAGTCTCACCGCCAGACTCCAAGATTGCAGTCTCACCGCCTGACTCCAAGATTGCAGTCTCACCGCCAGACTCCAAGATTGCAGTCTCACCGCCAGACTCCAAGATTGCAGTCTCACCGCCAGACTCCAAGATTGCAGTCTCACCGCCAGACTCCAAGATTGCAGTCTCACCGCCAGACTCCAAGATTGCAGTCTCACCGCCAGACTCCAAGATTGCAGTCTCACCGCCAGACTCCAAGATTGCAGTCTCACCGCCAGACTCCAAGATTGCAGTCTCACCGCCAGACTCCAAGATTGCAGTCTCACCGCCAGACTCCAAGATTGCAGTCTCACCGCCAGACTCCAAGATTGCAGTCTCACCGCCAGACTCCAAGATTGCAGTCTCACCGCCAGACTCCAAGATTGCAGTCTCACCGCCAGACTCCAAGATTGCAGTCTCACCGCCAGACTCCAAGATTGCAGTCTCACCGCCAGACTCCAAGATTGCAGTCTCACCGCCAGACTCCAAGATTGCAGTCTCACCGCCAGACTCCAAGATTGCAGTCTCACGCCAGACTCCAAGATTGCAGTCTCACCGCCAGACTCCAAGATTGCAGTCTCACCGCCAGACTCCAAGATTGCAGTCTCACCGCCAGACTCCAAGATTGCAGTCTCACCGCCAGACTCCAAGATTGCAGTCTCACCGCCAGACTCCAAGATTGCAGTCTCACCGCCAGACTCCAAGATTGCAGTCTCACCGCCAGACTCCAAGATTGCAGTCTCACCGCCAGACTCCAAGATTGCAGTCTCACCGCCAGACTCCAAGATTGCAGTCTCACCGCCAGACTCCAAGATTGCAGTCTCACCGCCAGACTCCAAGATTGCAGTCTCACCGCCAGACTCCAAGATTGCAGTCTCACCGCCAGACTCCAAGATTGCAGTCTCACCGCCAGACTCCAAGATTGCAGTCTCACCGCCAGACTCCAAGATTGCAGTCTCACCGCCAGACTCCAAGATTGCAGTCTCACCGCCAGACTCCAAGATTGCAGTCTCACCGCCAGACTCCAAGATTGCAGTCTCACCGCCAGACTCCAAGATTGCAGTCTCACCGCCAGACTCCAAGATTGCAGTCTCACCGCCAGACTCCAAGATTGCAGTCTCACCGCCAGACTCCAAGATTGCAGTCTCACCGCCAGACTCCAAGATTGCAGTCTCACCGCCAGACTCCAAGATTGCAGTCTCACCGCCAGACTCCAAGATTGCAGTCTCACCGCCAGACTCCAAGATTGCAGTCTCACCGCCAGACTCCAAGATTGCAGTCTCACCGCCAGACTCCAAGATTGCAGTCTCACCGCCAGACTCCAAGATTACAGTCTCACCGCCAGACTCCAAGATTGCAGTCTCACCGCCAGACTCCAAGATTGCAGTCTCACCGCCAGACTCCAAGATTGCAGTCTCACCGCCAGACTCCAAGATTGCAGTGGGTGATATGGATAGGTGAACAGCACCACAGGCAATACAGCCTGTAACAATACGACGCCCTGGACCACCATTTGGGTGTCTGGCCATTTGGAGAGGCCACGTACGAGAAGTCATTATGGGAGCAATATCCATGGCTTCACCCTCCTCTGACGCTATGGCCGAGAGGGAGTCATACTCCATTTGTTCTTCGAAATCAGAAATAGAAAGCTCGGCTGGGTCTGGAGCATCAGTTGCCCCCTCCACAGGCCTGGTTACCCTAGGAAGGGTTGTCCTAGACCTGGACGGTACAGGGAGTCTGCCAACAGCAGATTCGTAACAGGGCCTGGCACCATCTGACCCATAATCAGCAAACCTAGCTGGGTCTGGAATGTCAGTTGCCCCCTCCACAGGCCTGGTTACCCTAGGAAGGGTTCTCCTACACCTGGACGGTACAGGGGGTCTGCCAACAGCAGATTCAGATTCATAGCGGGGCCTGGTGCCATCTGACCCATAACGTGGCCTGGCACCATCTGACCCATAAATCAGCAAACCTAGCTGGGTCTGGGATGTCAGTTGCCCCCTCCACAGGCCTGGTTACCCTAGGAAGGGTTCTCCTACACCTGGACGGTACAGGGGGTCTGCCAACAGCAGATTCAGATTCATAGCGGGGCCTGGTGCCATCTGACCCATAACGTGGCCTGGCACCATCTGACCCATAAATCAGGAAACCTAGCTGGGTCTGGAATGTCAGTTGCCCCCTCCACAGGCCTGGTTAACCTAGGAAGTGTTCTCCTAGACCTGGATGGTACAGGGGGTCCGACAACATTAGATTCATAGCGGGGTCTGGTGCCATCTGACCCAGAACGGAACCTGGCACCATCTGACCCTATACAAGGTCTGGCTTTGGTGGCCTGACTGAGATGTGTGCACAGAGGACACATTGCCAGACTCAGGGCGCACTGGCATCTTGCCAGACTCAGGGCGCAGTGGCTTTAGTGGGCAGCCATTAATGGAGTGCAGCCCAGTGGCACAATAAAAACAGAGATTATAAAGCCTTCACCTTTCTTTCTCTGACATGGGAATACTTGTGCTGCTAAGTGGTTATCTACTGCAGGTGAAAAAGCCCAGAGACTTCATTACCTTATGCAGTTCTATAAGCATATTAAACACCATTTGCAGCATAGAACTTAACAAAGAACACGTACCAGCAGGCTTGGGTGGATCCAGTATAATGTTACGATTGCCCCCCTCAGGAGCCAAAGGGGGTCCTTGCTGTGTTTGAGTAAGCCCTTTAGGCAGGTATGTGTTCTGCACAGGATACAAAAGAACCAGACAAGACACACGAGGAAAGCCCTGCACTGGGGTAAGGTCCTTGGATGGCCTTCTGACTATACAGAGTACAGGGTGGGAATAAACAAAATGACAGGGTTAAACCAGACTTGACAGGAAGGAATATCTAGCAACAATGGAACAAGAAAGAGATCCTTGAGGTGGTCTCTATAAACCAGAGCTATGAACTGCTGCACTAGGTACACACATACAGAAAATATGAACCACAACAGACTTGACAGAAATGTAGTCAGCAGCCTGCAGAGCAGGACTCACACCAGATAAACAAACAACAGAGACTGTAGTGTGGTTCAAACATAAACCAGAATCCTGAATACCACACAGACAAAACATAAACGGGATCAAGCAAGAGAGTAGTCAGTATGCAAAGCCAGAAGTCATAAACCATGAAGTCAAAGTACAATACCAGGGGTTAAACACAAGAGTAGTCAGGATACGAAGCCAGAAATCATAAACCAAGATATCAAGATACAAATTCAGGAACTCAGCAAAGAAGATATATACTGGATCAGGGAACAATAGCACTGATTGCCATTATATAGGGCAGTGCGGGTCATGTGACCACAGGTCTGGTCAGACACTGAGACTCCAGGGGCGGAGAGCTAGACAGATTAACTCTATAACCTATAAGGACTGAGAAGAGCTCTCAGCACCAGGGGACCTGGCTGAAGGAACGTAACACATCACACAGACAGCAGTGGCAGCACTGAGCCAGCCTAGCCTATGCAATTTGCGTAGCTGAACGCTATGCTAATTGCGTAGCTCAAGCTGGCCGAGAGATTCAGACTGAAGCACGATTGGTCTCAAGCCATTCAAATTTTTTAAAAATAAAACGCCCCATGGGAGGCATAGCCTCCCATGGATTGATTGAAGCAGGACAGTCATGTGACTGTCCTCGTCAGTCATGGGGGACTGCCGCCGGGCCAGTGTGTGCCTGGAGGCACATCTTGGAGAGCAGCAAAAGCCTTGACAGCAGCAGTATTATGGCACACTGGTATGAATATGGCACACTGATATTATGGCACACTGGAATGTATATGGCACACTGGTATTATGGCACACAGCTGGCACTCTGGTATTGTGGCACGGCTGGGTGGAGTAGAGGTAACATCACTGCTCTATAACCGTGGAGACACAGGTTCGATCCCGGCAAGAGCACCTCTCCAGTAAGTGTCCTTGGGCAAGACACCTAACGGTACATACTCGCCACCCAGGACATACTTGAAAATGAGAGAAATCTCAATGTATCCTTCCTGGTAAAATCCTTTCTAAAAAAAATAATAATATGTCACACTGCTGGCACTCTGGTATTATGGCATTGGTATCATGGCATACTAGTATTATTGCACTGGTATGGCACACTGGAATTTATATGGCACACTGGTATTATGGCACACTGCTGGCACTCTGTATTATGGCACACTGGAATGTATATGGCACACTGCTGGCACTCTGGTATTTTGAGAGCAGCCAGACTCTGGGGAGCACTGACAGCAGTCAGATCTTGGGGAGCATTGACAGCAGCCAGATTCTGGGGAGCACCGAACAGCCAGATCCTGGGGAGCACTGAACAGCCAGATCCTGGGGAGCATTGACAGCAGCCAGTTCTTGAGGAGAACTGAACCTGAACCTACGTAACCCGTGCATACCTGGCTCTAATACTAGTCAGTGCCTCACCAGTAGGGATGTGCGTTTCGGGTTTCGGAATTTCGGAATTTTCACGAAATTTCCTGATTCGTGTCTTCGGATTCGGGTGAATTTCCGAATCGGGTCGGACCCGAAAACCGATAGATCCAAAAAGTTTTCCGAGCCGAAACTAAAAATTTTCGGATTTTTCGAATGGACTTGAAATGTGTCAAATCGAAATTTATTTTTGCTCTATTCATGATTTCGGTTCCATTCGTGATTTCGGTTCCATTTCGGTAATTCTGGACATCGTATATTTAACTATTATCGGTTATATCGCTGATTCTGTAAATTTTGTATTTGTAAATGCGTATCACTTGTTTCTTGTGGCATTCGGGTCAGTTTAGCGTTTTTTAAATCGTTTTGTTCATTTTTTTTGTTCTTTGGCTTTCATACCATTTTAATATGATTAAATAAAGTTGTGAAATGTATATTCATAAGAAAAAAAGGATCTTTACTTAATAAAAAAAACCACGATAGAATCGCCAGAATTATCGTAGACACTTTGAAACGAGGTGAACAGACGTTCCGAAAAAACGAAAATTTCCGAAATTTCCGAAAAGTCGATACAAAAAACGAGTAAAGTGACCCGAAAACACGAAAAATGGTCGATATTCCAAAAAAAAAATGTACACAAAAAACGAGCCGAACCGAACCAAATCGAAACAGAAATCTTTCGAAACGAGCCGAATCGAAAATTTTAAACATCCGAACAAATCGAACCGAATCGAACCGAAAAAAAAATCGGTGCACAAGCCTACTCACCAGTCACTGACCTCACTGCACATCACTGATCTACTCCCGTCTTACTTCTATACGTTTGTCAACTAAGTAGAACTCATTATCTCTAGAGAAGAAATGAGTTCTGTCTTATTTCAATAGACCTCACAAACACGGTACATGTTACTTACGTGTACAGCACAGTTCATCACTGAGATCTCCACAGTCATTTTCTCCATTACATGATTTGCTTGAAGGGATGCATTTACCATTCACACAACTAAACTCTTTCTTTGTGCATTCTGGAACAAAGTATAGTTTAAGCATTTAATCATGTCTCACAGGGCTGTATATGCTTTGTATATTGCAATATATTTGTCAAATTAAGATTTAACTACAGGGAATACTGTACTGTCATTTTACAGCAGTTTATTTTGAAGTCTTCATTCGTAGACCACTTCTTGTTGGATGAGTGACTACACCCTGTAACTTAGAACAACGGCTTTGCATTTATTCCTCAATATAATAACAGATTGCAGTTTCAAAGGTGCAAACCTATTTTTAACTAAACCATGTGAGATTGCACAGCTCTAGAAACTACTCAAATATTTTACCATCAGAAATAAACATGCAACTACTTGACCAACAAGTGTCTAAATAAACAATGGTAGGTACAGCGATACAGTAAAAAAAATACTGCTTAATAAAAAAGGAGAAAAATGTTCTTCTGTCCCTGAGCCCCACAATGTCTCTGTGTCCCAGGTCTGATCCTCTTTGTTTGTCCCTGTGCCCCATTTCTGCCTATCTCTGTCCATGTCTGTCCCTGTGCCCCATATCTGTCAGGGATCAGTGCCTGTAACGGTGCTATACATGTAAAGTGGCCCCCTCAGTCCAAATCCAGCACGGAAGGGGTTAATACAGTTTAGCACAAACACACATACACCACATCCTCTTGTCTGTCGATAAAAGAGTGACTCCCCGCTTTGCATTGACAAGTCAACCCCTGTGCTATTCAGACCTGCCTTTGTGTTTCTGCTGACCACCGTGTACCAGACCCTGCTTTGCCAACTGACCTTGCCTCCTTGCCGCCAGCCCCTGATCTACAGACCGTCCAGACCACTCTCTGCTTTCCCCCATATATACCATGCCATGGATTCCTACCTGCATCAACCTGCCTACTCCAAGCTACCATCAGCATATCCCTTCGCTAAAAGCTCAAACCACCTGAAATTGGGTCCCACCGCGGCGTATGCCAGGTGCCACCCTGACACTCTCTCTGTGCCCCATGTCTGTCTCTGCGCACCACACCTGTCTCAGTCCCTGTGGCACATGTCTGTCTTTCTTTGTCCCTGTGCCCCATGTCTGTCTTTCTCTATTCCTGTGCCCCATGTCTGTTTTTGTCCCCAATGTCTGTCTCTCTCTCCCTGTGACCTATGTATACTTTGTATATGAAATGTTAATTTGCACCTATAAATGGAAGTGAAAGCTATTCCAAGGTAATTTGCACTTCCATCTGGGAGATGGAATTTCACTGATAAATACCCTCTCCTTAAAAATGGTGCTAAGTGATTTTACATTTGTATAATCACTTAATACACTGGCCTATACTGTCCTAATAATCCTATACTCAGCACTCATCCCACAATGCAGAAGGCGGCGCAATCCCCCACTTCATCTCACCAGGAGAAGAGTGAGACTAGGATTAAACAGTTCCTAATCTCCATCTTCGATTTCTCCATGGCGAGGCACGATCTCGGGAGATCGGCTTTGCACAGAGCTCACGGCTGGGTCTTGAAATATATCATGGAGTCCTATGGACTTCAGGAGCAGATGCTCACGGTGCGAACCGCTGCCAGTATTGAGCTGCCCTGTGCTTTGTTCCACGGCTAAGAGCTCCCAAACACCTACTCCGGAATAGCTATGGTAAAATGCAAACTGTAAGGAAAATGTGCAGGTGCAGATTTTCTTACCGTCTCAGTTTTACAGACAACCGTGGAATAGGGCCTGTTATTTTCTGAGTAATCTGAAAATGTTAAATTTACATTAACAAACAACACACCAACTAGGAAATAACACACCTCTAATCTCTGTATAACAGACTGCTCCTGCCCGCTGGTGTCCCGTCACTCTCCTTTTTTGTAGAAAGCATTCAGCCAAAGTGGTCTCCAAACCTCTGCAGGTCACAGCAAGGCACTCAGATGACATGCGCTCATCCTCTGGTAAGGTGAAGGTCTGCTCTGCAGATATATCTGCACCACTATTAAAAACAAAATATGTCAAATACTCTATTATTTAAATTATTTATCACATATTTTTACTGTGAAGCTACTCCTGCCGCAGTATGGGTTTCTCCCAGCATTTATGGCATTACAAACAAGTCATTTTTTTTGTCAGCCCATAGCGTTTTGAAGTAGGATATGTTTTTTATGTTTTTCTTCTCTTGATGATATCAGTAAAATCCCACCACGTGTTTGATTGTTGCCAGTATCCATTAGCAATTAGAGACTCCTTATTACTGGCTCTATTACCTCAAGGTTCTGTTCTTGGTCCCCATTCCTCGATCTATACCTCGTCTCTTGATACCCTCATCTCTTCCTATTCCAATATCTCTATGCTGAAGACACCAGTCTACCTTTCCTGTCCCGATCGCTCTCCTCCTGTGTTGGACCCTGTTACTACCTGGCTATCGGCTGTCTACAACTGGATGACTTCCCATTTCCCAAAAGCTCAACCTCTCTAAAACTGAACTTCTCGTCTTCACTCCCTCTAAAGTCAACATTCCTGTGCCCATTTCCCTCCAGGTGAACGGTGCCATGATTACCTCTTCCTCTCAGGCTCGTTGCCTCGGTGTCCTTTTAAGACCTCTCATCTCTACTTCACTCCTCGGATTCAGTCGCTGACCAAATCTTGCTACTTCAACTTAAAAAACATTGCAGGTGTCCGCCCATTTCTTAATCAGGACTGCTAAAATGCTCTTCCAAGCTCTTATTATCCCCGACTTGACTACTGTAACCTCTTCCTCACTGGCCTTAAGAGATCTCATCCTCTCCCTCTGCATTCTGTAATGAACGCCTGTGCCATGCTCATCCACTTCACATCCCGCCCCTTGTCCCTTTGTCAATTTCTACACTGGCTCCCTGTTTCCTTTAGAATCCAATTCAAAATATTGGTGCTCACGTACAAAGCTCTCCATAACCATGCCCCTGCCTATATCTCCTCCCTTATTACTAGGCAGGGCAGCCATCAGAAATGATGGGGCCCCTTACTAAACCTCACGATGGGGCCCCCCGGCATTCCCTCAACCTCTAACAGCTTTTCTCCTCCTCCTTCAAAAAAAAAAAAAGGACATAACATAGCACAACAGCAATAAAACTCTCAGTAATGTGCAGTGTGTATGAGCGTATCACAGAATCCACAGCAATAAAACTCACAGTAATGTGCGGTGTGTATGAATGTATCACAGAATCCACAGCAATAAATCTCACAGTAACGGGCTGTATATGATGGCCTTTGGGTCTGGGTCTGGGCCTGGTCCCTGGGTCTGGTTTGGGCCTTGGGGTCTGTGCTCTGGGGTCTGGTCTGGGCCCTGGGTCTGGGCTCTGGTCCCTGGGACTGGGCCTTGGGGTCTGGGTCCTGAGTCTGGCCTGGGGTCTGGTTCCTGGGGTCTGGGCCCTGAGTCTGGCCTGGGGTCTGGGCTCTGGTCCCTGGGTCTGGGCCTTGGGGTCTGGTCCCTGGGGCTGGGCCTTGGGGTCTGGTCCCTGGGGCTGGGCGTTGGGGCCTGGTCCCTGGGGTCTGGGCCCTGGGTCTAGGCAGGGCCTGGTCCCTGGTGTCTGGGCCCTGGGTCTAGGCTGGGCCTGGTCCCTGGACCCTGGGTCTGGGCCTTGGGGTCTGGGCCTTGGGGTCTGGGCCCTGGGGTCTGGGCCTTGGGGTCTGGGCCCTGGGGTCTGGGCCTTGGGGTCTGGGCCCTGGGTCTGGGCCCTGGGGTCTGGGCCCTGGGGTCTGGGCCTTGGTCTGGGCCCTGGGTCTGGGCCTTGGGCCCAGGGTCTGGGCCTTGGCATCTGGGGTCTGGGCCTTGGGGTCTGGACCCTGGGGCAGGGCCTTGGGGCCTGGTCCCTGGGGTCTGGGCCCTGGGTCTAGGCTGGGCCTGGTCGCTGGGGTCTGGACCCTGGGTCTGGCCTGGGTCTGGTCCCTGGGTCTGGGCCTCGGGGTCTGGGTCCTGGGGTCTGGGCCTTGGGGTCTGGGCCTTGGGGTCTGGGCCCTGGGGTTTGGGCCCTGGGTCTGGGCCTTGGGGTCTGGGTCCTGGGCCTTGGGGTCTGAGCCTTGGGCCCTGGGTCTTGGGTCTAGGCTGGGCCCTGGCTCACCACTCCGCTGTCTTCTTTTCTTCTATCTTCTGCTCTTCTTTTCTTCTATCTTCAGCCCGGACCCTCCATCTCAGGCACGCAGCTTCACTGAGTGGAGGGGGTGGAGCCAAAGCAACGTGCTTGGGAGGCCCCCCACACGCTGCTTGGCCCCGCCCAGCCAGCCAGTGAAGCTGCCAGGAGCCGGAGGAGACACAGTGTCTCCGCCGGCTCCTGCAGCAGAGACACAGCTCCGGATTCGGAGTCATCGAGTCCGATACCGGAGCTGTAAAAGGGCGACGCCACTGCCGACGGGGGCCCAGGACCCCCCGGGCCCCAGCGGCCCGGGCCCCCACCGGGCCTGGGCCCCTTACGGCAGCATGGGGCGTAATGCCCTGATGGCGGCCCTGTTACTAGGTACATCCCATCCCGACCACTTTGTTCTGCCAATGATCTGATGTTATTGTCTCCTCATACCCGCACCCCCCCAACTCTTGCCTTCAGGACTTCTCCTGAGCTGCTCCCTTTTTATGGAACTCCCTCCCCTGCAACATTAGACTCTCCCCGTTTCTCCAGTCCTTCAAGAAGTCTCTGAAAACACATTACTTTAGAGAAGCCTATCAGCTCACTTCATAATCCCCCACTGTACATTTCTTGCTCCATCTTCCCACACAGCTCACATGAACCGCGCTAATTCCCATACTCTGCTATTTACCCTCACATAGTGTGTCACCCCTCTCCTCTTGGATTGTAAGATCTTGAGCAGGGTCCTTTCTCCTACTGTTCTGTGTGTTTAACTTGTATGGACATTTGTTATTCTGTCTCTCCCATTGTACAACGCTGCGGAACTTGTTAGCGCTTTATAAATAGCTGTAACTGTATTACTACCATAGAGCTGCTAATAGATAACAGCAGCAATGCCTCTGCTGGTATCCTCTCTTGGAGTCCATAAGACCCCACGGAGACTTGCAGAAACCCTGAAAGGCTCACTTAAGCATGGGTCGCTCAGGGCCAGTAGAAGGATACTAGGTACTCTTCATTCTCAGTGACCTTCTTCATGTGGCGGGAGGAGGCCACTGGTCACATTGTCCTCTGCAACCCTTACATAAAATATATATATACAGTATATACATACACATAGGTACAGCGCTAATCATTATGCAATTTCTATTGTAGATCATATAATATATATACTAGAAACCCCTTACATAACACTGTAAAATGCAGAGTAGACTTTATCAGTGCTCATTTTCTTGCTTTCTACAATAAAGGGAATCAGAGGCAATAGAAGAATAGATGAAAAGGGTTATAGTATAGCTTTTTGGCTTATTGGTACTTACTTGAGATGTCCAAGATGTCTGCAGGCTACATTAGCTTCTTTTAATGTCCATCCATCGCTACACAACAGTGAAATACTGTTATGTTTGGGCACTTTAACTGTTAGAATAGCACTTGGCATGCTTTTTTTAAGAAATGATATTTCGAATGATTCTAAAAACAAAACCCAAAAATAGTTATTTTACAAACAATAATATATAGTCTGCAATGTAAAAAAATGTATATCTGGTAGCTTAAATCTAATCACAAAAAAACGGGATTATTAACACATTCCTCGGACACACGCTGCCTTTGCACATATTGCTGTGATGCAGTATCTGGAAGTCTACATGTAACTTTTACACATATACAGTACATGTACATCTTATTATGAGATAAGGAGAATGAAAATTTCTCCTGCAAATGATAAGCAGCTGCTTAAAGACAAAGTTAATGGGAAAGTATAACATATTTGAGAAATTTCAGCTATATATTTAATAAACTGCAAACAATTTCAGGGAGGTCATTCTCTGTTGTGTTTTGTTCTAATAAAGTGTTGTGTCCTGATTTGGGGTTAAGAGCTGGAAGGTTTTACTGACAAGTAACCACTCTTCCAGTTCCAACACATGAATATCATTATGCTGGGTATCTAGAATAATCCCCACTCTGTCCCAGCCTTCTGTGGTGGACACTGCTCCTCTTACCAGTGCACGGAGGCTCTGAAGAAAACCTGAAGATTGAATTTGTGCATTCTGCACTCTTCAGCTGGCAGTAGTTTAAAAATGACCTCTTTCTATCTGTGCACACTGTAAATGACCCATTTTTGGGACATTGATATGGCATCTTACAGGTGCATCTTCCATCCACACATCTCTGCCATGGAGCACAGAACACTTTGTTGCAGGAGTTAGCCGTGTACTTCTTCTCTAAACATGCTTTAGTGTCGTTGTAACTCTGTAACACACAAAAATGAATTAATGGCAAATTTCTATTGAGTTAATTTTTTTGAATATTCTATTTGATTGGGCAGATAATATACCCTGATAAAAAAATGTATATGAAAAAACAAACAATGATAATATTTAACAACTATAGTAGATACACCACAAATAAAAGTGCCTTGAAGCATTGAATAGTACCTGGTTACCCTTTTTAATTTTGCCTGGAATTAAAAGAAGACCATGATAGATCCCAACTGGTGGTTCTCTTGGGTTTTCTTTGCATGTCACAAAATTGAATAAGTAACAATCAAGACTCTCCAAAAAATGTGTTAACAAATAAAATCACAACCAAATTAAAAAATAAAATTGCTCCAAAATTGCTATAAAAAGTGCTACAAAGCCAAAGGAACAAACTGGTAGGCCTCTTGTTCCTTTCCATCCACAACATGTTTTGGCCTCCATTGTCTTCTTCCTTGGTGCTTGTGCTCTCTACTGACATCCTCTAAGGCTAGGGTCAGACGAAAGCATTTTTCCCCGCAAACGTGAAAAAAGTGAGTCCGAACACATTGATGTATTTTTTCACGGAATGCGCAAAAACAGTCAGACGACGCGCATTTTCGGGCGTGATTTTGTACGGATCGTCAATAAAACTCTTTTTGCGTCTGGACGTTATGTAGGCTGGACATTAGCAGCGTCTGACATCTCCTAATCACGCACACACGCCGCTATGCCGCAGCTGCGCACTCAGTACGTCAGTACTAGCGGTTCTGCGTTCTCAAAAAAAATGCATTCAAATTCCACTTGTGTTGCACGGCCGGACTTTTGTGCGGCCGTACAGTACATCGTATATTGACCGTCATTGCCCGTCATCTGCTGCTAGTGCGGCCGTAATTATGTGCGCCAGAACGCACGTTAAAAGTGCGCTGGTCTGACCCCAGCCTTAATCAGTGTTTCTCAACCCTGTCCTCAAATACCCCTAACAGGCCACATTTGCCAGATAGCTGAAGTTCAGCACAAGTGATATGATTTGCTGCTCACTGATTGCTGGATTCAGTCTGCATGTCCCCATGATAATCCTTAAAACCTGGCCTGTTAGGGGTACTTGAGGACAGGGTTGAGAACCACTGCTCTAGATTGTATTGTTCTAATCTGGAAGTCACTTTTGGCACCTCTCGAACATCTGTTCCCTCAATCGCTCAATCGTGTGTGTTAGTGGGATCCCTCATATCTGACACTTTGATGCAAACATTATGTGCCATTTGACTCCTAAATGTGTCTGTTGTGTCCCCCCTCACAGCGTCTGCTGTAGTGTTCCGATGGATTGGTTGGGGGGACCACACAATGTAACGTGCGTACTTTTAACGGCACGGGTCTACAAAGCGCAATCCTTCATATGAGGTTCACATTTTGTAGAGCTGTGTGTCAAGGTGGCCACACGGGCGTCTGTGCGAAAAGAATGTCCTTTCTCAAGACGGACGTTATTTCCATCCCTGTGTCGCCCCAGCCTAACAGGGAAGCATCAAAATGACCTATTATCCAAAATAGAAATCAACCTCTTTTAAATGCCATCTCCAAGAGGAATAATTGCACTAGAATATTTTTTCTCCAGACAGATTTTATCTCCCTTCCCACAAATGAGAATCATGAGAAAATGTGTGTACAGTGCTGAAATATTGTGATTGGAGGTGCCTAAGGGATGGGATCTCTTTCTTACAACAAGTATTCAAAGCACCACATAGTAAATCAGAATTATTTAAACAGGGTTATCCCTCCTACCCAGGTAATTGATTTATGAAGGACAGACTATTGGAAAGACAGTGTATTACTATTTGTAATGTGTCTCAGCCCAATCAGTATAGAAAATGTGAAAACCCATTGTATATCAAAGAAATATTAGATGGGGGATTAGGAGATTTTAAACAAAAAATAAAGATCCAGGCAGTCCAAAAGGCAGTAAAATAAAGAGAACTTTTACCTAGGAACTTGCAAAGTTTTGGCTTTTTCAAGCTGATTTCAGCCGAAGCAACACAGATTTCTAAATAAACGTTCTCTTTATTTTATTGCTTTTTGGAAGGTGATTAGAAACAAAGGATTTATCAGATGATAATATTTACAAAATGAGTTGGAAACAGGTTAAATTCCTCAGGATGATTTTACAACAAAGATTTGTTTAAAAGGGATTAGTGTTGTATTGTGTCTCTGTTCTGGGAATAGAGCAGAAAGGTTTACTTCTGTTTGGCACACTGATTTCAGTGAAGATACTGTATCTACAAAGGTAATAGCTACCCTTGGATAAACTGAATTTCCAATGAATTCAGGATAAAAGTAGAAAAAAATAATTGGATAAAAATCAATCTGTCAATGCATTTGCAAAATATCCTCACAAAATACATACAGGGTTATTCAAAGAGAATTGAAAAGTCACCGCACTTTTGGTGACTTTTCTTTCTCTTCAATTCGGTGCAATTTGGCGATCCCATTTCGGCGACCCTGCGGTGTATTCAGCAAGCAACACAGGGCCGCCGTAATGCAGGGAAAAGTCCCCGCAAACCCGCCGAAAACATCGCAAAACCAGAGCAGCCGCCGGAAAAACCCGACACCGCAGATGAGTGGAGTGAAAAAAAAATAGTACGCTTGAATGTTTGAAAAGTGAAACACTGTTTGCAAAGAAACTACAAAAAAAATGTCTGAGATTTACATATAAGATCCAATGAATGATAATAAAAAGGGTTGTTACAGAAAAAAGAAATAATGATTTAAAAAAAAAAGGAAAAAAATGTTTGCAAAAAATGCTTAAAAGATCCTAAAAATCTATACAGAGAGAGACTTTTTACTGCAGAATATTATAATCAACGGTTTATTAGATATTGCATTAAAACGGGAATATTTTTAACATTGAAGCCTATGGGATTCTCCTGAATAAACCTGTCGAATGAAATCGCCGATTGGCAGAGCATTTCGGCAACCTTTCACTGCTGGTTTTTGTTCTCTGAATAGCCGAAGCATTGCTTCTCTATGGTGATTTCACTGCCCTTGAACAGGCACCTAACAGGCATCGTATGTTGCTGAATTTCAGCGTTCGGTTAGCTTTCTCCAGCAATTCGGAGCTCTTTGAATAACCCTGTTTATATCACTAAGAAATCAAATGATGATCTCTGGTCCCATCAGTGGCGACTCTAGGAACAATATTTAGGGGGGCACAGAAGATACCGCAGTCAAAACTGGGGGGCACTAATAATTTTCACCACTAAATCATACCACTGAATAAAACTAAGGGCCCTATCACCTGGTGTGAGCTAAAACACCATCACTAAAGGAAAAATGACCGCGAGTCGCTAAAACTTAGTGCCTGATGACCTACTAACAGATCACCTTGTCTGCAGTAGTCCAAGAAAAAGGTCGTTTGGCGCACGCTAGGAAAACTCGAAGACCCGAGTTGAGACCCAGCGCTAATGCAGTTGTGTACAGGATAGAACTGTTTTTTTATCCAGTGCAGAGTGCCGGGCCATACCTATCCCCCGCTCTCACAAGCTTGAATATGAACACATCCAGTGAATAACCTCACACCCTGCATTATTAAAATCCTCCAAGGTGGCCGTATCATCCATGTTTTGATGTACACATATATTAAGGCTGATGGACATTGCATGATAAATGCCACCCAGCAGCATGTAGAATCCTTACACTGCATTTAGTAGATCCAAAAGGAAGGCCAGGTGAGCAACAAAAATTTCCCTGCTGCAGCATATAAATAATACATGTTTCAGGGCAAGACTTATTCACGCGTCCCTTTAAACATTGTCCACACGGTCACCCTAATAATCAACCACTTCCATACTATGAATAACCCCAAGCATAAAATGTTTAAAATTAGGAAAAATATTAGAATCAGGATATATGTGGATAAAGCATACATTTATAATAGAGCCTACTGCAACAGCAACGACAATGCGGACCAGATCCATTGTCGTTGCTTTCAATTGTCTGTTAATTCTGGGCGAAGATCTGTTTTTTCTGTTTTTTTGGAGTTAGCACCAGGGTTGAGCAGTAGGTAAAATGTTGCAATTAGCGCCCCTCAAAAAATTAGCGCTGGCACCAAGTGATCTGTTAGCTGCAAAAGCACTAGAGATCTCTAGCTCTCCCCGTGTTAAGTAAAGGACGCGGAAAGTATAGCAAGCTTGCGGTACAAATCGCTAATAGCACTAAGCACTAATCGCTAATCGCACTAAGTGATTTTTCCCATTTGTAGCGGGAGCAAAACAATCTGTTGGTCAGGTGCTAGACTCAATTAACCTGGCGCTAACGCAAAACCATGCGGACGCAAGGATTAACCCACACCAGGTAATAGTGCCCTAAATAAGTATATATACAGTTGTGTTCAAAATTATTCAACCCCCACTGAAATTGAGTGTTTTGGCCAGTTTGACATTGATTTTGATCATTCAGTCATCTTGCTTACAATTAAATCAAAGAGGCACGTGTAGGTCAGACAAATATAACATAACATTTATAATGAAATAACCACAAATGTCTTTTCTGTGCTCACATCATTATCAGTTTTATTCAACCCCCAAGTGACATTCAATCTTAGTACTTATAACTGTAAAAGGATGTTGTACTAACAGCTTTTAAACGTGAAGCATAGCTTGACACAAGTGTCTTGCAGCGATCTACGGGTATCTTCGACCATTCGTCATGAGCAAAAGCCTCCAGTTCAGTCACATTCTTAGGCTTGCGCACTGCAACTGCTTTCTTTTAGTCCCACCAGAGGTTCTCAATCGGATTTAAGTCAGGTGACTGCGATGGCCAATCCAAAATGTTCCAGCCTTTAATCTGCAACCATGCTCTAGTGGACTTGGAGGTATGCTTGGGATCATTGTCCGGTTGAAAGGTCCAACGTCTCCCAAGCCTCAGGTTTGTGACGGACTGCATCACATTGTCATCCAATATCTCCTGCGCCCTCTGGAACGCTCGCTCTGTGTGCAACAAACTCACAGCCGTCCATGACCTCTTCCTTTCAAACTCCTTCAACCTCCTAGCTTTAACTGAAACCTGGCTAACTCCCTCTGACACGGCCTCCGTTGCTGCTCTCTCACATGGCGGTCTACACTTGAGCCATACCCCCAGACCGGGTGAGAGAAATGGTGGCGAGGTTGGGCTCCTGCTCTCTCCCACCTGCACCTACCAGCATCTCCCTCCACCCCCATCCCTCTCCTTCTACTCCTTCGAGACACACTGCATCCGCCTGTTCTCTCCTCTGGCTCTCAGGGTGGCAGTCATCTACCGCCCACCGGGACCAACCTCCCAGTTCTTTGACCACTTTACTACCTGGCTTTCTCACTTCCTGTCTTCTAATCTTCCATGCCTAATTCTCGGGGACTTCAACATTCCCATTGACGATCCTTCCGCTCCTGCTGCCTCCAAACTTCTTTCACTCACGTCCTCCCTTGGACTCACACAAACAATCCTCCTTCCTCCCTACCCACCGCGATGGTCACGTTTTGACCTGGTCTTTTCCAACCTCTGCTCCATTTCTGAGTTCAAATGTCGCCCTTCCCCATCTCTGACCACCACCTTCTCTCTTTCAACCTATCTGGACTTCCTAAACACCCTGCTCCCCATCCCGCACACACACTCGCAGAAATCTACATGCTGTGGACCCCCATCAATTCTCCAACCTACTTCACCACCTCCCTCATACCTCATCCTTCACCTGCCCTGATGCTGCCACTGATCACTACAACACTACGCTTATCTCTGCTATAGACACTCTTGCTCCTCTTCGACTCTGCAAGGCCCCACGCCGCCAGCTTCAGCCCTGGCACACCCTCCAGACTCGCTACCTCCAAAGATGCTCCCGCACTGCAGAGCGTGCCTGGAGGAAATCCCGCTCTGAAGCTGATTTTGTTCACTTCAAGTTTATTCTCCGGTCATACACCTCTGCCCTCCACTTGGCCAAACAATCCTTCTTCTCATCTCTTATATCTACGCTGTCCTCCAACCCTAAACGGCTCTGGTCCACCTTCAACACCCTCCTCCACCCACCTGCACCTCCCCCCTCAGTTGCCTTCAGCGCTCAAGACCTGGCAGACTACTTCCTCAGTAAAACTCTAACTATCAGAAGCAACATCCCAACACAAGATAGTTATCTGCCACCTCCACTCCCACAGGTCCCCTCTGCCACCCTCTGCCGCTTCCTCCCAACCACTGAGGAGGAAGTCAATTCCTTATTGTCCTCCTCACATCTCACCACGTGCCCGCTCGACCCCATTCCCTCACATCTAATTCCTCCCCTCTCCTCCTCCCTCACCCCTGCTCTCACACACATCTTCAACCTATCTCTCTCCACTGGCTCCTTTCCATCCGCCTTCAAACACGCGCTAGTTACCCCTTTACTAAAGAAACCATCCCTAGACCCCAACTCTCTATCCAACTACCGCCCTGTATCCCTGCTTCCCTTCACATCAAAGTTCTTAGAAAAACTAGTCTTCAACCGCCTCTCCCTCTTCCTGTCCTCCAATTCCCTACTTGACCCCCTGCAATCTGGCTTCCGTCCACTACACTCAACTGAAACTGCCCTCACCAAAGTCACCAACGACCTCCTAACTGCTAAAAAACACGGCCACTATTCTATTCTCATCCTGCTTGACCTCTCGGCTGCGTTTGACACTGTTGACCACCCCCTCCTTCTACAGACCCTCAACTCTCTGGGTCTCGGTGACACTGCACTTGCTTGGGTTGACTCCTATTTATCCAACAGGTCCTTCTGTGTGTCCTTTGCTGGTAACTCCTCCTCTTCATTGCTTCTATCTGTTGGTGTACCTCAAGGCTCTGTCCTTGGTCCTCTGCTCTTTTCCATCTACACCTCCTCCCTGGGCAAAATCATCAACAGCTTTGACTTTAATTACCACCTCTACGCTGATGACACTCAGATCTACCTCTCTACCCCTGATCTCTCTCCCCCTGTCCTTTCAAAAGTCAGTGACTGTTTATCTGGCATCTCCTCCTGGATCGCCTCCCACCACATAAAGATCAACATGTCAAAGACTGAGCTCCTACTTATTCCTCCCTCTAATGCCTCCCCACCTCCTGACTTCTCTATCACGGTGGAGGGTATCACCATCTCCCCATCAAACCAAGTTCGTTGTCTTGGAGTTACACTGGACTCTGCTCTTTCCTTCATCCCCCACATCAAGTCTCTTTCCTCCTCCTGCCGATACCAACTGCGTAATATTTCCAGAATTCGGCCATTTCTTACCGCTGTCACCACAAAACAACTCATACACGCCCTGGTAATCTCCCGACTCGACTATTGCAATAATCTCTTATCTGGCCTCCCTCTGTCCCGCCTCTCCCCCTACAATCCATCCTGAACGCCTCCGCCAGGCTAATTCACCTCACCCGCCACTCTGTCTCTGCCGCCCCTCTGCGAGTCCCTTCACTGGCTCCCCATCCACTGCAGAATTAAGTTCAAAATCCTTATCCTTACCTACAAAACCCTCACTAACTCAGCGCCCCACTACCTGTCCTCACTAATCACCAAATACACCCCAGCCCGCTCCCTAAGGTCAAACAGTGACCTGCGCCTACTTTCCCCCCGCATCACCTCTTCCCATGATAGACTGCAGGATTTCTCACGCGCAGCCTCCACTCTCTGGAACGCTCTCCCTCGTACTGTCAGACTTTCCCCTAACTTCTCTTCCTTCAAACGCTCCCTGAAAACATTCCTATTAAGGCTAGGGTCAGACTGAGGCAGTGCGAACGCGCGTTCTGGCGCACTTAATCACGGCCGCACTAGCAGCAGATGCCGGGCAATGACGGCCAATATACGAAGTACGGTCGCACAAAAGTCCGGCCGCGCAACGCAAGTGGAAAATGAACGCATTTTTTCGAGAACGTGAAACCGCAGGTACTGACGTACAGAGTGCGCTGCGTCCGCTAGCGGCGTGTGTGCGTGATTAGGAGACGTCAGACGCTGCTAATGTCCGGCCAACATAACGTCCAGACGCAAAAAGTGTTTTATTGATGATCCGTACAAAATCACGGACGAAAATGCGCATAGTATGACCGCTATCGCGTATTCCGTGAAAAAATGCGTCCATTCGTTCGAACGCACTTTTTCACAGACAACATAAAAATGCGTTCGTCTGACCCTAGCCTTAGGGAAGCCTACCACCCAACTCACTGACGCAACCATCAATCACTCTCACCTTACAGTCCTCTCCTCCTGTTTCCAACCCCAACCCTCCTAGATTGTGAGTTCCTATGGGAATAGGGCCCTCATCTCCTCCTGTACTGTTTGTCAAATGTTGTTCAATGTATTGTAACCCTGTCTGTACTGTGCTTATTGTACAGCGCTGCGGAATATGCTGGCGCTTTATAAATAAATAATAATAATAATAATTCATGGTACCTTGCACACGCTGAAGCTTCCCTGTACCTGCAGAAGCAAAACAGCCCCAAAGCATGATTGACCCCCCCGCCATGCTTCACAGTAGGCAAGGTGTTCTTTTCTTCATAGGCCTTGTTCTTCCTCCTCCAAACATAGCGTTGATCCATGGGCCCAAACAGTTCTAATTTTGTTTCATCAGTCCACAGAACACTATCCCAAAACTTCTGTGGTTTGTCCACATGACTTTTGGCATACTGCAGTCGACTCTTCTTATTCTTTGGAGACAGTAAGGGGGTGCGCCTGGGAGTTCTGGCATGGAGGCCTTCATTACGCAGTGTGCGCCGTATTGTCTGAGCTGAAACTTCAGTACCCACATCTGACAAATCTTTTCTCAGTTCCTCAGCAGTCACATGGGGACTTTTCTCCACTCTACGCTTCAGGTAGCGCACCAGCAGTCGAAGTCAGCATCTTCTTTCTGCCACGACCAGGTAGCGTTTTAACAGTGCCCTTTGCCTTGAATTTGCGAATGATGCTTCCTATGGTCTCTCTTGGTATGTTTAACATCTTTGCAATCTTCTTATAGCCATTGCCCTTCCTGTGAAGAGTAATCACCTCTTCTCTTGTCTTCCTGGACCATTCTCTTGACTTCACCATGTTTGTAACCACACCAGTAAATGTCTAGAAGGAGCTGAGTATCACAGTCATTTTAAAGCTGCATAATTGGTGCTTATTATGCTTTATTGCTGCTCCGTGACATCCAAGGGTGTTTTCAATACCTGATTGAAAACACTTGAATGAACCTCTGTTCTTCAGAGTGGTAGTCTTTAAGGGGTTGAATAATTGTGTCAATGAAGAATTCACAAAAGAAACATTTACTACTGTATTACAAAACCAATTGATGTCATTTTAGTTGCATATGGTTCTTTAAAAAGTCCTTGTAGGATTTCATTCTGAATACAATTACAAATGTACACTAAATTCCCTAAAACCCTTTACAGCATTGGGGGTTGAATAATTTTGAAAAGAACTGTAAATAAGATTCCAAAACCCCAGAGTAATGTGATGCAATGATACCTTTTTATTGTACTAACCTGATACTTTATTTGCCGCAATTCGGCAGTTTTCGCTGAATGTCTGATAGCTGCTTCAGCGACTCCACTTTTAGCAAATTACAGTGACCATTCGCTAAATAGGAATTCACTATCAGGGTTATCCAAAGAGATCCGAATTGCTTGAGAAAGGTAACCGAACGCTGAAAATCAGCATTCGGTTACCTTTCTTGGCCATTCGGCTATCCATAGAGCAGGCAATTCGCCAAATCCTAGCGAATTGCCTGCACATACGGTGCCTGTTCGGTCCCTGTTCGAGGGCAGTGAAATCCCCATGAAAAAGCACTGCTTCGGCTATTCAGGGAACACAAACCAGCAGTGAAAGGTTCCCCTAATGCCCTGCCATTCGATGGTTTAATTCGGCAAGTTTATTCAGGAGAATCCCATAGGCTTCAATGTTAAAAATATTCCCGTTTTAATTCAATATCTAATAAACCGTTCATTATAAAATTCTGCAGTAAAGAGTCTCTTTATTTATAGATTTTTTAGGATACTTTAAGCATTTTTCTGATTTTTTTTTTTTTTAAAAGTCCGATTTTTTTTATTTTCTTTTTAAGTTTACTTCTTTTTTCTGTAACAGCCCTCTTTATTATCATTCACTGGACCTCATGTGTAAATTTCAGACATTTTCGCTCAGTAGTTTCTTTGCAAACAGCTTTTCATTTTCACAGATTCATACAAACGGTTTTGCTAATTTATTCACTGCCTCCTCTGTGTCTCAGCTGCTTCGGCTCTGTGTGATTCGGCTCCTTCGCTGCGTGTGATCGGCTCCTGCTCGGGTTTTTCGAAGGTTAATCCAGATGTTTTTGCTTGTTTTCAGCGTGCATTCGGTGGGTTTTTTCGGTTCATTTTCGTCAGGTTTGCGGCAGCTTTTCCCTGCAATTCGGGGACCTTGTGGTGTTTGCGCAGGGTCACCGAAATGGGATCGGCAAAAGAAACCGAATTGAAGAGAACGAAAAGTCACCGAACGTGCTGTGACTTTTCGAATCTCTTTGAATAACCCTGTATATTTTCGGCGAAATGAATTCCCTGAAATGTGACAAAAAGCAAAAGGATCTAAAGATGATTAGACCCTTTAGATTCTAGCTTCCATAATAACCCGTAAAATGCCATAAACCCAGGGAACTACAATAAAAATAACAATGTGGCATTTAGCTACCCCTTAACCCCTAATATGCCATTAATCAAGGTAAAACATGAAATGAATACACTGTGAGGCATGTAGCTACCGATTAACCCCTACAATGCCATTAATCAAGGAAAAAATAAAATGTATACCGTGAGTGATGAAGCCTACCCATTAACCCTTAATATACAACTAAACTAGGGATGCACCGATACCACTTTTTTAAGACCGAGTACGAGTACCGATACTTTTGTTCAAGTACTCACCGATACGAGTACCGATACTTTTATCTTATGTCATGTGACCGCTTTCCAATAAGAACAGACCTCATATAAAGCCCCCACCTCTCATGGATTTGCCCCCCAGCTCATGGATAATGCCCCCAGCTCATGGATAATGCCCCAGCTCATGGATATGCCCCAGCTCATGGATAATGCCCCCCAGCTCATGGATAATGCCCCCCAGCTCATGGATTTGCTCCCCAGCTCATGGATATGCCCCCAGCTCATGGATATGCCCCAGCTCATGGAAATGCCACAGCACATGGAAATGCCCCAGCACATGGAAATGCCACAGCTCATGTATATGCCACAGCTCATGGAAATGCCCCAGCACATGGAAATGCCACAGATCATGGAAATGCTCCAGCTCATGGAAATGCCCCCCAGCTCATGGATTTGCCCCCAGCTCATGGAAATGCGCCAGCTCATGGATATGCCCCAGCTCATGGAAATGCCCCCCAGCTCATGGAAATGCCCCCCAGCTCATCTGGAGCTCTCCGCTCATACTTACCTTCCTTTAGCGACGCCGGGAAAGTCTTTGCACGCGCGCGCGCTCCTTGGAAGGTCCCCAGTCGCGACCACGTGGGACCATGTGATCACGGCTGGGGTCCTTTCAACGAGCGCACGCGGGGAAACTTTCCTGGCGTTACTAAAGGAAGGTAAGTATGAGCGGAGACCAGCTGCAGGGCCTGTCCGAATGCTCTATCGGCATTCGGACAGGCCCTGGAGCTGCTCACTTTGTTTATACTTACCTTCCTTTACCGACGCTGGGAAAGTTTCCGCGCATGCGCTCGTTGGAAGGACCCCAGCCGCGATCACATGGTCCCACGTGGTCGCGGCTGGGGACCTTCCAAGGAGCATACTATTCAATTTATGTATAAATGACCTTGAGATAGGCATTGAAAGTCATGTATCAGTGTTTGCAGATGACACAAAGCTAGGAAAAGTAATACAATGTGAGCAGGATGTTACTTCGCTGCAGAGGGATTTAGATAGATTGGGGGACTGGGCACTTAAGTGGCAGATGAAATTTAATCTAGATAAATGTAAAGTTATGCACTTTGGAGTGAAAAACACACAAGCAATTTATACCCTAAATGGTACGGAGTTAGGGAAATCCAAGCAGGAGAAGGATTTGGGAATAATCATAGACTTCAAACTAAGTAACAATGTGCAATGTCAAACAGCAGCCGCCAAGGCCAGCAAAGTACTGGCATGCATTAAAAGGGGAGTTCACTCACGGGATGAAAACATAATTTTGCCTCTGTATAAATCAATGGTCAGGCCGCACCTTGAATATGCCGTGCAATTTTGGGCACCTGTCTTAAAAAAAAGATATTATATCGCTAGAAAAAGTGCAGAGACGGGCTACTAAATTAATAAGGGGGATGGAAGGGTTAAGTTATGAGGAAAGACTAACAAGCTTAAACCTGTTTAGTTTAGAGAAAAGGCGCCTTAGAGGGGATCTGATAACCTTATATAAATATATACGGGGCCATTATCAACCATTGTCTGATAACCTATTCATTAACAGGACTATACATAGGACAAGGGGTCATCCATTTAGACTGGAAGAAAGAAAATTTAGCTTAAAGCATAGGAAGGGTTATTTTACGGTGAGAACAATAAAGCTGTGGAATTCTCTGCCTGTTGAGGTGGTTGGGTCAGAGTCTGTACAGACTTTTAAAAAACGACTGGATGACTTCCTGCAGACACAGAATATTAAGGGTTATAATATTTAATATGTGGGTAAAAGCTTCTTGATCCAAGGAGAAATCTGACTGCCATTCTGGGGTCAAGAAGGAATTTTTTCCCAGTATGTTGCATATTGGCAAGCATTCAGACTGGGTTTTTTGCCTTCTTTTGGATCAACCGCACTAGGTTATGTGGGAGAGGCTGAACCCGATGGAGGCATGTCTTTTTTCAGCCTATATAACTATGTACCTATGTAACTATGCGCGCAAAGACTTTCCCGGCGTCGCTAAAGGAAGGTAAGTATAAACAAAGTGGGGTGAGCAGCTGCAGGGCCTGTCCGAATGCCGATAGAGCATTCGGACAGCCGCCCCAGCCCCTCTGATGCCGGCAAGCAAATATCGGGGGTACTGCACGAGTAGCAAGTACTCCTGCAGTACCCGGTATCGGCACCGATATCGATACTAGTATCGGTATCGCTGCAACCCTAAACTAAACCAAGGCAAAAACTAACGTAATACACAATGTAATGTATAGTCTGAACATTAACCACTGCTGAGACATTTCAACCCTGTGAAAATGCTTAAGTTTAAGTGCCCGTTATTATTTTAATGTTTTATGACTTTTATTTCAAATTGAATATGGTCATGTTGGGTATCATTGGAAAGGCCAGAATTTGCAATTTCCAATGACACCTAGACCATATATGATGCACAGGGTCCGAATAAGTGTGGTAAGCTGGATGCTGATTTTTGGTGGGGGGGCACATTGGGGGGCAAGGAATAACCTAGGGGGGCAATTGCCCCCCGTAGAGTTACCTATGGGTCCAAGTAATATAGAGCCTCTAATCTGGGCTGACTCTAGACAGTGTTGCCTGGGACAAAAAAGTAAATGCTACAACCCCACCAACACATCATTTAAAAAACATCTACAGCCCATGGCAAACCTGTGTGAATGTATGCGGGGTGCGCGGTATAAGTGTGGGATGGAGCTGCAAGTGTTTTAAGACATTTGTGTGTGTGTGTATGTGATTGGGATTGTGCGAATGTATGTAGGTAATTAGGTATATCCGACTGTATGTGTGTGAATAGGAGTATGTAAATGTATGAGAGGCCGTATTTGGGTGTGTGACAGATCTCAGTACCCCGACAGGGTCTCATCTGCCAATGACGTTTCCTTGCTGAACACCCGTGTCTCCTCGTAATTCTCGTGCCTTTCTCCAGTACCTCAGACGAAGTCTAAAAACGAGTAGAGGCAGAGAGCCTTGCGAGCATCCCCTCAGAAATAATCCAAGGCTCTAGATCTTTAGCTTTTCGTTGGAACAGCTACCACTCTATATAGCTGATACTCACACCATGAGTCGTGACTGCATGTGGAGTCAGATTGGAATGCCTTTTAATTGGGAACAGGCACACATATTTATATGATCAAACATGGGTTATTTTCATATACAAACCCTCCCCTAGAAACTGTTGGGAGACCTAATTAGACTAAAACAGATAGGGCTAAATTACAATCCTAGCGTTAAAACGTGGGCGCAAGGGAGGAGAAACTGCGCCCGCAGTTTTCCCCCATGCGCCCGCTTTCTAATGCTGGATTACAATGCAGGCGCAAAAAATGCTGCCTGCATTGTTACCGCCCGTTAAAATCAGGGATGCTCGCGGCAGCGCTCAGCGCAGCCACGAGCATCCACTCGATGGAGTCCATAGGACTCCATTGAGTTCCCCCCCAGCCAGTCACATGACCAGCCAGATCACGCCTCGCGAGATCTGGCCGGTCGGCATAGTGATACGCAGGGAGAGACTGGGGGGACTTTTTCCTCAGTCTTTCCCTGCTCCCGCCGGCCAGAGGAGGCGTTTGGAGCCACGGTCCTCGCTGCGGGACAGGAGGTGAGTATAGGATGCTTTTTTTATTTTTTAGGCTGGTGTTAACGGATTCTGCAGAAGCGGAATCCTTTAATGCCAAGTCCTGTCTGTGGTTAACTTTCTGCTAACCACAGCCAGACGTTAATCAGCGATGGGACTTTGTAATCCAGGGCTGATTAACACTTTGCGCTCCCCATGTTAAGTATAGGGAGCGCAAAGTACAGTAACCTCGCGCTGAAAAGCGCAAGGTACCAAATGCAAACGGGTTTCTTAACCCGTTTACATTTGGATTGTAAAACACCGCAGCAAACGTTAATGCTCACGCAAGTGAGCGTTAACGTTTGCGTGAAGAATGTAATTTAGCCCATAATGGTTAAACATTTGCTCAAGATTCCTAGATAGACAGGCAACGGAATCGTGATTGGCAAACAGATTACAGTATAAAAAAAGAGATAACGGGGCAGTGACAAAGAAGATTAAACAACTCCTCAAATATGCAGCAGCTAACAGGTACACATGGGCCATAACAATAACATTATTCTTACATAACAAATCCCCAAATGCCCCCTCCCAAACAACAGGACCCCGACCCTGCAATCCTGGGGTCTGTGGCAGTGTGATACAGGCTATGCGAGTTAGTAGGGTGCATGTGGGGGGGACTGTGGAAGTGCATAGAGGCAGTGCGTTTGTAGGGTCAGTGCGAGTGTATGTGGACTGGATGTGTGAATGGGGCATCTTGAGCATATGGAAGACTTTCAGGGTTATCCAAAGAGATTCGAATTGCTTGAGAAAGGTAACCGAACGCTGAAAATCAGCGTTCGGTTACCTTTCCTGGCCATTCGGCTATCCAGAGAGCAGGCAATTCGCCAAATCCTGGCGAATTGCCTGAACATACGGTGCCTGTTCGGTCCCTGTTCGAGGGCAGTGAATCCCCATGAAAAAGCACTGCTTCGGCTATTCAGAGAACACAAACCAGCAGTGAAAGGTTCCCGAAATGCCCTGCCATTCGGTGGTTTCATTCGGCATATTTATTCAGGCGACTCCCATAGGCTTCAATGTTAAAAATATTCCCGTTTTAATTCAATATCTAATAAACCGTTCATTATAAAATTCTGCAGCAAAAAGTCTCTTTATTTATAGATTTTTTAGGATACTTTAAGCATTTTTCTGAATTTTTTTAAAAAAATTTAAAAGTCCGATTTTTTTTTTTTTTTTTTTTCAGTTTGCTTATTTTTTTGTAACAGCACTCTTTATTATCATTCCCTGGACCTCCTGTGAAAATTTCAGACATTTTCGCTCAGTAGTTTCTTTGCAAACAGCGTTTCATTTTCCCAGATTCATACAAATGGTTTTTCTAATTTATTCACTGCCTCCTCTACGTCACAGCTGCTTCGGCTCTGTGTGATTCGGCTCCTGTTCGGCTCCTGTTCGGCTCCTGTTCGGCTCCTGTTCAAAGGTTAATCCAGATGTTTTTGCTTGTTTTCAGCGTGCATTCGGTTAGTTTTCGGTGGGTTTGCGGCAGCTTTTCCCTGCAATTCGGGGACCCTGTGCTGTTTGCTGAATACACCGCAGGGTCACCGAAATGGGATCGGCAAAAGGAACCGAATTGAAGAGAACGAAAAGTAACCGAACGTGCGGTGACTTTTCGAATCTCTTTGGATAACCCTGTTTATGTTTGTGAATGGCTGTGTGAGTGTATGGGGCTGTATCAATGGTGCTATGAGAGGAGTGTGGAGGGGCTGTGTGTGTGTATGTAGGCTGTATGTGGGTGAATGGTGCTCTCTGTGTGAGTGCATGGGGGTTGTGTCTTTGAATGTTTGTGTGAGTGTATGGGTCTGTGTGAGTGTATGGGGAGCTGTATGTGTGTGAATGTAAGGGCGTTTGCATGTGTGCTTGAAAATTGTATTTAATATATGGGAGTTGTGTAAGGAGGCATAGGAGGATTACTCCATGACAATAGTTTCTTTAATTTTCTATTACGTTTTCCATTATTTGTGCCAGAAGAATTGAATTCCCGTTTGATGTACGGCCTTCAAATTAATCTATTTTTAGGTTTGATTGATGTTTGCTTTTTTCCAAGTCCTAATTATGATTCCCTAAAACCATGCTCAGATTTTTATATCAATATATAAAAGCGTATATAAAAATTTATATAAAATTTGAATGTGGAGAGGTGAGTTATGTTTTATGACTGCTTAATTGGGCAGAATTATTGATTTTAGTCTTTTTGTTCAAAATTCACAACTAGATACTATGCTGTGCAGATCAGTACAGTTTCAATGCTTATCATCAAGATGCAGTTTATGCAAATCAAACTTCACTCAATGCTATACGTTTGTTACAGGCAGGTTTAATTGAAACCCTTGTGCTGCCTAAAGTACATAGTTACAAATTCCTTCCAACTCACTAGACTATAGTATAACAAACAATCATTTGAAAGAAATCCAAGCTATTTCAAGTAGGACTTTTTTCTTAGCTAACTGATTTATTTTTTAGATGGGATTATATATCAAAACACGAGGCTTATTGTGCAAGTCAAATATTTGCTGCACATATTAGTAATGATTGCAAAATAGATCTACACTGTCACTACCAGTAAGGACTGTATCAATAAAGGCAGAAAAAATGCTATTCTATTACATACTGTTAGGTCTATTCGAAGAAAGGTGAAACTCAGGAGAATTGCCAGGAGAAGAGAACAATCTAGACCAAATAGCTAATTTGGAAAGTGAGATAAATGGGAGAATTTTTCTGGTTTGGCTATTTTGACCTATAATTTTCACTTCTCCAGTCATTCTCCTGAGTTTCACCTTTCTTTGAATAGACCTGTGTATTTATGCACTCTGGCTATAACTCACACACAAACACACATAACTCAACGAGATTTTTTTAAACTGGGAATTATGGAAAATGATCAAAAGAAATGCTTTACCTTTAACAGTGAGTTATTCAATTATTTATTACCAAAAAAATGCTTATGCATATACTCTATCCCATAGTTGGTGCTAATGCAGCGTCTCAATATGTAATTTTTTATGTAATTTGCAAATGCAAAATCATTTAACACGCTCCACCCCCCCCCCATTAAATCCCATATTCACCTCTCATCCCTTATCCTTACCTACAAAACCCTCACTAACTCAGCGCCCCACTACCTGTCCTCACTAATCACCAAATACACCCCAGCCCGCTCCCTAAGGTCAAACAGTGACCTGCGCCTAGCTTCTCCCCGCATCACCTCTTCCCATCATAGACTGCAGGATTTCTCACGCGCAGCCCCCACTCTCTGGAACGCTCTCCCTCGTACTGTCAGACTTTCCCCTAACTTCTCTTCCTTCAAACGCTCCCTTAAAACATTCCTATTTAGGGAAGCCTACCACCCAACTCACTGACGCAACCATCAATCACTCTCACCTTACAGTCCTCTCCTCCTGTTTCCAACCCCAACCCTCCCAGATTGTGAGTTCCTACGGGAATAGGGCCCTCATCTCCTCCTGTACTGTTTGTCAAATGTTGTTCAATGTATTGTAACCCTGTCTATACGGTGTTTATTGTACAGCGCTGCGGAATATGCTGGCGCTTTATAAGTAAAGAATAATAATAATAATAATCCCGCAGCGAAAAGGGTGGCCAGATCCGCCGCTTCTTCTCCCTGGGAGCAGAATGAGGCTAGGAACAAATAGTACCTAGTCACCCTCCGCAACACTGCAAGATCTTGCGTGAGGGAGGTCCCGCAGCAGTTGTGGCCCAGAAGGGCAAAAATCCATGAGGTCCTATGGACTCCAGGAGCTGATACTCGTGGAAGCCCTACTGCGAGTATCAGGGAGGCTGGCGCTACTGCGAGTATCAGGGAGGTTGGCGCTACTGCGAGTATCAGGGAAGTTGGCGCTACTGCGAGTATCGGGGAGTTTGGCGCTACGTTCAAGGGGGGAGGTGCTGAGACGCGTCCACCGCAGCGAAGTGGTTAATTACTCAATTATTTGGAAAAAAAAGATCATTCCACTCTCAGACTCTCCAGCATTAGCCCATTTTCATCTCCCCAACCTCTTTAACAGGGTTATTCAAAGAGATTCGAAAAGTCACCGCACGTTCGGTGACTTTTCGTTCTCTTCAATTCGGTTCCTTTTGGGTGACCCTGCGGTGTATTCAGCAAACACCACAGGGTCCCCGAATTGCAGGGAAAAGCTGCCGCAAACCCAACTAACCGCAAAACCCAGCGAATGCACGCCGAAAACCCCCAAAAACATCTGGATTAACCCGCCGAAAACCCAAGCAGGAGCCGATCCCACGCAGCGAAGCAGCCCAACAGGAGCCGAATCACACAGAGCCGAAGCAGCTGAGACCACAGACGAGGGAGGTGAATAAATTAGCAAAACCGTTTGTATGAATCTGTGAAAATGAAACGCTGTTTGCAAAGAAACTACTGAGCGAAAATGTCTGAAATTTACACAGGAGGTCCAGGGAATGATAATAAAGAGGGCTGTTACAGAAAAAAGAAGTAAAATTTAAAAAAAAAAAATCGGACTTTTTAAAAAAAAAAAATGAAGAAAAATGCTTAAAGTATCCTAAAAAATCTATAAATAAAGAGAATTTTGGCTGCAGAATTTTATAATGAACGGTTTATTAGATATTGAATTAAAACGGGAATATTTTTAACATTGAAGCCTATGGGATTCTCCTGAATAAATTTGCCGAATTAAACCACCGAATGACAGGGCATTTCGGGAACCTTTCACTGCTGGTTTGTGTTCTCTGAATAGCCAAAACATTGCTTCTCTATGGGGATTTCACTGCCCTCGAACAGGCACCGTATGTGCAGGCAATTCGCCGTGATTTGGCGAATTGCCTGCTCTCTGGATAGCCAAATGGCCAGGAAAGGCAACCGAACGCTGATTTTCAGCGTTCGGTTACCTTTCTCAAGCAATTCAGATCTCTTTGGATAACCCTGTTAATGTCAGTCTCTGTTGAACACCCAGACTCCCTCTATGCCAGGGACCTTTTACTCTCTGACCAATGTCAGCACCCTTTTACCCTCCTTTTTCCAGTGTAAGCCCCGTGTTACCCCTTTTCCCAAAGTGACAGTCCTCTTCCAAAAAATAGTCTGCTTCGCAACTTCCACTGGATAAATTCTGCAGTAACACTTTTTTTTGCTTTCATTCCCTTTTAATTTTTGCTCCTAGTTAATTTATTTTTGCCCCGATCCATTTTCTGTGTGCCGCCGGTCCAGTTATTTTGTGCCCCAGTCCATTTTCTATCAGGGTTATTCAGAGAAAGGTGAAAACCAGGAGAATGACTGGAGAAGTGAAAATTCTAGGTCAAAATAGCCAATTTGGAAAGTGAGATAAATGGGAGAATTTTTCTGGTCTGGCTATTTTGACCTAGAATTTTCACTTCTCCAGTCATTCTCCTGAGTTTCACCTTTCTCTGAATAACCCTGTATCTGCCCCAGTCTTTATATTCTTTAGGGATTAGGCAATTAGCGCTGTGTTTGCTGGCATTGCATAACCCAGCTAAAATTTCCACTATTGCAGTGGCGAGAAACATTGGTGCTTCTCAATTCTAGAATTCAAACACTGAAAGAAAAAGCTTTACAGGTCTATTCACTAAGGGGTGAAGTTAGGCGAAGTGACAGGAGAAGTGAAAAACCTAGGTCAAAATAGCCAAACCAGAAAAATACTCTCAATTATCTCACTTTCCAAATCGGCTATTTGGTCTAGATTGCTTTCTTCTCCTGCCATTCTCCTGAGTTTCACCTTTTAGTGAAAAGACCTGTTAGTGTAAAGCTTCTCCTTCACTGCTTGAATTTTAGTTCTGAGAAGAGCTGGCATTGCTCAACATGTCAAAAACTAGCGATATCAGTCATTTTGTGCAATGCCGGCAAACACCAGTGCTTAGTGGATAACCTTTTTTGTGCCCCCAATCCATGTTTTCTTTGCCCCAGCAACGCATTTTATTTTTGCACTCCGGTTCATTTTATTTATGCAGGAAGTAGCGCACTGCCAATTGATTGATAATGGGATTCTTCAACAAGGAGTGTCATTATCGCTATTATTATAAAACACATTGATTCATCATAGCAGCCTTAACTAGAATGACACTGCAAGGAAGGTCTTTTTTTTTTTTTTTTGAGAAAGGATTTTACCAGGAAGGATACATTCAGGGTTATTCAAAGAGATTCGAATGGCTGCCGAAAGGGAACCGAACACTGAAAATCAGCGTTCGATTACCTTTCTTGGCCATTCGGCTATTCAGAGAGCAGGCAGTTCGCCAAATGTTGGCGAATTGCCTGCACATACGGTGCCTGTTCGAGGGCAGTGAAATCCCCATAGCTTTTTCTATTCAGAGAACAAAAACCAGCAGTGAAAAGTTGCCGAATTGCCCTGCCATTCAGTTGATTCATGCGGCAGATTTATTCAGGCGAATCCCATAGGTTGCAATGTTAAAAATATTCCCATTTTAATTCAATATCTAATAAACTGTTCATTATAATATTCTGCAGTAAAAAGTCTCTTTATTTATAGATTTTTTGGGATATTTTAAGCAATTTTCGGGATTTATTTGACAAACTTTTTGCCGATTATTATTTTTTTTTTTACATTTTTTTTTTTTAGAAAACGTTTGTTCTTTTTCTGTAACAGCCCTTTTTATTATCATTCCTTGGGCCTCATATGTAAATTTCAGACATTTTCGCTCATTAGTTTCTTCGCAAACAGCGTTTCACTTTTCAAACATTCAAGCGAATGGTTTCCTTTTTTTTTACTAACTCCATTCGTCTGCGGTGTCGGGTTTTTCCGGTGGCTGCGCTGCGTGTGATCAGCTCCTGCTCGGGTTTTTCCGGTGTTTGGGGCGGGGTTAATCCAGATGTTTGTGCCAGTTTCGGTGTGTGCCTACGCCGGGTTTTGCGGCGAGTTTTCAGCAGGTTTGCGGCGACTTTTTCCTGCATTACGGCGGCCCTGTGATGCTTGCTGAATACACCGCAGGGTCGCCGAAATGGGATCGCCAAATCGTGCCGAATTGAAGAGAACGAAAAGTCACCGAACGTTGTTGTATGAGATTTCTCTCGTTTTCAAGTATGTCCTGGGTGGCGAGTATGTACCGTTAGGTGTCTTGCCCAAGGACACTTACTGGAGAGGAGCTCTTTCCGGGATCGAACCCATGTCTCCACAGTCTCTCTACACGCAGAGCAGTGATGTTACCTCTACTCCACCTAACCTGAGCATTATCAACATGCCGGTTTCCCATGCATGAGCATCATATGAAATGTATTATATGTTTGTACATTTTATCCTTATTTATGTAACTTGCATGGCAAGCCCAAGAAATGCATGAGGTAAGACCAAATTGTCAGTAGATTTGTTTTTCAGTTAACAGTGCTTTACTTTGCTTCAGCGCAAACATCTGTAACAACTGTAACAATTCAATGTTCTTGGACCCAGGACATACTTGAAAACAAGAGAAACCTCAATGTATCCTTCCTGGTAAAATACTTTATAAATAAATAAATATGAAAATGTGCTATTTTATTTTTAAACAGACTTTATACTGCTCGGCATCAAAGTAAAAACATCTGCATTCCTGTGTCCATCACTGCCTACATTCTTGACGTTAACGCTCACTGGCGTGAGCATTAACGTTTGCTGCGGTGTCTACTGCATTTTACAATACAAACGGGTTAAGTAACCCGTTTGTGTTTGGTACCTTGCGCTTTTCAGCGCGAGGTTACTGTACTTTGTGCTCCCTATACTTAACATGGGGAGCGCAAAGTGTTCATCAGCGTTAGGATTACAAAGTCCCAGCGCTGATTACTGTCCAGCTCTGGTTAGCAGAAAGTTAACCAGGACTTGGTGTTAACGGATTCCAAAAAACAAGTCAGATACTCATCTCCTGTCCCGCGACGAGGACCGTGGCTCCGACCGCCTCCTCTGTCCGGCAGGAGCAAGTAAAAACTGGGGGGAAAAGTCCCCCCCAGTCTCTCCCTGCGTATTACTACGCCGACCAGCCGGATCTCGTGAGGCGAGATCCGTCTGGTCATGTGACTGGCAGGGGGAAACTCAATGGAGTCCTATGGACTCCATCGAGTGGATGTTCGCGGCTGCGCTCAGCGCTGCAGCGAGCATCTCGTCCCGTAGCGTGCGGTAACAATACAGGCAGCATTTTTTGCACCTGCATTGTAATCTAGCGTTAAAACGCGGACGCAAGGGGCAAAACTGCGCCCGCGATTTAACGCTAGGATTGTAATGTAGCCCAGAGAGTGAAAAAATAAATAAATCTCATAATAAACAACACATCTTATGTGCACAGTACAGAAATTAATGCAGCATTAATCACATGTTCCAAAATGTATCATCAACAAATAGAAACAAACAAATGCTGTTTGTAGTATGCTGTTAGTAGTTTGTAGTACTAGTACATTTTGCAGCTTAGTAAATTTTGTCAAAGAAGAATAAAACAGATTTATACTTTATCTTTAAGGTAGCTTGCCATCTACAGCTATGCTTTAAATTAGATGCTGCTCAGAACAGTGATGATCAGCAGATAAAAACATTTTATGATCTGGAAATTGAAATAAATGTAATGTATCCATTCTTACCAGAACTGAACAGAAGAATGACAAACAGAGGAAGACACACACTATGTCCAGTGTCTTCATGGTTGAGACCTTTCTTTTGACCACAGAGTATCAGTTTCGAGGGTTTTATGGGAGAATTCTAAGAGGCTTAAATTTTAACCACTGTGAAAATAAATTGGATTTCCTGTGCAAGGCACAATGTGTGCAGAGCTGACTGGAATCTGACCCTGCAGAGGTGACACACAAACCAGGGTAATCCAGTAAACAAATAGATACTAGACAGTGGACACCAGTATACTCCTCCCAGAGAATTAAAAGGAATTGTTATTTCTTTATTCCAATGAAATGAAGGAGGAAGTGTCTATTGCCTAAGCATTTCTTCATGCCTTCCATCAACTTTCTTACATAAAGGAAACTGGCAACAGTTTGCATAAACACAACTTTAATTGGGTATAACTCATTTTATGGTTTTACAATGAACTAGATATCCCTTCCATAAATTGAGCTGCACCTGATGAGATCCTCTAATGTACTTTTTTCAATTTTCTACATTAGAATGAATAAACACCTAAGACTTACTGAGGACCCCTTTTCTACCCCTATATCTCCAGAGCCCTCCTCTGTAAGATTCTGGCCTGTCCAGTGATAGCAAACATTTATTTATTTATTTATTTATAAAGGATTTTACCAGGAAGGATACATTGAGATTTCTCTTGGTTTCAAGTATGTCCTGGGTTCAACAACATTAAATTGTTACAGTTGTTGCATTTTATTACTTTGTATTTCAGTAAGATATTAAAAAATAGCACAAATATACAGATTAACAGAAAATAAATATGTAGGAAATAGTCATTATGTTACATGTTTACAGGTGCATTCTGTATTGAGGTATGTTAATAGGGAACTCTTAGGTGACTTAAGACTGGGGGAAGATTTGATGGCGTCTGGGAGGTTATTCCATAATTGCGGTGCTCGGTAGGAAAATGAGGATCGAGCCACTGTCTTTTTGTATTGTGGTACTGCAAGTAAGTTGCAGGTCCTGGATCGGAGGTTATAGGATAAGGGAACTGCTGGGGGAAGCAGCCTATTCAAGTAGGGAGGTAGCTTCCCAGAAAAGCTATTAAACACCAGGTTGGAAAGGTGAAGAGTGCATCTAGATTCCAGCAATGGCCAGTTTAGCTCTTTTAACTTGTCACAATGGTGGGTCATGTAGTTACATTGTAGCACAAAGTGGCAGAATGAGTTATACAATGAAGTAAGTTTCTGGAGGAGTGTTTGCGGGGCAGCTGCATACACTACATCTCCATATTCAAAGCTGGCATAAGCATGTGCTGTACAATCTGCTTTCTTACCTCGGGGCTCAGACAGGACTTGTTTCTGTACAGGGCACCTAGTTTGGGGTAAAGTTTAGATGAGATTTTTTCAATGTGGGGGCCAAAGGATAGATTTGGGTCTAACCACTAGGGATGAGCTGTTCGGGTTCGGGCGGTTCGGAGTTCGACCCGAACTTTGGCAGTTCGAAAGTTTGCGAATTTCAAACTTTTTGGGCGTGTTCGGTTCGGGTTCGAAAAAAAAAAAGAAATTTTGAAAAAAGTATAGAAAATGCTTAAAAAAATACTAAAAAATCTAGAAATAAAGAGACTCTTTACTGCAGAATATTATAAGCAACGGTTTATTAGATATTGAATTAAAAACTAATGTGTACGTGGAAAGATTATCAGCTCTAAGGCTGGGGTCAGACCAGCGCACTTTTAACGTGCGTTCTGGCGCACATAATTACGTCCGCACTAGCAGTAGATGACGGGCAATGACGGCCAATATACGATGTATGGCCGCACAAAAGTCCGGCCGTGCAACGCAAGTGGAATTTGAACGCATTTTTCTGAGAACGCTGAACCGCTAGTACTGACGTACTGAGTGCGCAGCTGCGGCATAGCGGCGTGTTTGCGTGATTAGGAGATGTCAGACACTGCTAATGTCCAGCCAACATAACGTCCAGACGCAAAAAGAGTTTTATTGACGATCTGTACAAAATCACGCCCAAAAATGCACGTCGTCTGACCGTTTTTGCGCATTCCGTGAAAAAATACGTCAATGCGTTCAGACGCACTTTTTCACGTTCGCGGGGAAAAATGCTTTCATCTGACCCTAGCCTTAATGACCTCTGTTCACAAACGGGCATAACACCAGGTGTTTTTAGTCTGGTAATCAATTTGATACATTGTACAATATACTGAGGGTGGGGTGGTGTCTGCTTCTGATTGAGATTTGAGAATTCATTTCCCTAAAACATCCTAATATGCTGCATTTAACTGGTGTTTGAAAAAATCTAAAGCAATGTTATTTTTCACCTCGGGATTAAACATTCACAGGGTTATTCAGAGAGCGGTGAAAAGCAGGAGAATAACTGGAGAAGTGAAAATTCTAGGTCAAAATAGCCAAACCAGAAAAATTCTCCCATTTATCTCACTTTCCAAATCGGCTATTTGGTCTAGATTGTTCTCTTCTCTTGCCAGTTCTCCTGGCTTTCACCTCTCTCTCAGGGATGTTCAGAGAAAGGTGAAAACCAGGAGAATGGCAGGAAAAGAGAACAATCTGGACCAAATAGCCGATTTGGAAAGTGAGATAAGGCTAGGGTCAGACTAATGCATTTTTCGCAGCGACCGTCAAAAAGTGCGTCCGAACGCATTGCCGTATTTTTTCACGGATTGCGCGAAAACGGTCATACGATGCGCATTTTTGTGCGTGATTTTTTACAGATCCAAACCAGGAAACTTTGGGTGTCTGGAGGTTATGTTGGCCGGACATGAGCAGGGTCTGACGTCTCCAAATCACGCACACACGCCGCTAGTGGACGCAGCGCACTCTGTACGTCCGTACTAGTGGTTCTGCATTCTCGAAAAAATGCGTTCCTTTTCCACTTGCGTTGCGCAGCCGGACTTTCGTGCGACCGTACTTCGTATATTGGCCGTCATTGCCCGTCATTTGCTGCTAGTGCGGCCGTGATTAAGTGCGCCTAAACGCACGTTAAAAATTCGCCAGTCTGACCCTAGCCTAAATGGGAGAATTTTTCTGGTTTGGCTATTTTGACCTAGAATTTTCCATTCTCCAGTCATTCTCCTGCTATTCACCGCTCTCTGAATAACCCTGACAGGGTTATTCAGAGAAAGGTGAAACTCAGGAGAATGACTGGAGAATGGAAAATTCTAGGTCAAAATAGCCGAACCAGAAAAATTCTCCCATTTATCTCACTTTCCAAATCGGCTTTTTGGTCTAGAAGTTTCCATTCTCCTGCTTTTCACCGCCAAAAAATCAGTAAACTTTTTCTGCGTGTCCGAAAATGTCTCCTCTTTTCAAACAGACTGCCGCCCCAAGCAGTTGTTTATGGATAGATTAAAAGGAAAAGCATTTACCGTCATTTGAAATGTAATTTTTTGGTTTTTACATATTTCTATACATCCTAGAAATCCGCCACTTCACGGGCAGGTTATGGGGACCTCCTAGGCACGATATTTTAAGGAATTTTTCGTTTTTATTTTTAACCCTTATTTCATGGAAAACTCACTGTCCCTTTAAAAACGTTTTTTTTAAAACTTTTTGTCCTTGTTTCCTGTCCCCCAGGGCACTACCCGGACCCCCATACACCTTTTATGGCAAATATGTAGCATATATGCCCTCTTGGAGGGCACTCCAAAAAACCGAATTTTCAGCCCCATTGACTTGCATGGGGGTTCGGGTTCGGGTTCGGGTTTGGTCCCGAACAAATGGGAAGTTCGGGTTCGGGCTCGAACCGAACTTGGGGAGTGTTCGGCTCATCCCTACTAACCACATACCTAAATATTTGAGAGAAGTGACTGTGGTCAACATGTCATTTCCAGGTTATGTGTAAAAATAAAATAAAAATAAGTAAAAGTTCTAATGCTGCACTATTGTTAATTTTCAATTATAATGTAAACAATGATGCTGCAATAACTCACCTTCTGATTTCCCACAATGCCAGCAAGTGTGGAGGAGATGGCACAATGCGTTATTACACATTGGTTCATCGAAAACCTAAACAGGTGCACTGCAGTGAGGATCACCAGGGATCCTTTAGAAGCCTGCCTCTGCTTTTTACACCGCACAAGGTGAAGTGAGGTGTCATTTGAAAGGTTAGAGTCTGGCCTTTGCATCGATACCAAATATGACCATGTATTTTGCAAAAATGGAAAACAGAAAAAAAATGATATGTAAAATTTTCTTTTTTTCCCTATTTCTAAAGCAGTGGCATTATGTGCTTTTACATGTAAAGCAAGCAATGCTGCTCAACCAGGGCCAGCCAGACCATGGTTCACAATGGAGCAATGGCTCCATGCGGCAAATTCCGGGGGGGTGGCATATTCTTGCAGGGTGCTAATTTGGTTTCATACTTGCCTCCTGCACTTTGCATGTGGCTTCCCACAATAAGTTTAAAACCCATCTGAAGCTCTGCCATTCTCAGAAGGGTTTTTTCACACAGGGCTCCTTCCCATCCACTCCCTTCCCTGTGATAATCCGAGGTCCCAGCCCCTCTCCTTCACAGAGCTGCTGATTTATGAGTTCCATAAAGAAGCAGCAGGAGAGAAGCAGCAGATCAGCCAGCAGGAAGCTGCTCTGACCTTTTCTACAAAAAGACAACAGAATAGGGTGAGAGCTTTTACTTTTTTACAAGTGGCCCTGTAATAAAATGCCTGCCTGTGTGTCTATATAATACTAGTGTGTGTCTATTTATCTATATATATATAAAAAACTGTTCTGTCCGTCGCCGTCGTCCAAGGATGCAATGGAAACAAACCGTCGGCTTTCACAAGAGGCAAAAAAAAATGCCGACCCGTTGGAGAGGCGCTTTGTGTGCGCCTCTCCAACGGATCAGCATTTTTTGTTTTGTCCCTCGCACAAAGAGCCTCTTCCTCAGCATGCTGTCTCCTACTGTTGGCCAGAGAGAGGCAGCCGGCCGAGCCTGGGGAGCCTGATTACCACGATCCGATAGGAGAGAGAAAGGAGCACTTCGAATAGAGCTGGGGCATATGGGATGAAGTGTCCCCTTTGCTCCTGCGCAGGGCCAGCTGCCCGATTTAACTCCTGCCAGACACACTTCCGGGAGCTGGCTCTGCCACTCCATTCCCCCCCCCAGCACACTCTGTGACCAGGGAGAGGGTTTACCTGCTGTTGTGCTGCGGCCCAGGGGTCAAGTCCTGGGGAAAAAAGTGAGGGAACTCACCAAAGAATTCCACGACCCCCCCATTACCTGAAGAAAAAAAAAGGATGTAAATATACACCTGCCCCCCCAAGAAGCCTATGTAACCAGGCATAGACCCCTCAGAATTATATATATCCAGCACAGACCCCATAATTGTATATAATAAGCAGACCCTAGAATTGTATATAACAAGCAGATCCCAGAATTATATGTACCAGAGCCCATAATTTGATATACCCAGACAGAGCCCATAACTTATATACCAGCAGAACCCATAGTTTGTATACCAGCAGAGCCCAGAATGTATATACCAGCAGAGCCCAGAATGTATATACCAGCAGAGCTCAGAATGTATGTACCAGCAGAGCTCAGAATGTATATACCAGCAGAGCCCAGAATGTATATACCAGCAGAGCCCAGAATGTATATACCAGTAGAGCCCAGAATGTATATACCTGCAGAGCCCAGAATGTATATACCAGCAGAGCCCAGAAAATGTATATACCAGCAGAGCCCAGAATGTATATACCAGCAGAGCCCATAGTTTGTATACCAGCAGAGCCCAGAATGTGTATACCAGCAGAGCCCAGAATGTATATACCAGCAGAGACCATAATTTGTATACCAGCAGACCCCAGAATGTATATACCCAGGCAGACCCCATAATGTATATACCAGCAGAGCCCATACAATGTATATACAAGCAGAGCCCATACAATGTATATACAAGCAGAGCCCATAGTTTGTATACCAGCAGAGCCCAGAATGTGTATACCAGCAGAGCCCATAATTTGTATACCAGCAGACCCCAGAATGTATATTCCCAGGCAGACCCCAGAATGTATATTCCCAGGCAGACCCCAGAATGTATATACCCAGGCAGACCCCATAATGTATATACCAGCAGAGCCCATAGAATGTATATACCAGCAGAGCCCATAGAATGTATATACCAGCAGAGCCCAGAATGTATATACCAACAGAGCCCAGAATGTATATACCAACAGAGCCCAGAATGTATATACCAGCAGAGCCCAGAATGTATATACCCAGGCAGACCCCAGAATGTATATACTCAGGCAGACCCGATAATGTATATACCAGCAGAGCCCAGAATGTATATACCAGCAGAGCCCAGAATGTATATACCAGCAGAGCCCAGAATGTATATACCAGCAGAGACCATAAAATGTATATAAAAGCAGAGCCCATAGTTTGAATATCAGCAGAGCCCATCATTTATATACCCAGGCAGACCCCAGAATGTATATACCTAGACAGACCCCAGAATGTATATACCCAGACAGACCCCAGAATGTATATACCCAGGCAGACCCCAGAATGTGTATATACCCAGTCAGACCCCAGAATGTATATACCCAGGCAGACCCCAGGATTATACTTACACAGACAGGGGAGCAGCAGCAGCAGCCAGGGGGATACCTCTTATGTAAGATCACCCCCTAGCTGCTCTCCTCTCAAACAGCACCATCTCCTGCAGTTCTCCTCCCCCACAGATCTTTACCCCCTCATCAGTTGTCCCACCCTAGCTCTCTACCTCATAAGCTCTCCTCCACCCAGCTCTCTACCCCCCCAGCTCCCCATAATTTTTTTCCCCCAGCTCTCTACTCCCCAGCCCCCATAAGCTCTCCTCCCCCGCTCTCTACCCCCCAGCCCCCATAAGCACTCCACCCCTGTGTTCTCTACTCCCAGCTCCCCCATAAGCTCTCTCCCCCACATCTCTACCCCAGCTCCCCCTTAAGCTCTCTACCCTACAGCTCTACCCCCAGCTCCCCATAAGCTCTCTTCCCCCACATCTCTACCCCCAGCTCCCCCATGTGCTCTCTACCCCCAGATCCCCACCAACTCTCTACCCCCAGCTCCCCCATAAGCTCTCTACCCCCAGCTTCCCCCATAAACTCTCTAAGCCAGCTCCCCCATAAGCTCTCTACCCCCACATCTCTACCCCCAGCTCCCCCTTAAGCTCTCTACCCCCAAATCTCTACCTCCCATAAGCTCTCTACCCCCACATCTCTACCCCCAGCTCCCCCATAAGCTCTCTACTCCAACATATCTACCCCCAAGCACCCCCCCCCCAAAAGCTCTCCTCCCCCCTCTCCGATTTTATGTCAAATTGGTAAATTCTTTTAAATAGGATTTTTTTTCTGCATCCCCGCCATGGTCCCACCCCCCTACATTTCGGCGCGTGCACGGAAGGCAACCCTGATGAAGGAACACCGCAATTGGCCGGAGGACACAGCGGGAAGACCTCGAGGGAAAGCAGGGACAAGGTATGTACAATCCCGAGTGTGGGTCGGGGTTACCGCTTGTGGTACTGAAAATTAACTCTGAGCCACACTTGGGATTATCACCAGGGAGGTTAATATACATATAATAACACTCCTCTCATTAAATAAAACACAGCACTCTCATGTTCAATACTCAATCCATAATGCTCCCATGTTCAATACTCAATCCATAACGCTCTCATGTTCAGTAAACAATCCATAACGCTCTTATGTTCAGTAACCAATCCAAAACGCTCTCAAGTTCAGTAACTAATCCATACATATTACAGTGAGTTTTATTGCTGTGGAGCTCTATGATACGCTCATACACACATGCTGTCCTCTAAAACATTTGGGAATAGCTTGGTCTCTGGCCCTGTAGGGCCTCATAACTGAGCTTCGCCTAAGGCCTCACCAAATCTGGAGCCGCCTCTGCCCATTAGGCTGACTGAGCCACAAGGGAAATGTAGTTCCCAGAACATCAGGAGCCAAGGTTGCTGACCCCATGCCAGTAGCCTGGGGCTCGCCTAGGCCGGCCTTTTTTTTTAAAAAAAAATATATATATATATATTTAAAGACCATTTCTTCTTTTTTTTATTTTGCAAAAACCCTTTGTATCTTGTAATTTTTATTAAAGATCTTTTTGTATTTTCTTTAGACATTTAGATTTTTTTATGTTTAAAAGACTTTTTAATTTTGTAACAGATCTTTTTATTATTTTTAAAGGACTTTTTATATTATTTAGCCACATTTGTAATGATTTAAGCTCCTAGTAGGAGAATAGAGAATTTTTTTTCAGTTCAGAAGAATTTTCCAATTCGGCTCAATTCAGTGGTTATTGGGGCAATTCGACGGTTTTCAACGATGTCCGATAACTACTCCGGCAACTCCTTTTTTGGCAAAACACAGTGAATATTCACTAAATAGTGAATTCACTGTATTTTTGGTGAAATGGAGTCACCGAAGCACGCCGTAATGATGCGATCACAATGCACTGACATTGCATGTGCAGCGCTCACTCCCGGAGGAGCCGGTGAATAAACCTTGGGTTAGTCTCACCGCACTAGGAAATAACTATACACCAGCACTGTTGTGGATTTTTATATATTATATTCTTTACTGATCCCAATAAAGCAGCATATATTACGCATATACGGTATTTGAATGACAAGAATTCGTAACGCAGGAAAAACACGCAGCGGTAAAAAAAAAGAGTTAACCCCCTCAGTTCTGGAGTGTAAGTCCCGTGAATAATAGCTCAAAAATATGTATGTGTGTTGTCTCGGGTACCCGGGTACTGTATTCAACTGGCCAGTGAATGAAACAAAACAATCTTCGACTAGTCACCGTTGGGGCCCTGTGAATTTAAACAGTATTGCAGCGTGCGTTTCTGTTTTTGGAACTGTGGCCTGGAAGCCTCTCAACAATCTGATGAACGAAACTGTCCAGCACTTGATGCCCCGACCCAAGGATCTTCTCCGCTGTGTACTGGGACTCCGTGTCACTGAATCTGCTCCCTGCTTGCCAAATCTCCGCAACTGGAACAACGATCCACCGCCTGCACTCCCAATCGATCAGCGCGGTCTCCTAACTTGGGGTCCTGATGGATCTAGCTTTTCCTCCAGACCTCTCAACGCTGCGCAGGTAGGTCTCAACACGATTACTGTCCTGATCTCCAGCACCAGTAAGACAGCGTCTGTACTCCGGCCTGGTTGCGATCCCTGACAGCTCCAACGTGCATCCTCCACCTTTCACTGCTCCCTTGCACGAGGCTGCTGATCTCTCTTCCTGTCCCACCTCCTTCCTGTCCTCACGCAAAGGATGATGGTCGGTGTAGTTCGGTTTTGTCCAGCATAGTCCACACTGTCTCTGTCTCCCTCTGTTGGCAGCAATAGTTCAATGCACCAGAATACAGTGGGTTTATATTAAAGCAGCGCTACACATGCAATTTAAAATAGCATAAAATATGTTTTCATTTCACTAAATGCCAAAAAATCCAAACACAATCTTTAGCTCCAGGCCCATAGAAATCTTAATCCGGCCCTGTGTGTTTGCATAATCAGAGTGGGTCGGCCTGGATGAAGTCCAGGGGCAGGGCCAATTTTTTTTCCCATCCCAGCCCAGCCCAGCATACTGTGACAATACCTAAATAGTCAACATATGCATGCTTATGTCTGCCCAAACCAAACTGCCTCCTTGACACATGTACCTTACTGAGCATGCTCTCCCATTCATGACCCATCCATGCCCTTTATGTACAGGGTGAGTGGGCCTCCTTTGATATGACTTTTAGGGGAGTACATGGCAATAAGGCAGGGGTAAAACTGAAATGTAATAGCAGGAGCAGTGATACAGTGAAAAGGATAATTGCTGAGTAACAGATAGTCCAAAAGAAAACGGACGTGGTAGAGTCGGCACTTGTGTTCCACAGAGCAATTCCTTTAGTAGGTTAATTCCAGAGCAAAAACAGTCTGTTTCCTTCAGGGGTAAGTAGATTCCTCAGTTGCCCTCAAAATGAAGAACGGACTCACATAGTGTAGTGGGTTCAATAAATGGAGTAAATTAACAGACAGGAACTCTTACTCACATTTTATTGTCTCTCAAAAGATGAGACACCAGATTTTAGGCAGCCGATGACTTCTATGGAGCACCAGATCTCCTCTCAGCCTTCTCTTCTGCTGGCAGTAAAAAGCCAGGATCCAGAGTAAGGATTTAAACAATTAATTTATTAAATAACAATGTAAAACAACACACCAATACGCATTTTGCAAAAATTCCTTCTTCAGTTGGTGTAGCTGTGTCAAACTTTAAGCATAACCCTAACACAAATTTTGATGATATATATATAACTAGGTTTTGCCCGCAGCTTCGCTCGCATGGATTTTGGGATTTGTTAAAATTGTTTTCAAAAGAAACATGAGGTTTTTTTGTTCAAACTGTACAAATTATAATTTACAGGTTGATGTTTTAGGCTAGGGTCAGACGAAAGCAGTTTTAACGTGCGTTTAGACGCACGAAATCACGGCCGTGCTAGCAGCAAATGACGTCCAATGCCGGGGAACATACGACGAACGGCCGCACGAACGTTCGTCCGCGCAATGCAAGTGGCAAACGAACACATTTTTTCTAGAACGTCAAACCTCTAGTACGGACGTACAGAGTGCGCTGCGTCTTCTAGAGGCGTGTGTGCGTGATTGGGAGACGTCAGACGCTGCTAATGTACGGTTAACATAACGTCCAGACACAAAAAGTGTTTTATTGATGATCCGTACCAAATCACGGACGAAAAGGCGCATCGTATGACCGCTATCGCGTATTCCGTGAAAAAATGCATCCATTCGTTCGAACGCACTTTTTCACAGACAACGCGAAAAATGCGTTAGTCTGACCCTAGCCTTAATGATAAAACAAATGTTTGTTTTTTTCGCGACGATTGTAAATACCGGATTTCACATCTGTAACATCTTTGGTTTTTGAAATATAGGTATACTGATAAAAGTATTCAACCCCCCTTTTTGCCCCACCTCCCACTGGATTTTTGGAAAATGGTAAAATACGTATTTTTTTTGTGTCTCAAGACCAATCTAAATACCAATTTGCACGTCTGTAACATCTTCTGTATTTGAGATATAGGTATCCTGTTTAAAGGTATTCACCCCTCCTTTTTATACCCCCCACTTGGGATTTTTGGAAAATGGTAAAACACGTGTTTCTTTAGTTTTCAAGAAGATTGTAAATACCAAATTTCACACCTGTATCATCTTTGGTTTTTGGAATATAGGTATACTGATAAAAGTATTCACACCCCTTTCCCCTGACCCCCCCCCCTAACTGGATTTTCGGAAAATGGTAAAACACATGTTTGTTTTTCACAGAGATTGTAAATACCAAATTTCACACCTGTAACATCTTTGGTTTTTGAAATATAGGTATACTAAGAAAGGTAGTCAACCCCCCCCCCCCCTTTTGCCTCTCCACTGGATCTTTGGAAAATGTTAAAATGTGTTTTTTTTTTATTTCTCAAAGCGAATCTAAATACAAATTTTCACGTCTGTAACATATTCTGTTTATGAGACATAGGTATACTGTTTAAAAGTATTCACCCCCTTTTTTTGCCCCCATTGGGATTTATGGAAAATGGTAAAACACGTGTTTTGTTATTCTTCAAGAAGATTGTAAATACCAAATTTCACACCTATAACATATTTTGGTTTTTGAAACATAGCTATACTGATAAAAGTATTCAACCCCCATTTTTGCCCCCTCCCACTGGATTTTTGCAAAATGGTAAAATACGTGTTTCTTTTGTTTTCAAGAAGATTGTAAATACCAAATTTCACACCTGTAACATCTTTGATTTTTGGAATATAGGTATACTGATAAAAGTATTCATACTCCTTTCCCCCGACCCCCATTAACTGGATTTTCGGAAAATGGTAAAACACATCTTTGGTTTTTTGCACGAAGATTGTAAATACCAAATTTCACATATTCCATATTGAAATATAGGTATACTGAGAAAAGTATTCAACCCCCCCTTTTCGCCCCTCCCCCACTGGATCTTTCGAAAATGGTAAAACATGTGCTTTTTTATTTCTCAAGAAGAATTTAAATACGAATTTTAACGTCTATAACTGTAACGTTGGGGGCTTCCAGCCCTACCTGTGTGCTTGAGGACAGCAAGTCTGATGCTGCTCGCTGACCACTGCCCGGTTTAAATGGAGACAGGCAGGGAGGTGATTGCATGAGGTGTGGCTTGAGTGGGGGGCGTGGTCTGGTGAAGGTCTTTAAAAACCCTCAGTATAGTTTCAGAAGTTGCCAGATCATGGTTATCCATACCTGAGCTCCTTGTACCTGACTGCTAAATTGATTTCACCTGTTATTGACCTCTGCTTGTGTTCTGACCATTCTGCCTTCTGTTGCCCTAGACTATTTTCTTGTACTACGCTACTGCTCTGATACCGACCCGGCTATTCCATTTGACCATTCTGAACTCTGTATTCCTGATTCTGGCTCGGCTGACTCCTCTCCGTATTGTTAACCCTTTTCTGTCTAGCTAGTTTACCTGGCCAATTCTAAGGACCAGACAGATAGGGATCATTCACAGCTACACTGTTGGTAGCTTCTGAGTTTTGTGGAGTGTTGGGGGTTAAGTACTGCGTGGTGGGATCCGGGAACCGTGACATTACGATCTGGCCAATATGGATCCCGCAGACTTAACACAGCACTTGGCTACCTTTGTATCCAGACAGGATGAGCAGGATCATAGGATGGATCAGTTTGCCATTGCCTTACAAACTATCCTGAATCGTACTGCACACCTGGAACCAGTTGGGGTTGCACCCCCGCCTGCTATACCTGTGCCCCCTGTCGTTCAGACATCCCAGGTACACATGACCGCTCCTATGAGGTTTGACGGTACTCCCTCTGAGTGCCGGGGATTTTTGGTCCATGTGGATATTCATTTTAAATTAAATCCACAAATGTTTTTCTCTGACATTGCCAAAGTGGGGTTTATTATTAACCATCTGTCTGGCAGAGCGTTGACATGGGCGACTCCTTTATGGGAGGCAGAAAGACCTATTGTACGGGATTATAAAGAATTCATAGCCGAGTTACAACGTACATTTAATCCTACCAGAAAGGCCACGATAGCCGGCAAATCCTTGTTCCGCATACGTCAAGGGAACAGGACTGTGTCTGATTATGCCATAGAATTTAAAACCTTGATTTCTGATGTGAACTGGACAAATGAGACACTGGTTCTGGCTTTTATGGAGGGGTTATCAGAGTCATTGATGCATGAATTAGCTCCACGTAAACTATCTGAGGTATTGTGTGAACTCATTGATTACTGTATAGATCTGGATAATCAGATAAGGGATAGAAGGACTCCAAGAGAGAGACCCAAGAGACCGTTACCTAGGTTGGCCCCTGTCTTTCAAACACCACCCAGAGAGTTATCTCCTCCCTCAGAGCCTATGCAACTAGGCCGTACTAGGCTTACAGAGGAGGAGAGAACAAGGCGTTTTCGTGAGGGATTGTGCCTGTATTGTGGTTTGGAGGGACATGTACGATTTCAATGTCCTACTCGCCCTAAAATGCATGATAAGCCGGAAAACTACCGCACCTAAGGCAGCTGAGGAGACAGGCCTTGGGTGTGACATGCATGTCTCCTATCAAAGACACTAAACTTATGTTACCAGTATCCTTGGCTTGGGATACCAAGACCACACATAATACCGCTTTTGTGGATTCTGGGGCTGCTGGTAACTATATTGATGTTAACTACGCTTCTTCCATTTCTCTACCTCTGGTTGTAAGAGAGACACCCTTAGCCGTTGAAGCCATAGATGGCAGGCCGTTATCCTGCCCTAGAATTACTCACGATACGGTTACAGTAGTTTTTACTACTGGTCTCTTGCATAAAGAAAAGATCATATTCCAAGTTATCCACTCACCTTCCAATCCTGTTGTACTTGGTTTCCCCTGGTTGGTGGAACACAATCCCGTTATTGATTGGGTTAAAGGAGAGATACTGTCTTGGAGTTCTGCATGTTTTGGGACTTGTTTAATCCCCATTCAGCATGTCAGTGCCCTGAACACACCCACAGCCCCTCCATTGTCTACTGAAGTTCCTGAACAATATGCAGACCTCAGGGCTGTATTTGATAAAAGAGAGGCAGACAAACTACCTCCACATAGACCATATGATTGTGCTATTGATATTCATCCAGGTACCATGCCTCCCCGAGGCAAAGTATACCCTCTTTCCATAAAGGAGAACCAAATTATGGAGGAGTATATCAAGGAGAATTTGGAGAGAGGTTTTATCCGACGTTCCTCTTCTCCAGCAGGGGCTGGATTCTTTTTGTGTCGAAAAAAGAGGGAGATCTACACCCGTGTATTGATTATAGGGGACTTAACAAGATCACCATTAAGAACGTGTACCCTATCCCTCTCATATCGGAACTGTTCGACAGGTTAAGGGGTTCGGCAGTATACACTAAACTTGATTTAAGAGGAGCTTACAATTTGATACGCATAAAAGAGGGGCATGAGTGGAAAACAGCATTTAACACCAGGAGTGGGCATTATGAATACTTGGTCATGCCTTTCGGTCTTTGTAATGCTCCAGCGGTATTCCAGGATTTTATTAATGATGTGCTCAGAGATTTTTTGCAAACCTTTGTTATAGTATACCTAGACGATATATTGATTTACTCTCCCGATCTGAAAACCCACCATGCACATGTCAGACAGGTATTAGCTAAATTACTGGACAATGGTCTTTATTGCAAACTAGAGAAGTGTTTATTCGACATTACTACTGTGAAATTCCTTGGGTATATTATCACTCCAGAGGGTTTTGAGATGGATCCTTCTAAACTCACGGCCATCTCAGAATGGCCTCTTCCTCAAGGTCTCAAAGCCATACAGAGGTTTCTGGGGTTTTCTAACTATTATAGGAGATTTATCAAGAATTATTCCGCTATAGCCTCTCCTATCATTAATATGACACGTAAAGGTCTGAAGTACCAGATCTGGTCTTCTCAAACAGGCTTTTACTTCCGCTCCCGTGTTACGGCATCCTGATCCCAGGATTCCGTTTATTCTTGAGGTTGATGCTTCTGAGATAGGCATTGGGGCTGTCCTGTCTCAAAGAGAATCTCCAGGGAAACCACTACATCCTTGTGGGTTCTTTTCAAGAAAATTATCACCAGCAGAACGCAATTATGATATTGGCAACAGAGAATTGCTTGCTATTGTGTCTGCCCTGTCAGAGTGGAGACATTTGTTGGAAGGTACTCTTGATCCTTTGTTGATAATCACTGATCATAAGAACCTTACGTACATCGGGGATGCTAAACGTTTGAACTCGAGACAGGCCAGGTGGTCATTGCTACTGTCCCGGTTTAATTTTGTATTGACTTACAGACCAGGTGACCGCAATGTAAAGGCTGATGCCTTATCTCGTCAATATGACCCATATGAATCTAATACACAAGACCACAATCCTATAGTTCCTCCTGAACGTATTGTGGCTTCCACAGTCTTGTCTGTCTCCTCGCCTTTCCTGGAACGTCTCCAGGCAGCTCAAGTGGGGGCTCCACCTGACAAGCCTCCAGATATGTTGTTTGTACCTGAAAAGGAAAGACAAGAATTACTCATAATGTTTCATGATTCTAAACCAGCAGGTCATCCTGGTATTACTAAGACTCTTACCAGTATTTCCAGACAGTTCTGGTGGCCCACCATGCGACAGGACGTACGCCTGTTTGTTTTGGCTTGTCAAATCTGTGCCAGAAGCAAAACCAGTAAAACCTTGCCTGTCGGTCTATTGCAGCCTTTACCCACGCCTAAGAGGCCTTGGTCTCATCTATCTATGGATTTTATTGTGGACTTGCCGAAGTCCAAAGGTCATACTGTGGTTCTGACAGTTGTAGACCGCTTCTCCAAAATGGCTCATTTTGTCCCTTTACCTAAGCTTCCTACAGCCAAAGAACTGGCGATTGTCTTTGCTAGAGAGATTGTACGAATACATGGGGTTCCGTCTGAAATAGTCTCTGACAGAGGAGCTCAGTTCGTCTCTCGTTTCTGGAGGGTTTTCTGTGCGGAGATGGGGGTGCGATTGGCCTTCTCTTCAGCATACCATCCACAAACCAATGGGGCAGCAGAGAGGGCAAATCAGGGTCTCGAGCAGTACATACGTTGCTTTACCACACAACAACAAGACAATTGGTCGGAGTTGTTGCCCTGGGCTGAGTATGCACGTAATAACGCCGTTAATGAGACCACTGGCCACTCTCCTTTTTCTGCTATCTATGGTTTTTTCCCTCCGGCTCTACCACTTCAGTTTAATGAACAGGCCATCCCGGCTCTCGATGACCATCTCACTCAACTACAAGAGATTTGGAGACAGATTCGCGTAAATATGGAGAGCAATGTTGCTGTCCAGAAACGCAAGGCTGACAGGCATAGGTTACAAGCTCCCTCCTATAACGTGGGGGATAGAGTTTGGTTGTCCACTAGGAACGTAAAGTTGCGGGTGCCTTCTATGAAAATGGCACCTCGGTTTATAGGTCCATATAAGATCATTCGCCGCATTAATCCTGTGGCTTATGCTCTTGCCCTTCCTAAACATCTTCGCATGCACAACGTCTTCCACACCTCCCTACTGAAACCTTTGTTGTGTAACAGGTACACGCGGGTCGTTCCTCCTCCTTCACCTATTCAGGTTGATGGTGAATCAGAGTATGAGGTTAGGAGGGTTTTGGATTCTAGGCTGTGCAGGGGTGTTCTGCAGTACTTGGTCGATTGGGTGGGCTATGGCCCGGAAGACCGGTCCTGGATTCCAGCTTCCGACATGTCTGCCTCTAGGTTGGTCAGGGCGTTCCATGCCTCGCACCCCGATCGCCCTGGTGGTCGTATTGCCGCTCGTCCTGTTGGTCGTCCGGTGGCCTCCCGTGGAGAGGGGGGTACTGTAACGTTGGGGGCTTCCAGCCCTACCTGTGTGCTTGAGGACAGCAAGTCTGATGCTGCTCGCTGACCACTGCCCGGTTTAAATGGAGACAGGCAGGGAGGTGATTGCATGAGGTGTGGCTTGAGTGGGGGGCGTGGTCTGGTGAAGGTCTTTAAAAACCCTCAGTATAGTTTCAGAAGTTGCCAGATCGTGGTTATCCATACCTGAGCTCCTTGTACCTGACTGCTAAATTGATTTAACCTGTTATTGACCTCTGCTTGTGTTCTGACCATTCTGCCTTCTGTTGCCCTAGACTATTTTCTTGTACTACGCTACTGCTCTGATACCGTCCCGTCTATTCCATTTGACCATTCTGAACTCTGTATTCCTGATTCTGGCTCGGCTGACTCCTCTCCGTATTGTTAACCCTTTTCTGTCTAGCTAGTTTACCTGGCCAATTCTAAGGACCAGACAGATAGGGATCATTCACAGCTACACTGTTGGTAGCTTCTGAGTTTTGTGGAGTGTTGGGGGTTAAGTACTGCGTGGTGGGATCCGGGAACCGTGACAATAACCATATTCTGTTTATGAGATATAGGTATCCTGTTTAAGAGTATTCACCCCCCTTTTTTGCCCCCCCTTCGGAATTTATGGAAAATGATAAAACATGTGTTTTGTTATTTTTCAAGAAGATTGTAAATACCAAATTTCACACCTGTAACATCTTTGGTTTTTGAAACATAGGTATACTGATAAAAGTATTCACACCCCTTTCCCCCAACCCCCCTTAATTGGATTTTTGGAAAATGGTAAAACACGTTTGTTTGCTTTTTTACGAAGATTGTAAATACCAAACTTCACACCTGTAACATTATTGGTTTTTGAAATATAGGTATACCGATAAAAGTATTCAACTCCCCTTTTTGCTCCTCTTCCACTGGATTTTCGGAAAATGGTAAAATACGCTTTTTTTTTCTCAAGACGAATCTAAATACCAATTTTCAGGCCTGTAACATATTCTGTTTTTGAGATATAGGTATCCTGTTTAAAATATCCAACCCTCTTTTTTCGCCCCACTTGGATTTTTGAAAAACAGTAAAATAAGTGTTTTTTTTATTTTTTAAGAGGAATCTAAATACCGATTTTTCACATCTGTAACATCTTCTGTTTTTGAGCTATAGGTATCCGGTTTAAAATATTCAACCTCCTTTTTCATCCCCTTAGGGGCAGAGTTTCCAAAAATCCTTCTTTAGTGGGTGCCTACGTCATAAAACCAATGTACCTTCAAAATTTCATGTTCCTAGGTTAACCTCCCTGGCGGTATTCCCGAGCGTGACTCGGGGTTAAATTTCGCTACCGCGAACGGTAACCCCGAGCCACACTCGAGCTGGATGTTTACTCACCTCCTCCTGGCTCCCTCGCTGTCCCTCGCAGTGTGATCGCGGCGAGCTGCTTCCTGGAAGGCTCTCTGCGAGTCACACGATGCAGGGGGGCGGGACCAGCATAAAATAAATCTTTTTTACAGTTTACACTTTGGATTATACAGTGTAATGTTTATGAACGGCCACTAGGTGGCAGTACAGGATAAGAAATAGACCATACATCCTCTCACCCTTGTTTGCAGACAGATTTCAGTGTTTTTTGTTGTATTTTATTGAATATCATTAATTTATAAAGGATTTTACCTTCGAGTAAGAGTAAGAACTCTTGATTGCACGGATTTCAGTGCGTGATTCCTAATTATTACAGGCTAACTATGTACAAAAACACGTTTCCTTTAAAAAAAAATTGAGACGCTTTTAGACACGAAATTTTGAAAAAATTAGACCGCCAGGGAGGTTAAACGGTTTAAGCTGGGCGTTGATGAGTCAGTCAGTCAGTCGTGTTTATATAGATAGATTATAAAATTGATATGTTTTAGCAACTTTATCGCCTTTTCTGCATGCTGTGTGTAGGGATGGGCTGCCGGTTCGATGTTCGATTCGAACATCGGCTGTTCGAAAGTTCACGAACTGCGAACTTTTCGAGACGTTCGCAAAAAATATTTTTTTTAAAAAATGTTTACAAAATCCTAAAAAATCTAAAAATAAAGAGACTTTTTACTGCAGAATATTATAAGCCACAGTTTATTCGATATTGAATTAAAACGGGAATATTTTTAACATTGAAGCCTATGGGATTCAACATTTCCCTCACCTTGTTGCTAAAACATCAGGCAGACGTGGCCCTCTAATCAGGCACTGTAGAGGGCTGCCCGCTGGTGCCTCTCAAGGACCCCTTTGAGGAGCGATGACAGAGCTGTGACTGTGCGGGCTGGCCGGCCAGGTGCATGTGGCAGAGAGGCATCGCAGGGAGGGAGCAACTGCACCTGCGGCCACGGCAGACCACCCCCACAACCAGGATCTAGGGAGCCCCCACTGACCACCAGGCTAAGGTAAGGTGATACATTTAAATAAAATTAAAAAAATCCGAAGACATTTTTATTGTCCCTGGGAACATAAAACCTTTTTTTTTTTTCTAATACTCACCAGATTCCTGGATCCACCAACAAGCGCAACCTCCCGTCTCCCATGCTGTTAGAAGCTGCATACACCGGCGCGCTGTGTGCAGCTTCTGAGAAGATACGCTATTAGTGTCGAGGGAGCAATGCAAAATGCGCAGCCGGCTTCCCCACTACACTAATAGCGTATCTTCTCAGAAGCTGCACACAACGCGCCAGTTAAAGCTAGCGTCAGACTGTAGAGGTGCTGCCCGGCAGTGTGAGGATTCATATGCTGCATTAATTATACTGTAAAGGTGCTGCCCGGCAGTGTGAGGATTCATATGCTGCATTAATTATACTGTAAAGGTGCTGCCCGGCAGTGTGAGGATTCATATGCTGCATTAATTATATTGTAAAGGTGCTGCCCGGCAGTGTGAGGATTCCTATGCTGCATTAATTATACTGTAAAGGTGCTGCCCGGCAGTGTGAGGATTCATATGCTGCATTAATTATACTGTAGACGGTGCTACCCGGCAGTGTGAGGATTCATATGCTGCATTAATTATACTGTAAAGGTGCTGCCCAGCAGTGTGAGGATTCATATGCTGCATTAATTATACTGTAAAGGTGCTGCCTGGCAGTGTGCAGATTCATATGCTGCATTAATTATACTGTAGAGGTGCTGCCCGGCAGTGTGAGGATTCATATGCTGCATTAATTATACTGTAAAGGTGCTGCCTGGCAGTGTGAGGATTCATATGCTGCATTAATTATACTGTAAAGGTTCTGCCTGGCAGTGTGAGGATTCATATGCTGCATTAATTATACTGTAAAGGTGCTGCCCGGCAGTGTGAGGATTCATATGCTGCATTAATTATACTGTAGAGGTGCTGCCCCGCAGTGTGAGGATTCATATGCTGCATTAATTATTCTTCTTACAAATTTAGTTACTTAACCTGTTTGCGTTTGGATTGTAATATGCGGTGAACACCGAAGCAAACGTTAATGCTCACTTGCGTGAGCATTAACGTTTGTGTTAAAATCGTAATTTTTCCCACTCGTTGTTGCTTAAACATTTCCCATGGCTTCAAATCGTGTTTAAACATGACCAAAAGCGGTAAAAATGAGCTCAGCGCACAGCGGTGAAATGGCTCAGCACTCAGCAGTGAAATGGTTAAAAACTTTTTTTTTTTTTAAGAAAAATTTGTTTATCATTGTTTCCTGTCCCCCAGGGCAGTACCCGGACCCCCATACACCTTTTATGACCAATATCTTGCATATATGCCCTCTGGAGGGGACCTTAATTTTTGAACTTTTGAGACCCATTGACTTGCATTGCTTTCAAATCGTTTTCGCGTTCGAATTCGAACTTTTTCAAATGTTCGAGTTCGAATGCGAACCAAACACGGGGGTGTTGGGCCCATCACTAGCTGTGAGATGAAGGGATAAAAACCATTTGGTTACAGAAAGCCATCGGGGTTATTCAGAGAGAGGTGAAAACCAGGAGAATGACTGTAGAAAGTGAAAATTCTAGGTCAAAATAGCCAAACCAGAAAAATTCTCCCATTTATCTCGCTTTCCAAATTGGCTATTTTGATTTAGAATTTTTCATTCTCCAGTCATCCTCCTGCTTTTCACCTCTCTCTGAATAACCCTGTAAGTTTCCCATGCTGGTCCCCAAAAAGATAAACCACATTCCACTTGGTGAAAAATAAAGTAGTAGATGATAGTTACATTTGTTCATGGTCCTTTACAATATATCCTTTTGAATATGTTATTCATGAACCTCAAGCTTTTGATTCACTGACCAAATGCAGTTTACTGCCCAGTGAGACGGCTAGGTATTGTGCAATTATGCTAAATTTTGATAAGACCAGCAAAACAGTCCTTGTAAAATGAAATTAACATGAAATAGTCTTTACCCTACAGTTGCTAAAAAATAAACAAGACTGCGGTTTATGTTATCTCATCTTAATCACTTGTATCAACAGTGTTGATTACACACTAGTTAATATTTATTTTCCCCCTGACCACAAAACCATTCTTTTCTGGGACACAGGATTCAACTTGTAAACTAGTAAAACATTAAATATATAAGTGGTAAAGGGCCATAATTGTACTGTTTAATTGTATCCAAAATACAGTATATTTCATCTACTACTGAACTGCACCATTGTTCTCTTAACACCCTTGAAAAAGCTTGTCAAATAACGGCAGTGGGAAGCCTGTAATTTCAGGTTATTTCTTCAAACCAAAAGGTATCTCTGTAAAGTGATCTCTCTCAATTCCCTTCCTCTTTAAACCAAAAAATTAAATGTTCTTATTTTGGTTATTTTAGGTTAGGGTCAGACGAACACATTTTTCACATCTACCATCAAAAAGTGGGTAGATGCGTCCGAAAGCATTTTTTCACGGAATACGCGATAGCGGTCATACGATGCGCAATTTCGGACGTATTTTTTGACAGAGCTTTGGAAAAAGACAGAAATCTGATTAACCAAATTAATTGCTAACTGAAAAAATAAGGGGAAGGAGTATAAAAAGCCATTTTGTGGATAGTGGCGTTTTTCCAAGATGGATGCAGTCCAAGTCTTTGTGTTTGCTGCAATGGGGTACCTGTACCTTAAGAACAAGAGAAAGCGGCGAACCTGGGCTCATCAAATTAACTGTGCCAGATACACACATGGCCACTTTGTGACGCTGTACAGGCCACTGCGAGAGAGGGACCCCGTGAAGTTCTTCAACTACATGCGGATGTCCATCCCCTCCTTTGATGAACTGTTGTTGAGGTTACGCGAGCTGCTGACCAAGAGGGACACCGACATGAGGGCTGCCATACCACCGGAGGAGATGCTGGTCATCACTTTGCGGGAAGTACTATCACACACCTGCATACATGACATCGCTGCCAGTCCCCAGACATGTGCTCGGAGTGCAGAGCCCCTTTTCTTGGTCTGTAGTTATATGCCCACTGGCACATGCATACCCACACACACGCGGGCATCACATTACATCACACGTATAGAATAATACATGACACCGACAACAATGTAGACCAAAACAATTATATTGTAGCAAACATATCACATAAAATAACAATAATATATTTAACACATATATTATTGTTTGTAAACTGAAGGTCAAAATCTATTAATCGTCAAACCACAGAATAAATTTGTACAAACAAAAATAAAACAAAATGAAGATATACATCACATATGATACCGACAAGCATCAGGGTCATGAGGGCCGGTCATGTGGCTGTGGCGGGACTCTGACTCTGCGAGTGGCCTAGCTACAGGAGACATGGGTGGGTGGGTAGACCACGCCTGACTGGGGTGGGAAGATCCACTGGCATGGGCGGATTGTGGCACAGTACCGTAATAAACAGGTGCCTGTTGGGGACGTGAAATGATGTCATCTATGGTCGCCAGGGATCTGCGGCTTTACTCCACCTTCTGAGCCGGGGTCATCTGGTTGAGGAGGGACAGACATGAATTAAAGAACGACATGCCCTCGGAGTCGGCGAGCATGCAGCGTAGATGTGGTTGTGGAGTTTGCGCCTCCATGATGGTGACCATGGCCTGCTCTAACTCTGCAGCTGGTGCCCTTCTCCTCTTATGTGCCGGTCTGGTGCTGGCTGATGGTGCTGTACCTGGCCCCTGTCCTGTCTCCACATCCTCCTCCAGCTGCGACTCTGCACCACCCCGGTCGACCTCCTCCTGGCAGCTGGCAGAACCTCCTGGCAGCAGGTTTTGGTCCCGTGAGCCAGAGGTTGATGGCCACTCAATGCTGCTGACAGTACTTCGCGGCTCCTGGGTCCTTTGGAGGAAGGACAGTTGGTCTGCGTAGATATAGCGGCGGACTTTCTTTGACCCAACTTCAGAGCGCGCAGCCACGGCTTGCTTCTTCTGTACCCGCCTATAATTGTCCCGTATTGTGCGCCATTAGTTCATGGCCTCTTGTGCTGCAAAACATGATGAGAGTGACATTAGCTTGGGTTCATCGGATGTGATCATCATAAAACATTTTAATTTTGTCTTCTAGGTATCTTGCTAGTGGATGCAGTTTGAAGGATCTGCATTACAACTTCCGCATTGGCAGATCAACAGCTGGCGAGATCGTCCGCAAGGTGTGCCAAACAATACGGGACACCATGAAGGACCAATGTTTGCCAACACCCACAGACAAGGCATGTGTAGAAATTGCAGCAGGATTCTGGGAGAGAGACAACTTTCCAAACTGCCTGGGAGCCGTGGATGGCAAACATGTCCGCATAGTGAAGCCACTGCAGAGTGGTTCACTGTATCAAGATTATAAACATTATTTTTCAATAGGCCTACTGGCGGCGGCAGATGCCAACTATAGTTTTGTGTGTGTGGATGTCGGATCATACGGCAAGGACTCTGACTCCACACTGTTCAGGAACTCCACACTGTTCAGGAACTCCACACTATGCCTTTGTGGGGGATGAGGCATTCGGCCTATCCACACATCTCCTGCGGCCATACTCAGGGACACACCTGAATGTGAAGAAGCGGGCGTTTAATTACAGGCTGTCGCGGGCGAGACGGTATGTCGAGTGTACCTTTGGCATACTAAGCAACAAGTGGAGGATTTTTCATAGGCCATAGAAATTTTAGATTTTTGTGTGGATATTGTTAAATGCTGCTGCATCCTACATAATTATGTTTGTGCCAGGGACGGTGTAAATTTTGACGATACCCTCACAGTTATGGGTCTGGAAGAATATGCAAACGATGACATAATACCTGTGAATAGACACAGCAACATATTATTGTACCTTTCATTTGTATGCAATTATGAATTAACTAATCATATACTCACTCTGAAGCTTCTGCTCTTTCTCAGACCACGTATCATACTCTGGGTACAGGACTCGGGACACCACGACCCATGCGCTGGCCTTCTTCACCTTGTCTTTGTACCTGTTGCCGGCCGTGTCCCATAGCTCGGGATGCTCCCCCACAGCGCTGATCAGCCTCTCCACATCTATTTCAGCGCCCAACATTGTCTGCAGCAGTTCCAGGTACACTCCAACAAAACCAGGAATCTTTGGGTGTCTGGACGTTTTGTAGGCCAGACATTAGCAGCGTCTGACGTCTCCTAATCACGCACACACGCCGCTATGTGGCCGCAGCGCACTCTGTATGTCAGTACTAGCGGTTGTACGTTCTCAAAAAAATGGGTTCGTTTGCCGCTTGCGTTGCGCGACCGGACTTTCGTGCGGCCGTACTTCGTATATTGGCCGTCATTGTACGTAATTTGCTGCTACTACGTAGCCATAATAAAGTGCGGCTGCACGCGCATTCGCACTGCGTTCGTCTGACCCCGGCCTTATATTGCTGATGTTTTACATGTGCTTTGTTTTTCTCTTGTATGTTTAGTTAAGAAAATAGATTACTCTCTATCAGAATTATTCAAAGAGATCCGAATTGTGGCCACAAGGTAACGAACAGTGAAATTCAGCGTATGGTTACCTTTCCTGGCCATTCGGCTTTTCAGAGAGCAGGCAGTTTGCCAAATGCTGGCGAATTGCCTACACATACGATGCCTGTTCGAGGGCAGTGAAATCCCCATAGAGAAGCAATGCTTCGTTTATTCAGAGAACAAAAACCAGCAGTGAAAAGTTGCCGAATTGCCCTGCCGTTCGGTGGTTTAATTCGACAGGTTTATTCAGGCGATTCCCATAGGCTTCAATGTTAAAAATAATACCGTTTTTAACTCAGTATCTAATAAACCGTTGATTATAATATTCTGCAGCAAAAAGTCTCTTTATTTATAGATTTTTTTTAGGATCTTTTAGACATTTTTTGTGGATTTTTTTGCGAAAATAATTTTTCCGTTTCTTTTTTTAAATAGTTTTTTTATTTTTTCTGTAACAGCCATTTTTTATTATCATTCATTGGATCTTAGGCTAGGGTCAGACTAACGCATTTTTCGCGCTGTCCGTGAAAAAGTGTGTTCGAACGAATGGACGCATTTTTTCACGGAATACGCGATAGCGGTCATACGATGCGCATTTTCATTCGTGATTTTGTACGGTTATCAATATAACACTTTTTGCATCTGGACGCGATGTTGGCCGGACATTAGCAGCGTCTGATGTCTCTTAATCACACACACATGCCGCTAGCGGACACAGCGCACTCTGTACGTCAGTACTAGCGGTTTGACGTTCTCGGAAAAATGCGTTCGTTTGCCATTTGCGTTGCGCGGCCGCACTTTTGTATGCTGCCCGGCATTGGACGTAATTTGCTGCTAGCGCGGCCGTGATTTAGTGCGGCTAAACGCACGTTAATACTGCGTTAGTTTGACCCTAGCCTTATATGTAAATTCCAGATATTTTCGTCCTGTAGTTTCTTTGCAAACAGCGTTTCACTTTTCAAACATTCAAGCGTACTGTTTTGTTTTTTTAACTCCATTAGTCTGCGGTGTCGGGTTTTTCCGGCAGCTGCTCTGCGCTGTGATCGGCGGCTGCTCGGGTTTCTCCGGCGTGTTTAATCCAGATGTTTTTGTGGGTTTCAGTGTGCGTTCACCAGGTTTTGCGGGGAGTGTTTGGGGGGGTTTGCGGCAGCTTTTCCCTGCACTACGACGGCCCTGTGGTGCTTGCTGAATACACCACAGGGTTGCCAAAATGGGATCGCCAAATTGCACCGAATTGAAGAGAAGGAAAAGTCACCGAACGTGCGGTGACTTTTCGATTCTCTTTGAATAACCCTGTGTTACGTCCTCAGCCCCCACAGCGCCACCTGGGGGGTCTGGGCACCCGGCAGCATCGCTGGCTGGCCGGGTGCCAGGAGTTAGAGATGGCCGATCGGCGTCTGAGGGGGCGGGGCTTGATGTGGTGACGCAGAGCCGCCGGCCTTAAGTACAGGGCGCGAGTCTTTGCTCGTCGCCCTGACGTGGAGTAAATTTCCCACATCACCAGCTGTCTCTTGAGACTGTTTCAGTGTATCTTGCATTTCGTTGCCGATCGTTTGCTTGTATGAGGACCTTGCTTTAGTTGATTGACCCGGATTACCCACTGACCATTCTTACGCTTAACCCCTGTGTGTATGTTTGTGTTTTCATGCACATGTTGTGCCGCATGGTTTCACTTGGGAGATCTGCCCTGCAGGTTGCTAGTTTCATCAACTGCTCGATCTGCCTAACGAGTACCGGGCCTTGCTTTACATTACCATGTATCATCTCAGTATGTGGGCCTGTCCTTCATGTTCCTAAATCAATCAACAGTTCTAGTTGCTTGTATAACGTCTGGTCTGTTTCTAAAGCATTTCGCACAATCTATGATTGTAGGCCTGCCCTGCAGGCTGCTAAATATAACAGTCTTGTAAATTATCTGTTTAACACCAAGTCACAGTACAAAAGCATAATCTCTGATTGTAGGCCTGCCCTGCAGGTTGCCGAATGCAGTGAGTATTTACACTATATGGTTGAGATCAAGTAAATGAGTATTACCTCTGCTATCAATCCTGCATGCACCACAACCATTACTGGTACCGATCTGAAACCTACCAATAATCACGGTTTTGATATACAAGTCTCAAATCACTGTATCCATTTGAATATAGTTAATGTGTTTTCACTCAGCGGTCTCTTGGTTACGAAACCATTTGAGACTGAATGGCATCTAGTGTTTTGTATTTCCTCCCTGGCTTGGGATTATAGGTATTAGGCTGGGGTCAGACCAGCGCACTTTTAACGTGCGTTCTGGCGCACTTAATCACGGCCGCACTAGCAGCAAATGACAGGCAATGACGGCCAATATACGAAGTACGGTCGCACGAAAGTCCGGCCGCGCAACACAAGTGAAAACGAACGCATTTTTTCGAGAACGCCGAACCGCTAGTACGGACGTACAGAGTGCGCAGCTGCGGCATAGCGGCGTGTTTGAGTGATTAGGAGATGTCAGACACTGCTAATGTCCAGCCTACATAACGTCCAGACGCAAAAAGAGTTTTATTGACGATCCGAAAAAAATCACGCACGAAAAATGCGCATCGTATGACCGTTTTCGCGAATTCCGTGAAAAAAATACGTCAATTCGTTCGGACGCACTTTTTTACGTTCGCGTGTAAAAATGCTTTCGTTTGACCCTAGCCTTAGTCTTTTGTGTCTTGAAATTTCGTATCATAGAAATCTGTCCATAAAGAACCGCACAACGCTGATCCGGGGTGAGCGCCATAGCGCACGTTACACCCTGTATGTATCATGGTGCATATTAATTTTGTGATCTTTTGTGTTGTAAACTGACCTCCGCCCCATTAATATTTACAGCACTTGCTCCTCGCTGTGTGGCTTTGGGCATGGAATGGACTCTATAGGTCATATCTCCAGAAACCAACTCATAAGGATTGCGATGATTTCGGTGCTCTCTGAATAACCCCTTGTGAGTTTTATTGCGGTAGAGCTCTACACTCATACACACCGCTCATTACGGAGTAGTATTGCTGTAGAGCTGTGATACGCTTATACACACTGCACATTACTGGGAGTTGTATTGCTGTAGAGCTCTGTGATACACTCATACATACATACACACTGCATATTACGGTGAGTTTAATTGCTGTCGAGCACTTTGACACACTCATACAAAGCACACATTGTTGCAAGTTTTACGTTTTGGAGGTTGGTGATACCCTCATATGCATATCAGTGTGAGGTTTACTGCTGTGGAGCTGTGATACACTCATAGAGACATACACACCACACATTACGTTGAGGTTTATTGCTGAGAGCTCTCACGAGATACATTGTAAGGAGACATCATTTATTCTGCAGAGAAAACTTTCCCCAGTACTGAACCCTATTCGATACTTCTATAGGCACTCATCAGGTGTTAAGGATTAATATCTTTCGTGTCGCATTTCTGAATTGAAACTGAATTGAGAAACGTGATAAATATGTTGCTAGATCCATTAGTGTAACAAAGTTCAAACATGTCGACGATAACATGGAACTAGCGTCTGCCCAGAGTCACATGATGCAACTTGAGATCGACACACTTCCGGGAGTCCCACTGGCTCTGCCTGAGGACTGTACACAAACAGAAGCTATCGATAAAGTTTCATCACGTCCGTCGCGTAATGACGTGATCTATGTGCGCTTACTGTAGCTGTTGAATGAGAAGTGTCCGCACGTGTTCAAGACTCGCCAGCCAAGAGACAGATTCACGGCTGTAAGAGCTCAGGTGAGACGAATGCGGGCCGTAGTTAGAATCCGCCTGGATTTGTAAATGTGAAGGTAACGCAGTGTATCTACACGTGGGCGAAGGATACAGGGGGAAAGAACGGACGAGGTGTGTGTGTCCGGACTTCGAGTTGTGTGTCCGGACTTCGAGTTGTGTGTCCCTTTCCAACAAAGTCATGGTTAACTGAAATTGATTCTCGTTAAATACAAAAAGAATTAAATCGTAAAATTTGAGAAGAAAATCCTCCGTTGAAATTCCGAAAACAATAAAAAATGATCACTGCACTAATCTCTTCACATGTGGTGAGTGTGGGTTAAGTACTCTAGGACCCACGTTTCTCCTACGCACCCTTTTTTTAATGCACACTCACAAGTATATGGGGAGAAGGTGTGAGCGCCACATACGTTATGCCATTATTTTTGTATGGTATTTGTCTAATTCTACACATTGCTATAATTTAGTCTTCCAAAACCTGTACCCATTTTGTATTCCTGGCAAGAACTCCGTTGATATAACTAAGGGTTCTATATTCTGTTTATCCTGCCAGGTGGTATTCTGGTGATTTGGTATACGAGTAAACGTCTGATCGAAGTCGTTCTTCGCGCTCCAGTCGGTCCCCTCCTGTGCCCTGATAAACCCTTATCTGCCCCCCCGCGTCCCTGGCTAGCTTTCATTTGACTTGTTTTACCCCATTTTTCTCTTCAGGTCCTTTTTGCCCCCCCCCTCCCCTTCAGTCACTGTGCCAATGTGGTGGTGAGCTGGCAGCAGGCTCTGTGTTTTGCACTCCTGCGATCTGTTGGAATATCCTGGCCATATCTTGGGTCACAATCCCTACAACCAGGTTCCCTAATGCCATGAGCAAGGGGGGCATATCCATGAGCAAGGGGGGCATATCCATGAGCAAGGGGGGCATATCCATGAGCAGGGGGGGCATATCCATGAGCAGGGGGGGGCATATCCATGAGCAGGGGGGGGCATATCCATGAGCAGGGGGGGCATATCCATGAGCAGGGGGGGCATATCCATGAGCAGGGGGGGCATATCCATGAGCAGGGGGGGGCATATCCATGAGCAGGGGGGGGCATATCCATGAGCAGGGGGGGCATATCCATGAGCAGGGGGGGCATATCCATGAGCAGGGGGGGCATATCCATGAGCAGGGGGGGCATATCCATGAGCAGGGGGGGCATATCCATGAGCAGGGGGGGCATATCCATGAGCAAGGGGGGCATATCCATGAGCAAGGGGGGCATATCCATGAGCAAGGGGGGCATATCCATGAGCAGGGGGGGCATATCCATGAGCAGGGGGGGCATATCCATGAGCAGGGGGGCATATCCATGAGCAAGGGGGGCATATCCATGAGCAAGGGGGGCATATCCATGAGCAGGGGGGGCATATCCATGAGCAGGGGGGGCATATCCATGAGCAGGGGGGGCATATCCATGAGCAGGGGGGGCATATCCATGAGCAGGGGGGGGCATATCCATGAGCAGGGGGGGCATATCCATGAGCAGGGGGGGCATATCCATGAGCAGGGGGGGGCAATTATCCATGAGCTGGGGGGGGCAATTATCCATGAGCTGGGGGGGGCAATTATCCATGAGCTGGGGTCAGGATATCCATGAGCTGGGGCAAATCCATGAGACCTGGGGGCTTTATAGGAGGTCTGTTCTTATTGGAAAGCGTCACATGACATAAAATAAAAGTATCGGTAATTGGTATCGGTGAGTACTTGAACAAAAGTATCTGTACTCGTACTCGGTCTTAAAAAAGTGGTATCGGTGCATCCCTAATAAACAGTAAAACTGAACCATAAACAATTTAAACAGCGTGTCGGATTCGCCATTTGCCTGCCGGCTCCGACCGAGTGTGTGAGCCTGCGAGGGGCCGGGGGTTCCGCAGCTTTCCCGCCAGTTGCTACAGTCTTTTCTTGCGACGCTTCTGGGCTAGACCAAGTCCAGGCGTGATAGCTCCCGCCACTGCTGCAGCTAGTGCGGTTCGAGCCCAGAGCTACGTGGTAAAAGATAAAGGATACATGCCCTTGTAGAGAAGACCAGTGGTGCGTCGAGTTCAGGCGGGAGGCGAGGTTCAGGGCCCGGGTATAAAGTAGACACTCCGGTGAGGTGCCAAGCCGTCGAGTCGGTGTCTCGGGCTATCTTCCGTACCGGCTGGCTGGTTATGATATGTGAGGCAAGACAGGCCGTAGTGAGAGGCACAGAGCGTCGTCAGTTGTTTCGCGGTCTGTGCGAAGTCTGTGATGAGGATTGGGACGTTGAGCGTTGACGGCGACGCGGTCTTTGCTGCCGCGCAGGTGGTCCCAGCGGGAGGGAGTACATCTCCGTGAGATCTGGCCAAGTCAGTAGAGTGTCCGGGAGAGAGAGGGCTTCCAGGAAGGCAGGTAGCTCCGAGCCAGTGCGAAGTGCGATGGGTCCGTGCTGAGAGCGGACCTGTATCCCAAACGGGAAGAGCCATTTATATTGGAGGTTTTTTGTCTGGAGGACCGCGGTAAGTGGCTTCAAGAGGCGCCGTGACTGCAACGTGGCGGGCGACAGGTCCTGAAACAGGGAGATGCTGGCGTCTGCGAATACAATAGAGCGCGTCTCGCGTGCGGCCGCCATGATGTCTTCTTTAACCATGTGCCGGAGTGAGCAGCATTTTACGTCCCTGGGTGGTGCATCGGGCGGGCCACGGGGGCGCAAAGCACGGTGGCATCTTTCGAACTCAATGTCCGTCGAGGGATCTCTGTCCAGCAGTTCGTTAAACAGTCTAGTGAGCGTGTGGCGCAAATCTGCAGGAGAATTTTCACTTTCAGGGAGGCCCCTAACTCTAATGATATTTCTTCGGCCTCTATTCTCAAGGTCTTCCACGTGTCTGGCCAGGGCCTGTACAGCATCGTGCTGTGTTGCTAGCGCCGAGTCATGTGTAGGCGAGATTTTTTGTTGGCGGGCCTGTGACACCTCCACCTGCGTGATCCTATCTTGTAGGCCATTTAGGTCGTCGCGCAGGCCCCTGATTTCTGCGAGCAGCGAGGTCTGTAAACCGGTCGCCAGGTCTTCCCTGGTGGGGAGGGAGTGGAGGAGCATATGGAGGTCTGGCGGGGGATCCCAGCGCTCACCTGCGTGCCCTGATTCCGATCTGTTTGGAGAGCTGGGGGTCGAGACATTGCGTGCGGCCGCCATCTTGGATTCCAACGCCGGGTCTGCGGCCTCCTTGTTAGGGGCCAAAAATTGTCAGATTGAGCCCGGGCGAGCGTCAGTCACGGTCTCCGGCGGTCCAGGGGTATGTGGAGGCTTGTGGGGTTTGACCATCCTGAATGGACGGTGTGCTGTGAGGTCGGACTCGGCTTTGGCTGCGGAGCTCTCCGATCACGTGGCCATCTCGCTCGGCAGTCAGGACACGCCCCCTAAATCTAACCCCCTAATTCTAGCCCTAACCCCCCCTAAATCTAGCCCACCTAACCCCCCTAAACCTAGCCCTAACCCCCCCTAAACTTAGCCATAACCCTAACCCCCCCTAAACTTAGCCATAACCCTAACCCCCCTAGACTTAGCCATAACCCTAACCCCCCTAGACTTAGCCATAACCCTACCCCCCCCCCAGACTTAGCCATAACCCTACCCCCCCCCAGACTTAGCCATAACCCTACCCCCCCCCCCTAGACTTAGCCATAACCCTACCCCCCCCCCCTAGACTTAGCCATAACCCTAACCCCCCCTAGACTTAGCCATAACCCCCTTTAAACCTAGGGTTAGGGTGTTAGTATTAGGGTTAGCCGCTGGGATTGTGGATGCCTGGAAGTTGGCTGTGTAGGGAAGTTGGGATGTCCGGCACTAGTTCTGTCTGTAAATTGGCTGTCGGGGATGTTGGCATTAGGGAACCTGTCTGTAGGGATTTTGTCCAGCACCTCTTCTAACGTATCCCAGAGGCTTTCGGCAGGAACTTGAACATCATGGAAAGTATATGTAGCAATTACGTAATGACGTAGACTGTGCCTATTCACTTCACCCTGAAGGCTGTGTGTGTGAATGAACTCTGGACATCCTTCAGGGGGTTGGGCGCTCCTTGAATTTAATATTACTTTTGTGCACTGCATAACTTGAGTTGTTTGGTTGAACCTTCTGATTGTACAATGCCTCTCAATGCAAAATCAAACCTTGAGAGTCATTTGGTTGACGGCTTACATGCTAGTCCCTCCTTCTCCATTTGTTGAGAGCCTGATGTAAATGCTGCTTCTTGCAGGAAGACAGCAGCCATTTAGTAGGAAGAGCATGAATGGAGAAAGCAATGCCATAGAAAAGGTTCATTTTATACTCCTAGACAAGAATCAAGGGGGGGGAACAGCTGGGGGGGGGTCTCGGCAGGAGATTTCCCCCTCTAATTCCTAGGGTGTACCTTTTTTAGAAAAGGTAGCTTAAACTCTGGTCCTACAGATGTTTCTGATCTTCATCTCCCAGGATCCGTTGGCTATTTTTTGCATTCAAAGAGTTCTGGTAATTGTAGGCTATAAACGTCTTGGGGCCTGAGGTTGAGATGCCTGCTTTAGGTTTTCACTGTTTCCATAATTTGTAGTCTGCCTTGGTAATATATCACACTTCTAAAGCACTGCTGGTAACATATTTCAGTCTGTAATTGGACATTTCACTCAATGCTTGATATTTTTTTTGATGTTCCTTCATTGACATTGTTTTCTAAACGATTCCTTCTTGTCTTTACAGCAAAATGTCTTTCAGAGGCAGAGGAGGCTTTAATCGAGGTGGCGGTGGCGGCGGCAACTGGAGAGGAGGAGGAGGAGGTGGTGGAGGCAGTGGCAATTGGGGTGGAAGAGGGGGAGGTGGTGGTGGTAATTGGGGTGGAAGAGGCGGAGGTCGAGGTGGTGGTTTTGGAAGAGGAGGAGGACGTGGAGGCTTCAATAGAGGGGGATATGACCAAGGACCCCCTGAATCCGTTGTTGGTAAGGCGAATGCAAATAAATTTTCTTAACTCAGATCCTTTTGTGTTGATGCTAATGTGTCAAAATCTTATCTTTGGAAGACATTTCATTATAGGTAACTGCACTTTGTATAATTTTTAATGTGATATCAATACTTTCAGTCATCACAAATAGGGCTGCAATTAACTTATTTTCATAATTAGCTGGCTGATTTATTTATTTTCGATTGATTCATCGGATAAAAAACACAATTGTTTACATAATGGTACACAGTGGCAAGAAAAAGTATGTGAACCCTTTGGGATTACGTGGAGTTTTGCATGAATTGGTCATAAAATGTGCTCTGATCTTCATCTAAGTCGCAACCATTTGAAAAACACAGTCTGCTTAAAATAATACAACACAAACCTATGTTTTCATGTGTTTATTGAACAGAACATGTAAACATTCACAGTGTAGGGTGGAAAAAGTATGTGAACCTTTGGATTTAATAACTGGTTGACCCTCCTTTTGGCAGCAATAACCTCAACCAAACGTTTCCTGTAGTTGCAGATCAGACCTGTAAAACGATCTGGAGTAATTTTGGACAACTCCTCTAAACAAATCTGTTTCAGTGTAGCAATATTCTTGGGATGTCTGGTGTGAATCGCTCTCTTAAGGTCATGCCACAGCATTTCAATCGGGTTGAGGTCAGGACTCTGACTGGGCCACTCCAGAAGGCGTATTTTGTTTTGTTGAAGCCATTCTTTTGTTGAATTACTTGTATGCTTTGAGTCATTGCCCTGTTGCATCACCATCCTCTGCGGAGCTTCAGTTGACTGACAGATGGTCTTACGTTTTCCTGCAAAATGTCTTGATAAACTCGAATTCATTTTTCCATCAAGGACAACAATTCGTCCAGGCCCTGAGGCAGCAAAGCAACCCCAAACCATGATGCTCCCTCCGCCATGTTTTACAGTGGGGATGAGGTTTTGATGTTGGTGTGCTGTGCCTTTTTTTTTCTCCACACATACAGGGTTATTCAGAGAGCGTGAAAAGCAGGAGAATAACTGGAGAATGAAAAATTCTAGGTCAAAATAGCCAAACCAGAAAAATTCTCACTTTCATCTCACTTTCCAAATCGGCTATTTTGACCTAGAATTTTTCATTCTCCAGCTTTTCACGCTCTCTGAATAACCCTGTAAGTGTTGTGTGTTTTTTCCAAACAACTCAATTTTGGTTTCATCTGTCCACAGAATATTTTGCCAGTAGTGCTGTGGAACATTCAGGTGCTCTTTTGCAAACTTCAAATGTGCTGCAATGTTCTTTTTGGACAGCAATGGCTTCCTCCGTGGTGTCCTCCCATGTACTCCATTCTTGTTTAATGTTTTCCTTATTGTAGATGTGTCAACAAAAATATTAGCATGTGCCAGAGATTTCTGTAAGTCTTTAGCGGACACTCTAGAATTCTTCTTTACCTCATTAAGCATTCTGCGCTGTGCTCTTGCAGTCATCTTTACAGGGCGACCACGCCTAGGGAGAGTAGCAACAGTGCTGAACTTTCTCCATTTGTAGACAGTCTGTCTTACCGTGGACACATGAACATCAAGGCTTTTGGAGATACTTTTGTAACCCTTTCCAGCTTCATGCAAGTCAACAATTCTTGATCGTAGGTCTTCTGAGAGCTCTTTTCTGCAGGCATGGTTCACATCAGGCAGTGCTTCTTGAAACCAGTAAGCCCAAAACTGGTTTGTGTTTTTAAAGGGCAGGACCGCTTTCAGCAACACATCCAATAATATCACACTGATTGGACTCAAGGTTGGCTCACTCCTGGCTCCAATTAGCTCTTGGAGAAGTCATTAGGCTAGGGGTTCACATACTTTTCCACCCTGCACTGTGAATGTTTACATGTTCTGTTCAAGAAAACCATGAAAACATATAATGTTTGTGTTGTGTTATTTTAAGCAGACTGTGTTTTTCAAATTGTTGTGACTTAGATGAAGATCAGAGCACATTTTACGACCAATTCATGCAAAACTCCACGTAATCCCAAAGGGTTCACATACTTTTTCTTGCCACTGTATGTAAAAATCTATCCCTCCTATCTTTCCCCCACTTTTTTTTCCTTACACAATTTGAACAGTATACATAGCTTTTCGAGGGTTTGGGTCGAAATCCCTACACGGCCAACTTCCCTACACGGCCGACATCCAAAATCCCAGCGGCTAACCCGAACCCTACTCCCTAACCCCCCTAAACCTAAATCTAACCCTCCTAAACCTAAACCCCCCTAAATCTAACCCTCCTAAATCTAGCCTTAACCCCCCCTAAATATAGCTCTAACCCCCTAAATCTAACCCCTCTAAATCTAGCCCTAACCCTCTAAATCTTGCCCTAGCCCTAACCCCCTAAACCTAGCCCTAACCCCCTAAACCTAGCCCTAACCCCCTAAACCTAGCCCTAACCCCCTAAACCTAGCCCTAACCCCCCTAAACCTAGCCCTAACCCCCTAAACCTAGCCCTAACCCCCTAAACCTAGCCCTAACCCCCCCTAAACCTAGCCCTAACCCCCCTAAATATAACTCTAACCCCCTAAATCTAAACCCTCTAAATCTTGCCCTAACACTCCTAAATCTAGCCCTAAACCTAACCCTAACCCCAACCCCCCTAAACCTAGGGTTAGGGTGTTAGTATTAGGGTTAGCTGCTGGGATTATCTATGTCTGGAAGTTGGCCGTGTAGGGCAGTTGGGATGTCCGGCACTTGTCCTGTCTGGAAGTTGGCTGACGGGATGTTGGAATTAGGGAACCTGGCTGTAGGGATTTTGTCCGGCACCCATCTTTCATACGTACATTGTGCAAATTGTGTCTCGTTTAACTTACTTTTTGTACACAAGCACTTGGTCAAATTGATATATTGATTGTTGTGTGCGCAGCTCTAGCCAATGTCTGTTTTCTCCCCGAATGAATGCTGCTACAAGCGCTCAGACAGGATGATGTCAGCAAGCGAAGTGGGGTGAGGGGGCGGGTACGCCACACAGCCTTACCACTTTAATGCACAAACGTGGTCAGGGTGTGTAGGGAGCCCCTTTTTTTAAAATGTCAAGATGTGGGGGGGGGGGGGGAGACCAGAGTTGGGAGTCAAATTACCTAAACTGAGTGTGAGAGGTAGCTTGGAGTAATGGACCAGATTGGAGAAAGAGAGGCAGGGCAGGGAGTGCGGGTTGGTGGCACAGTTCTCCAGATCCAAGTAAGTATAAAGCACTGGCGGAACAGCCCTAACCACCCAAACTGGTTATGTTTGACCTAACCCTAGAACTAACAGGGTTATTCAAAGAATCGAAAAGTCACCGCACGTTCGATGACTTTTCGTTCTCTTCAATTCTGTGCGATTTGGCAATCCCATTTCGGCGAACCTGCGGTGTATTCAGCAAGCACCACAGGGCTGTCGTAGTGCAGGGAAAAGCCGCCTCAAACCTGACTAACACTCACCACAAAACCCGGCGAACGTACACCGAAACCCGCAAAAACATCTGGATTAACCCCACCGAACACGCCAGAGAAAACCAAGCAGCCGCTGGATAAACCCGGCACCGCAGATGAATGGAGTGAAAAATAAAGAAACCGTATGCTTGAAAATGAAAAGTGAAAAGCTGTTTGCAAAGAAACTACAGAACAAAAATTTCTGAAATTTACATATAAGACCCATTGAATGATCATAAAAGGGGTGGTTACAGAAAAAATAAAACTATTTAAAAAAACGGGCAGAAAAATCTAAAAATAAACTTTTTACTGCAGAATAAAATAATAAAGTTTTATTCGATATTGATTTAAAACGGGAATATTTTTAACATTGAAGCCTATGGGATTCTTCTGAATAAACCTGTCAAACGAAACCACCGAATGGCAGGGCAATTCGGCAACTTTTCACTGCTGTTTTGTGTCCTCTGAATAGACAAAGCATTGCTTCTCTATGGGGATTTCACTGCCCTCGAACAGGCATCATTTGGCGTACTGCCTGCTCTCTGAATAGCCGAATGGCCAGGAAAGGTAACCGTACGCTGCATTTCAGCGTTCGGTTACTTTTCGGCCACAATTCAGAGCTCTTTGCATGGTACACAGGGTTATTCAATCAACTCCAATGTAGACCCTGATGTTACAAACGTTTAACTCCGTCTGATTCTTAACAGTGTGTGCTGTTCACAACCCGATAAATCGATAATGAAAATAGTTGACAACTATTCTCCTTATTGATTAGTTGTTTCAGCCCTAATCAAAATCTATGCACTTACTTTGTCCTTATGCTTGGCACAATTTATAATTCTCAAGTGTTTCATGTTAACATTCTATCTTGTCATTATAACGTTGTGTATGTGTTGCAGTGGCTGGAGAGTTCATGCATCCGTGTGAAGATGATGTAGTGGTTAAATGCACCACAGAGGAAAGCAAAGTGCCTTACTTCAATGCACCCATCTATTTGGAGAACAAAGAACAGATCGGAAAAGTAGATGAAATATTCGGGCAGCTTAGAGACTTTGTATCCTTGCCAACCCATCAATTACACCAAGTAGAGAATATGTATATTTACAGTTAGTCTAATGGTTTTTCAAATCTCTTGTGCATAGGTATCCTCTTCATCAATCTGTTACTACAAAAAAATAATCATTTGACTATTACATTTCTATACATAATCTATACTATTGTTAAAATAAGTGTTATCAGGATCACAAAGCCATGAACATATTGTTCGTCTTTAAGATCAGTCTGTGTAGTCCTGTTGTACATCATATATATGTTGTTATGCGCACAGGTATTCATTAAATTATTTGCAATATTTTAATTTTACCTAATTATCAAACCATATATGGATTTCAGAATGTCAGGTGGTTAAAAAGCCTGATTTTCTATCTGTATTGGTGTTCGAATGCTGTAGGGAGTGTCTTACATGGAGAGTTTGATATAGGGATGTCCTCTTCCGAGCCCTAGGATCATGAGCTGAGCTAGTGATATTTTTAAGGGATTGACGTCTCCAAGCTGCAGAGTCCTTTCCATGGCTTTCTGCCAATGCCATGGCCTCACAGCTGTTCGTGACTTGCGAAGCACCACACCAGCCAGAGGTGATGGAACGAATGGTAGAGTCTGCAGGGGTGCTCCATGAGTCCCTTTTTGCGAGGGCACTGCAGATTCAGATTGTAGGGGTGGTGGTCGTGTCTTCAGGTGCAGTATCGAAACTTGTATCGGTCAGGGAGCATGAAAAACCCAATCGGGACATCCATAGTTTAGTATCCTATTAGTGGATTCCCTGAAGAATATGGAATGTAACTTTTTTTTTTTATCCAGTGCTGTTTGACTTAACGTCTCTTCAGTATTTCTCTGTGAAGCTTTCTGATAATATGAAGGCATCATCATTCAAGAAACTACAGAAGGTAATGAATATTGCTTGCTCCAGTGCTGTCTGTGGGGGTAAGACTAGGAAAGCCTCTAGGCACCACAATCCATTAATATGAGAATCTGTCTATTACTGCAATTTCCTGTCAAAACCTTTCATAATGTGGCATCCAATGAGCAGATCTGCATCAGTGATGCTCCTTCCACTGTTACAACAGCATGAGATGTACGGGTGTCTGGATAGAATGGTGAAGGTGCAGTTCCCTAGTTCCCAATACTGTTTTATAAATGTTGTAATCTTGGGATTGAATTGAACATGTGATGTTTGAGGCCATTTGTGGTTCTGATTTTTTTTGAAAAGTAGCTTCCCACTGTGGGGAACAAGATTTTTTTTTTTTTTGTTGACCCAACAACGATGCTCAGCACCTAACACCGCTAGTTGGAATCAATTGTACTTTGCATTTTTTCTTCTCTTTTAAAAAAAATGTATTCCCCCCCCCCCCCCCCCCGACGGCTATCCCGAGTGTGTCTCCGGGTTAATTTTCACCGCTCAGGCTGTATACATCACCTCTCGCTGCGCTCCCTCGCTGATCACCGCCGTCTCCTCCGGCGATCGTGACCTCATACTTCCTGGATTCCTCCTAGTGAGGATGAAACCAGGAAGTTTGAGGTCGCTAGAGGAGGCTACGGGGACATCGAGGGAGAGGTGATGTATCCAGCAGCATCCTGAGTGTTGCTCGGGGTTACCGCTTCCAACATAGGAGTTTAGCCCTGAGCCATGCTCGGAATACTGCTGGGGGGGGGGGGGTAACTCTTTTAGACACGCATTTTAGAAAAAATTAGACCGCCAGGGAGGTTAAATAAAATTAAAAACATTTCGTAACACAAGGAATAGGCCATTGGCACTATAGGGGCTATTCTCAAAGTGCCAAAGTTGCAAATATTGTAAAAATCCTTTGTATAGCAGTGCCGATAAATGGTGGCATTTTGCAGAACTAAATTCCAAAGAAATGCTTCTCCTGCCACGCTTTTGGATTTTGGTTTGGTTTGACTTTTGCTGGTATTTGCAACCCCAACGCCTTGTTAGTTTTTGCATTCTGGTCTGTGCATGGATTATTTTAGATGATAATATAACTAACAATTTTTTCCTCTTGTGTTCCATTTTGTAGTTTTACATTGACCCAGCAAAGCTTCTTCCACTGCAGCGGTTCCTTCCTCGTCCACCTGGTGAGAAAGGTCCTCCCAGAGGTGGTCGAGGTGGTGGTAGAGGTGGCAGGGGAGGATTTGGACGAGGAGGATTTGGTGGCGGTAGAGGAGGTTTGTGCTTTAAAAATATTTATTCAGACTGTACTGATTGACATATAGTATAGACATTTAACCGTTTTACTACTGGATGAGATATAAACTTATATAAGTAAACTGGGCTTTAATAGTGGAAAAAAAAATCAATACCATCACATCAACCCAACAAACTGCTCTCACATACTAACCTTATACAGCACTTCACCAATCATTGCCCTTTATTGTGCGTTGCCGCCTCAGCCCGACCCTTCATGTTGTGATTGCCCTGTGCCCTCAATTTCCATTGCATGTTTTTCCTCTTGGCTACATTGCCTCAGTGCTCAATTGCCACACATTTGACAATAATAATAATAATATTATTATGCACCAACACATTCTGCAGCGCTGTACAAAGGTGCAATGGGTAAAGACAGGACAATTCTACAATACATACAGGAGGCAAATCCCTATTCCTGCCAGCAGATATGAGGGCCCTATACCCATGGGAATTTACAATCGCTATCAGTGAAAACAGGAGGGGGGAGGTCTGCAGTGATGAGTTAATGCAGGGAGACGTGAGGACTGTTTTTGGGTCGGTCAAATGTCTTGCTACGCAGTTAAGGTGGTATGCTTCCTTAAACAGAAGGGTCTTTAGGGAACGTTTAAATGAAGCCAGATTTGGGGACAGTCAGATATTGCGAGGAAGCGCATTCCATAGGGTCTGCGCCGCATGTGAAAAGTCCTGTAGTCTGGCATGTGAAGAGATAATGGAGGATGCCAGGCGCAGGTCATTGTTAGATCTTTGGGGATGGGGCTGGGTGCATTTGGTGATTATTGAGGACCAGTAGTAAGGAGCGGTGTGAGGGTTTTGTAGGTCAGGGTCAGTAATTGTTGAATTTTCCTAGTTACTATGATGGAAAGTTCGAATTTTACTAAATAAGACTTGGAGGCGAGTATTTGCATTTCTTTCTTGCTTTATTAACAGCAGCAAAAAATTAATTCTTCAATAAAGAAAAGGTTAGACCCTCTCCCTTCACATATCCTCCAATCCAGTTAACCTTTCCACCCAGTAAAACCAATCAGAACCGGAAATTGTCCTCTTTCTTGATGCACATAAAACTCAACGGCGCGACAGGAAAACCAACAAAGGAACGACCTCCAGGAAGCCGGGCAGGAGGCAACTAGTAGGCTGTGAAGAGAGGAAGACACAAGCATCAGGATGAGCCATGGAAAAACGCAATCGATGCCAGAAAAACGCGGCAGGCTACAGAAAAAATACCCACCGTAACAATAGGGCGGGAGCGGCGGGAAATACCTCTGAGTCTTATTTATTAAAATTCGAACTTTCCGTCATAGTAACTAGGAAAATTCAACAATTTTAATGCAACGACTCAGAGGCTCATATATTGCAAATTTAAAGCCCATCTAGCACGGCAGAAGACCAATGCGAGACAGGTTTCAAATAAAAGGTCCAGAGGGTCGATTCCCGAGACCAGTCAGCCGCTTTCATAAGGTCCTCGAGACGACACCCAGACGCCATGGCAGAGGATGCCATGGCACTGCTGGTCGAATGGGCACCAAAATGAGCGATATCCACCCCAGCGAGACCCATCAGCCACTGTAGCCAGCGGGCAAGCGTCGAGGATGTCACCGGCTGGTGGGGGGGAAACGTACGAGCAAACGGGCGAAGCGGTAGCACCTCGTATTCCCGGAGGCAACGCCCAGGGCACAATAGCGGACTGTCAGGTAACGTCGGATAGAAAATGGAGGTAACGGCCGTTTTTGTGCGACTGGAGACGTCGAAACGGACACCGTCGGGACCAAAAGAGCGACCATAGAAATCTAGGGCTCTCGCGTCACTCACCCTCTTACATGAGAAGAGGCAAAGCCGCATGAGCAACTTCGCGGAGAGTTGTCGTAATGACAAGGCCTGGTTGTCGGGCCAGGCGGCTATGAATCTGAGTACCACTGACACGTCCCATGTGGTGGAGTATTTTGGCGTAGGTGGACGTGAAAAACGCGCAGCGCGGCGCAAACGGCATCCTAACGGGTGACGGCCAAGAGGAACACCCTGAAATCCCACATAACCGGTGGAGATCGCCGAACGAAAAGCGTTAAGGGAGCGATATGCTTTACCTTCGTCAAAGTTCCGTGAGGAAATAGAACACTACGTTCACAGGGGCCGAAAAGGGATCCACGTCCCTTCCCAGGCACCAGCAAACCCATCCTCCCCAGGCAGACCGGTAGAGGGATCTCGTGCCCAGGCTTGTTGCAGCTGTTCGCCAGTGCGGTCCGAAATGCCAGGGACAGTGCCGGGACCCCCGACACCAACCACACAACAAGAGGACACCGTGACGAGATGAGAGGATGAGGCGTACCGTCCGGGTTCGTCACGAGATCCGGACGCCACGGCAAGATCCTCAGGAAGTCTATTGATAGTTCCAGTAGGGGCGGGAACCAGTGTTGACCCCTCCATAACGGGGTCACCAGGACCACGGTCGCATGTTGAGTCCGATCCTGAGACATCGTTCGACCAATCATGGCGAACGGGGGGAAACGCATAGTGTCTGTGCAGAGACCAGTCCTGCAAAAGCGCATCCGTTGCCCACGCGTCTGGATCCGGGCACCAACTGTAGAAATTTGGGAGCTGACTGTTGAGGCGGGAGGCGAATAGATCCGCCTCCAACGGACCCCAGAGACGCAGCACACTTGAAGGTGTCGGGTAGCAGATGCCAATCTCCCGAATCCGTCGAGTGCCTGGAATTCCAGTCCGCTATTAGATTGTCCTTGCCCGGTAGAAATTGGGCACGGACCACATACCCTGCTTGGAAGCAGTGGTCCCAGAACCTCACTGCCAATTGAGTCAGCATCGGGGATCTGGGGCCCCCCAGGCCGTTGATGTTTCGTACCGCAGGAAAATTATCCATCCGTAAAAGGATGGTGCAATTTGATTCCCCTCTCGCGAAGCACTGAATCGCGAAGAGGCCTGCCAGGAGTTCCAGGCAATTTATGTGTAGGAGACGTTCGTCCCGCGACCAACCTCCTCCTGTTTCTAGGGGACCGCAACATGCCCCCCCCCCCCCACCCAGAGCGGCTCGCGTCTGAGTCGATCACCAGAGATAGGGGAGGGGGAAGGATGTCCTTGCCGTTCCAGTATCGGAGGTTCTCGTTCCACCACTGTAAATCCGAGCGAGCCTCCAATGAGCGGGTCCCCGGAGTCACATATAGAGCCCCCCCTCGGAGGAAATGGGCCTTCCGGCGTTGGAGGGCCCGATTTTTAATGAAGGGGAGCTGGGGGTACCGCCAGGCGAGCTGCGGTCAGAAGGCCTATCATGCGGGAAAGTGCATTTTCGGAGCAGAGACCTCGCTTCTTTCTCGATCAAAGTTAATTTGTTGGGGGTGAAGACTGAGGCGCATTGTGACTCGAGGGTCAGCCCCAGGAATTCCAAACACGGTGTCGGAGTCACCACCGACTTTTTCCAATTTAATAAGGAACCCTAGGTCCTGTAGCAATTGAGTGGTCCATAGTATGTGGATCTGGAGTTGTGGCGCTGAGGGAGCCATGAGGAGGATGTCGTCGAGGTATATAATAAGACGAACACCCTTTTCCCGTAACGCCGTCACCACGGGTTTCCACAGTTTGAAACCCCACGGTGCGGACGAGAGCCCGAAGGGAAGACAGGAGAATCTCCAGAGGTCTGGACCCCAGCGGAATTGTAGGAAATCTCTGAACTCGAGCCACTGGAACTGACAGATAAGCGTCCTTCAGGTCGGGGTTTTTTTTTTTTTTTCTCGCCAGCCAGTCTCCTTGGAGTAGAGTCGACAGAAGGTCCTGTAGGCCTTCCATCTTGAAGTGTCGGCGTAGGACTGAGGTATTGAGTTCTTTTAAATTGATCACCGGTCTCATGCCTCCCCCTTTTTTTTTTTTTGTCACCAAAAAAATATTGCTGACATAACACGGGTTTTGGAAAGGGACCTGTTCTATCGCGCCTTTTTGTGCGAGTTCGTGTAGCTCCTGTTCTACAATGTGAAGGTTCTCGGTAGGGAGGCGGTAAGGGACTGGGGGGGTCAGCTGAACTGGGGTTTGGGTGAATTCTATGTGAAACCCCAGTACGGTTTGAAGTACCCAAGGATCGGATGTAATGTGTGTCCAGTGTTTGTGGAATGTGGCAATGCGACCCCCAGCCGTGAGGTGCGGGGACTGGGAGTTGAGAGGTACTCTTACCTTGTGGACGATGTTCTGCAAAGTGACCGCAGCCGCTACGACCTCCTCTGCCACGCCAGAAGCGGGAGCGAGTGGGGAAGAAACCACTGGAGGAGTAGGGGTACGGATTGCTTCCTTGGAAGTTAGCAGAGGATCGTTGATTCGGGGGATCTGTAGGTAAAGGAAGATCCAGCTCGGCCGGGGGGGGGCGCCCCCTGTTGCCACCGGCCCGGCCAAAAACGCGGCCCTTGAAGACCTGTTTAAGTGGGGTGGATACCTTATCGAGGGATGTGAAAGTGCTCGCATATGCACCCATGTCTTTGACGTAGGTGTCTCTGAAAAGGAGGCCCTGAGCCTTACTGCCCAGGTCTGAATCTGCGATCTCAGTGAGGTGGCCATCAACTTTTAGCAGGATGGAGCTGTGGCGCTCCGCTGATATAGCAGCATTGGTGTCGGCTATAAAGCATAGAGAGCGCTGCAGCCAGTCTCTAACTATCAGGGGATCAAGGGTAACACCCTGTGCCTTAGCGTCCTCTGTGATGTTAAAGAGGCGCGTCAGGGGACCCAGGGAATCCAGGAGTTTGTCCTGACATTTTCTAAATGCGTGGTCTATACCCGCTTTTGCGGACCACCCGTGTCTGGTGATGAACTTTTGGACTTTTGGGTCCACTAGTGGCGTGAGGCATGATTTGCCAGAGGTGGTGGGGCTCGGGCATTCAGTCTTGAGGCGGTTACGGGTGGCTTTGTCCATAGGACGCCGCATGCGGTCATCCAGCCTCTTTTCAATATGAGGCCTGGGGGACCAGGCAGAGGAATTTGGGTGTTGTAACTCCTCGGGGTAATAAAGGGGGTCCCCTTGCGGGTCATAAATAACGGCTGCCTCCATCCCAGTAGGGGGAGGTGCCGTGGGTTCCTCCATGTCAAACAGCTCATCATAAGGAGCGTGAATTTCCACATCACCTTCATCCCTGGTCGAGAGACCTTTTGGGGTCATCATTGGGAGAGGTATAGCCACCTTCCCTGTCCGACTCCTGAGGAGTGGACGTCACAGCCCTTTTTTGTCGTTTGTGAGCGACCGGTGCCGGTGCCTGTGGGGTTGGGACCCGTTTGGAAGGCACAGTATTTGGATTTTGGCTGAGGCAGTAATGCAGGGTTGCCAGCCCCTCGAGACGAGCGATCCGTCTTGGATGTTGCCTTTTTACCCACCCGACAGGGGGGGCAAAACATCTGCCTGGCCTGTGGAAGGCCCTGCAACCGACTTAGAAGCCGGGGTGTCAGGTATCAGTGGGGGCTGCAAAGCCTGAACGGCTGCTAATACGTTTTGAATAGAATTATCAAAGGAGCGTGACATAGAGGCCACCTCCGCTTTCACTGCAGCCGATATAGAGGCCTGTACCTGCGGGTCCAGAGGATCTGGAGAGGGGCCCATGATCTTAAGGTTAGGGTCAGGCTGTGGGGCCTGTTCACGGGGGGGGGGGGGTCGGGATTGTGCGTTGTGTCCCCGGAGTCCTCAGAGGGTGAGGGGGATCTTTGCTTTTTCTGCTTGGCAGGCATCGTAATGGACAGGGGGAGCGTGCTTCAGTGATCAGCAGAAAGCACGGCGAGAATGGCGCGCGGTATGTGAGGTCGCGTGTAGGAGCCTCCGCGGCCAGAATAGTTCCGGCCGCGAGGGGAATGCTGGGGCGGCCGGCAAGCTCAGAGCGTGCAGAGCACAGTCTATGCAGAGCGCGAAAAGACCCAGCCGGCTTCCGAGTTACAGGATACGCAGGAGACCAGGTCAAATGATTAATTGCGCTGAGCGCAGAAGGGGAGAAAAATCATACTTAACTCTCCTGCGCCAGCAGCAAGAAAGAGGACGATTTCCGGTTCTGATCGGTTTTACTGGGTGGAAAGGTTAACTGGATTGGAGGATATGTGAAAACTTTTTCTTTATTGAGCATTTTTTTTTTTTTTTTTCCTTTTTTCCTTTTTTTTTTTTTTTTTTTTTTTTTTGCTGCTGTTGTTAATAAAGCAAGAAAGAAATGCAAATATGAGCCTCCGAGTCGTTGCATTAAAATTTGAATTTGATTCTGCTGTGGACGGGGAGCCCGTGTAGGAATTCAGAGAAGCGGCAGAGACCGCAACAGGTGAAATGGATAAGCCGGGCTGCTGTGTTTAGTATGGACTGTAAGGGGGAGAGGCGGGAGATAAGAAGGCCAACCAGGAGGTTGTTGCAGTAATCCAAGCGGGAGGTAACAAGCGAGTGGATAAATTGCTTGGTGGTGTTAGCAGTCAGAAATTAGCGAATTTTGGCAATATTGCAGAGGTGATTGCGGCAAGATGAGTGATTGGATGTAGGGGCTGAAGGAAATCCTGGAGTCAAGAGTCACTCCGAGGCAGCGGACATGGGCTGAAGAAAGGATGGTGATACCATCCACAATTATGGAGAAGTCAGAAATCGGAGTAGCGTCAGAGGGGGAATTAGAAGGAGCTCGGTCTTGTACATATTGGTCTTCAGGTAGTGAGAGGCCACCCAGGCAGAGCTCCCAGAGGGAGAGATTCCCTAGGTACCGTTAATTTGGGGATGCTAGCGAGGAAAATCTGCACCTGCAGTTTGCCCCATAGCATCCTGATTTTAGTGTGAGATTCTGGGGCAGGCGCTACCTTGCCCCGGAATGCAGTGCTAACCGCTGGAAAACTTGCGGTAGCGTTTCCGCACCGCCGCGAGTATCCCCTCCTTGAGTCCATAGGACTCCATAGAGGTTTGCAGTTCCAGGCCATGATCCCGTTGCAATCTCGTTCCTGCGAGATTGCACAGCGCTGCAGATTGAGACTGGGAACTACTAGTCCCCGTCTCACTCTCTTCCAGTGGACAAGAAGCTGTTGATCAGGCCATCGTTCTCACCGTGGGATGAGAGGTGAGTATCGGATGGTTTTTATTATTTATTTTGGTACGCTAAATGATTTTGCAAATGCAGAACCATTTAGCAGTAGCTTTTAGGTGTAGCTAAAATTTTGGCTTGCGGGTTCCTACGGTAATTAACGCTAGCACTTTGTAATACCTTTTTAAGTATAGGATGTTCAGTAAGCTCGCGGAGGCTAGCGGAATCACTGATGTGCTAACTTTTTTTACGGGTTTAGTTTTGGGAAGGTAATATGGGGGGGCATGCGTTAAAGTCACTTATCCTGACTGTCACGACCCACTATGCGCGCTGCTGCGAAAAGACGCCGGGTTAAGCCGCTCACTGTCTATCCTAGACCCAGATAATCACGCATGCTTATCTACCCGTCCCGGCCACACTACCTCTCACAACAGGCACGTAGAGCACGATCTACTGATCCCAGGATTGCAACGCAGTACAAATCTTCTCTTGAAGCGGGTAATGACTACGTCTCCCACAATCCCTTGGGCTCACTTTTCTACTCTATTAGTAACGCTGCCACCAGTCCTCATGGACACTACGCGCGTCGCAACAGGAGACGCAGGGCTTAAGCAACCACACTATCCTAGACTCGGACAGTGACTACAGATCCCACAATCCCCTGCCGTTTCCTGACGACTGCAACTCGCAATTTCTTATATATAACCGAGCTTAAAGCAAATGGCAATACTCCCAATCTCTTAGCGTGGATTTCATCAGTCAAAGGCAGAACTTAAATACTTTTTTGTTTATTATATAAAAAAATCTGTGCATTGCTATATAAAAAATTAGAACTAGAATAAATCAATTACACTACACAGCAAATAAAAGAAAAAAGGGTTAACCATAGAGCAATTACTTACGAAGAGCTATTCATTAAGCTAGCATCAATGGTCTCCTGGAGCCTGGAGATGGGAACATGGACCGATCAGTCCTCTTTTGAAGGTACCCCAAGTGATCAGCCCTGAGCCATGCTTGATTCAGAATATATATAGGGCTGCCTTTTTTCTAAGTCCAGCCTCCTAGCTGACAGAGCCTTTGCCTACAATCCCCAGAGTTCCCCTCTCCGGAGCATGCTCAGTACGCTTCGTCGTTAATCTTTAATTGCCCAAAGGTGTCCCTATTCCCCCCCAGACCCCCCCTTATTATTATTATTATTCATTATTTATAAAGCGCCAGCATATTCCGCAGCGCTGTACAATAAGCACAGTATAGACAGGGTTACAATACATTGAACAACATTTGACAAACAGTACAGGAGGAGATGAGGGCCCTATTCCCGTAGGAACTCACAATCTAGGAGGGTTGGGGTTGGAAACAGGAGGAGAGGACTGTAAGGTGAGAGTGATTGATGGTTGTGTCAGTGAGTTGCGTGGTAGGCTTCTCTAAATAGGAATGTTTTAAGGGAGCGTTTGAAGGAAGAGAAGTTAGGGGAAAGTCTGACAGTACGAGGGAGAGCGTTCCAGAGAGTGGGGGCTGCGCGTGAGAAATCCTGCAGTCTATCATGGGAAGAGGTGATGCGGGGAGAAGCTAGGCGCAGGTCACTGTTTGACCTTAGGGAGCGGGCTGGGGTGTATTTGGTGATTTAGTGAGGACAGGTAGTGGGGCGCTGAGTTAGTGAGGGTTTTGTAGGTAAGGATTTTGAACTTAATTCTGCAGTGGATGGGGAGCCAGTGAAGGGACTCGCAGAGGGGAGCGGCAGAGACAGAGCGGCGGGTGAGGTGAATTAGCCTGGCGGAGGTGTTCAGGATGGATTGTAGGGGGGAGAGGCGGGACAGAGGGAGGCCAGATAAGAGATTATTGCAATAGTCGAGTCGGGAGATTACCAGGGCGTGTATGAGTTGTTTTGTGGTGACAGCGGTAAGAAATGGCCGAATTCTGGAAAAATTACGCAGTTGGTATCGGCAGGAGGAGGAAAGAGACTGGATGTGGGGGATGAAGGAAAGAGCAGAGTCAAGTGTAACTCCAAGACAGCGAGCTTGGTTTGATGGGGAGATGGTGATGCCCTCCACCGTGATAGAGAAGTCAGGAGGTGGGGAGGCATTGGAGGGAGGAATAAGTAGGAGCTCAGTCTTTGACATGTTGATCTTTAGGTGGTGGGAGGCCATCCAGGAGGAGATGCCAGATAAACAGTCACTGACTTTTGAAAGAACAGGGGGAGAGAGATCAGGGGTAGAGAGGTAGATCTGAGTGTCATCAGCGTAGAGGTGGTAATTAAAGCCAAAGCTGTTGATGATTTTGCCCAGGGAGGAGGTATAGATGGAAAAGAGCAGTGAACCAAGGACAGAGCCTTGAGGTACACCAACAGATAGAGGCAATGAAGAGGAGGAGTTACCAGCAAAGGACACACAGAAGGACCTGTTGGATAAATAGGAGTCCACCCAAGCAAGTGCAGTGTCACCGAGACCCAGAGAGTTGAGGGTCAGTAGAAGGAGGGGGTGGTCAACAGTGTCAAAAGCAGCCGAGAGGTCAAGCAGGATGAGAATAGAATAGTGGCCGTGTTTTTTAGCAGTTAGGAGGTCGTTGGTGACTTTGAGGGCAGTTTCAGTTGAGTGTAGGGGACGGAAGCCAGATTGCAGGGGGTCAAGTAGGGAATTGGAGGACAGGAAGAGGGAGAGGCGGTTGAAGACTAGTTTTTCTAAGAGCTTTGATGTGAAGGGAAGCAGGGATACAGGGCAGTAGTTGGATGGAGAGTTGGGGTCTAGGGATGGTTTCTTTAGTAAAGGGGTAACTAGCGCGTGTTTGAAGGCGGATGGAAAGGAGCCAGTGGGGAGAGATAGGTTGAAGATGTGTGTGAGAGCAGGGGTGAGGGAGGAGGAGAGGGGAGGAATTAGATGTGAGGGAATGGGGTCGAGCGGGCACGTGGTGAGATGTGAGGAGGACAATAAGGAATTGACTTCCTCAGTTGCTGGGAGGAAGCGGCAGAGGGTGGCAGAGGGGACCTGTGGGAGTGGAGGTGGCAGATAACTATCTTGTGTTGGGTTGTTGCTTCTGATAGTTAGAGTTTTACTGAGGAAGTAGTCTGCCCTTAGAGTTCAAGGATGTGCTTCCTGTCTTTGAAGATCGGGTCTAAATCTTGGTGCCTGGCTGGCTTCCAAGGTGTGATTAATATGTCATGGTACAAAGGACATTCCCTTTTACAGTTACGTGTTATATCCCCCCCCCCCCCAAGGGAGAAAGCTAACCATTTTAATTACATTTTAGCAGGTAAAATGCTTATTCCTCACCAGCTGTGGACACTGGGATACGCTTCCCAAATGGTCAGACACCTATATGAATATGATATATATATATATATATATATATAATTTTTTTACAGGCACTTAGACACCTATACACAGGCAGACCCTGATATAGATAGAAATACAGATCTAGTCTGCCACACTGACGGTAACCCGTACTCCTCACTAGGGAATAGTGCCCATTGCCTCTGATGCCCATTGTCTCCTTCAATGCCCCAATAACCCATTGCACCCACATTGTCACCAATTCCTTTTGCCACCATTTTGCCTTTCATCCCTTTGCTTGTTGTCCTCGGTGCACACCTATACACCCGTGGCACAGGTCTCTTTAAACAGAATCTGTAAGCAAAGAACTCTCTTGTAAACCCTTTCTACCTGTTTTTTTTCTAGCATAATTTGACTGCATGTATGTTTCTTAATGTGTAATGCTCTTAATTTTAAAGGTGGTTTCAGAGGTGGACGAGGAGGTGGTGGAGGATTCAGAGGCGGCAGTGGAGGATTCAGAGGAGGCAACCGAGGTTTCCGAGGCAAGTGACAAGTCTGTAAAATAGATTTTTCTAATATACATTTGTATTTGGTGATTTTAGGTTGAAGAGACATGACTGTTCTTTCAGGGGTGTAAATATAAATTCTACATAATCTAAACATTTGGGTCCTGTAATAATGCCAGCAGTGTGGGATGTATTCAAAGGACATCACCAGGGGGGTAAATTAGAAGTCTTTTAACCTCCTTATTATATCTCATTAAACTGCCAGCTCTTATCTCGGCACAGAATATCACAAATGGATGCACCCAGGGACACCTATAGAGTAAAATAGTTTAACTAAAAATTCAAGAGCGAACCAAAGCCCATGTAAGATAGGCAACATAAAATAAACACAATAAGGACATTTCATTTTTTGGTGGTAGTGTCCCTTTTAACCTCCCTGTCATATCTCACTCAGCTGTCATCTCTTATCTGGGATATATCTAAACATTCCCTCCTCCACCTATTTAACTGTTAAATACTTTATAAGATAAAGCACTGCCACAAAGTCACCATATGATTTTGGTAAATGTTTCTTTATGGGAAAAATACACAAAATGGAATTGGAGATAAAAAATATATATATTTTTCTTTTTTTACATGCAATTACTTAAAGAAAAAGAAACCCAACATGTGTTTTTATAAGGTGGTTTTGTTTTAATGTTCAAGTAATCTAGTTACAGCTTATGTTAGTGGTCCTCTTTAAATAAGGAAAATAAATAATTGGGCAGAAGCTGTTAACAGGATCTGCCAAATTAATTAAGGGCAAAAAAAGGGGATCTGCTTGCTCGGTAATGTTAACAGCTTGGCTGTAATATGACCCGTGATATAATTGTTGAATTTTTCCTAGTTTGTGACGGAAAGTTCGAATTATAATAAGACTCGGAGGAGAGTATTTGCATCTCTTTCAGTATTTATTAAACAGCAGCAAAAGAAAAATGTTTCCTTTTTTATTTTGAACAAAAACCGTGGGAAACCATCCATTCCTCCGCCCCTTTATCCCAGCATCCAAAGGCATAAATCCCCTGAATCCTGGAAATAAGGCCTCTTTCTTAGGAAATAAAACCACCAACGAGGCAAAAGAGAACATCAGAATCAAGGAGCCAGAAGAACGCTGAGCCAGCGGCAAACGGGGACCAATGATCAGTAAGCTGCGGAAGAAAAGGACACGAAACCACACAGGTCAAACAGAGCGCACCCAGGAAAAGGTACTCTACCGAACATAAACAAAACCTGAAGCACTGTACATCGACCCTGGGTGGGTAGAGGTGGGAAATACTCTCCTCCGAGTCTTATTATAATTTGAACTTTCCGTCACACACTAGGAAAATTCAACAATTCTAATACAGTGACTCGGAGGCTCCGATTTGCAAGTTCAAAGAACCTCCAGGCCTGGCGCCGACCAGTGAGAAATCGGCTTGTGTTAGAACGTGCGGAAGGTGGATTCGCGTGACCAGTCCGCCGCTCTTAAGATGTCCTCTAAACGGCATCCCGAACCCAGGGCCGAAGATGCCCTTGCACTACGGGTTGAGTGGGCCCCGAAGAGCGACACATCAACCCCAGCCAAGGCCATCAACCAGCGGACCCAACAGGCAAGCGTCGAAGACACCGGTCCGTGTGGCATCACATAAGACATAAACAGCGGGGACACACCGTCAGGACGGTACGCTGCCATACGAACCTCATACTCCCGTAGACAAGCAACAGGGCAAAGCTGCGGAAGATCCGGCAGCAATGGGTAAAAAAAACAGAGGAGATAGAGGTTTTCGTACGACAGGAGATGTCAAAACGGACCCAGTCAGGCAGGAACGTACGAACCTAAAAATCCAGGGCACGAACGTCACCCACACGTTTGCATGAAAGCAGGCAAAGTAACATAAGCAATTTTGGGGAGAGTTGCTGTAAGGAAAGTACGTGGTTAATTGGCCAGTCCGATTTTTAAAAATCGGAACACGAGAGTCACATCCCATGTAGTAGAGTACTGGGCGTCGGGGGCCGCGAAACCCGTGCTGCCTTGAAGGCAGCAAACCAACGGGTGGCAACCTGCGGGAACACCCAAGAAACCTACATGACCTGCAGAGATCGCTGAACAGAGAGTTTACCGTACGGTAAGCTTTCCCTTCATCGAAGAGATCTGTAAGGAAGTCCAGGATAGCGGTCACAGCGGCAGAAAAATGATCGAAACCCCGTGTGACACACCAGCGTGACCATGCTGACCCATAGCTGGATCTGGTACTGGGGCCCCAGGCTTGGAGAAGTAAGTCATTAGTGCATTGCGAAACGCCTGCGACCAGGCCGGGGACCCCGCTACCAACCATGCAACTAACCGACAGTGAGACGGTATGAGAGGATGAGGTTCAGCATCCGGACTCAGCAACAAGTCTGGTAGGTCCGGGAGTAATTGTGGACAATCCACCTATAATTCCAGAAGAACCGGGAACCACGGCTGACCTTGCCACAGGGGAGTGATCAGTACCACCCTAGCCTGTTGTGTACGGATGTGAGTGAGGGTGCGTGTGATCGAGAAAGGGGGAACGCGTAATTGCGATTTTTCTGCCCAGTTCTGTAGGAAGGTGTCCGTTACATGCGCATCCAGGTCAGGATGCCAACTGTAGAACACTGGAAGTTGGGTGTTGAGGCGAGAGGCAAACAGGTCTGTGTGCAAGGGACCCCAAAGAAGTAACAACCTTGCAAAGACCGTCGAGAACAGACTCCAATCGCCGGACTCCAGGGTATGCCTGGAGTTCCATTCCGCCACTACATTGGCGAGGCTGGGGAGAAACACCGCTTGGACAAACAGGCCCCAGTTGAGACAATGATTCCAGAACCGAGAGGCCAGCTGTGCAAGCATCAAGGAGCGAGTGCTGCCCATGCTGTTGATGAGCGTACGGCGGCGAAGTTGTCCAGATGGAGATCAACCCCCCCCCCCCCCCCAGTTGGATGGACCTTGTGAAGCATTGAACCGCAAATAAACCTGCTAGCAGTTCCAGGCAATTTATATGAAGGGACTGTTCCCTGAGGGACCACCGACCTCCTGACTCCAAGGGAGCGCAACGGGCACCCCAGCTGGAACGGCAGGCATCGGAGTCTATCTCGAGGGATGGAGGAGGAAGAATGATATCTCTGCCGTTGTAGGAGTGGAGGTCCGTGATCCATCAATGGAGGTCCCTCCAGGCATCCTCCGGCAACACCAGTAGTCCTGATAACGCTTCCCCTCCCAGAGGGAACGGGCCTTCTGGGGTTGGAGGGCCCGATAATTTGGGGAGCGGGAAGGACCGCCAGTTTCGTGGCTGATAGAAGGCCCACCATGCGGGCTAGTGTCCGCAGATAGCATCTGGGTTTGCGCAATAAAGCGCGGGCTTCTTTGTTAATAGTCCCCACTTTCTCGGGCGTCAGGCTCAAACGTAGGGAAACCGAATCCAGCCAGAGACCCAAGAATTCTAGGGTCTGCGTGGGGATCAGGATAGATTTCTCGTGATTTATCACAAAGCCCAGCTCTTGGAATAATTCGAGAGCCCAATGGAGGTGTGCCGTGGACGGCGCCATCACCAGGACATCATCCAGGTAAATGATCAGTCTGACCCCCTTGGCGCGCAAAGCAGTGACCACCGGCTTCAGGAGTTTTGTGAAGCACCACGGCGCGGATGAGAGACCAAACGGCAGACTGGAGAAACGCCAAAGGCGTCCTCTCCACCCGAACCGCAGAAAGTCCCTGCAATCGCATGCCACAGGGATTGAGAGATGCGCGTCTTTGAGATCTAGTTTTCCTAACCAGTCGCCCTGGCGAATTAATCTTTGAGGCAAGGAATACCCTCCATTTTGAAATGGCGATAAATAACAAATGTATTCTTTTAAATTGATAACCGGGCGAGAGCCGCCCCCTTTTTGGGAACCAGAAAGATGTTGCTCACAAAACCCGCTGTGGAGGAAGGAGCTGATTCTACAGCACCTTTTGGCGATTAGCTCTCTGATCTCATGGTCCACCAGACCCATTCCCGACTCCGAGTTGGAAGGGGGGGGGTGGACGAGATTGAATTGGGGGAGGCAAACTCTATTGCGAAGCCCTGTACAGTGTTTAAAACCCAAGGGTCGGCTGTCAGAAGTTCCCAATTGCGAACGAACCATTGAATCCGCCCCCACCCCACCCAGGTAGGCGTGGGGCAAAGATAACTTACCTGAAGGCCGTCTGCCATAAGTATAGCGGGAGCCGCGGTAGCCACATCCTCGCCATGCACGGGTTCGGGATGGGAAAAACAAACTTGAATAGCTGGGTTCATCACCTTGGTAGGAGGTTTGGGGTTGCGAGGAGGCTGAGGGCCCATGGGAGACAGCACTAGCACGGCCGGGAGAGCGCCCTCTACCTCGCCCGGCCGAAAACCCAGCCCCTAAAAACTCTTTTCAATGAAGCAGAGACCTTTTCCATGGCAGTGAAGTTACTGGCATAGGCCCCCATGTTTTTTACATAGCCCTCACCGAATAGGAGGCCCTGTGCAGTGGCCCCTAAATCTGAGTCGGCCAGTTCGGTCAATTGGGTATCAATTTTCATCAGTATAGAGCGGCGTCTCTCAGCCGAGAGCGCAGCATTAGCATTACTTATGAAGCAAATGGCCCTCTGGAGCCAGCCTCTGACCATGCCCGGATTAAGGGTCGCCCCTTTAGATTTAGCGTCCTCTGCTATATCAAATAATTTTATGAGAGGGCCCATAGAGTCAAGGAGTTTATCCTGACATGTTTTAAAGGCGTTATCAATGCCAGATTTTGCAGACCAGCCGTGGGTAGTGGCACATTTTTGAATGGACAGGTCCACGGTAGGTGTAAGGCAGGTCTTACCCTGAGTAATTGGGCAAGGGCATTCAGCACGCATTTTTGTGCGGGTGTCTTTGTCCATAGGACGTCTTAATCTGGCGTCTAGCCATTTTTCAAAATGAGGAGTTGGGGACCACGCGGAAGACCGTGGGTGGGTAAGGTCTTTGGGATAACTCTTCTGGTGAACTCTTCTGAAGGCTGTTAGTAATTTGAGCCTGGTGGAATGCCTCAGCCAGATGCATGGAGCTAGCATCCGAGGCAGAGGTCTCCGATGGGGAGGGAGACCGGCGCTTCTGTTTAGATTTAGCAGGTATCGTAGCGGCAGCATGTGCAGTTCGAAGTCGCATTCGAGTGAGCTGTGAACACGTGCAGGCACGTGACGAGATTCCTCCATGGCCGGAAGTAGATCCGGCCGCGATGGAAAAAACCCTCACACGAGCACCGCAAAAACCCGGAGAGCCCGAGATCAAACCGAAATGAGTAATAAGTAAATAAACAATATATAGATAAGAACCGAGGAAACCCCACCTAGCGGAGCCCCCGATTGTCAGTAAATCAACACTAGCGGCAGCTGAGCAAACGGAATACCAGTGAAAATACTTATCTCGTCTGCGCATCAGCTAAAAGGCCTTATTTCCGGGATTCGGGGGATTTATGCCCTTGGATGGATGCTGGGATAAAGGGGCGGAGGAAGGGATGGTTTCCCGCTGTTTTTGTTCAAAATAAACGTTTTTCTTTTGCTGCTGTTTTAATAAATACTGAAAGAGATGCAAATAGGGGTCTCCGAGTCACTGTATTATAATTGTCACTTAACGGATTTCATTTCTAGTTGTAATATTGATGTTCTGCAAACTCAATTTAGAAACTGCAGGATTTTTCTTTATATAATTTACTTGCATGTTTAACTTGTTTTTCTTCTTTGCTCTTCTTTAGGAGGTCGGTAGCAAATTCATGAAATCTGGAATCCTCTTTTGCCTTACCTTGAAATTTGTCATAAAAGAAATGAGGCTTTTTTTCCTTCTTCCACCAAAATGGGACTTCAATTTGAAACACCAAACATGATCTGCTACAATGATTGTCATTACCAGCATTGAGTTGTTGTGTAGTAACGGATTGCTGAATAAAATACAAAAGTGTTCTGGATCAGAAAATAGTTTTGCCTAATATTTATGACTATTGAACTTGGTTTTTTTTAGCCACGCTTTGTGGTTGTTACTTTTACCAAGTCATTAACATTTTTAAGCTTAAATTTTAAAAGCACGCGATCATCCTGGAAGTGGATAGTGGACTCGCATTTTCATTCTGTATATATAGATTTTCAAAATTATTTCAATCTACTATGCCAATAAAATCTTTCAAACTTGCTTTTTACATTATAATTTAGCTGTGTATGTCATAATTTCTTGTTTTCAATTGCAATCTGCTTTTTGGATTGGTATGGTAGTTATTGGTTTTGATGGACTGTTTGGTACACACATGGTGAATCTGCACCAAGGAGTGTCACCCAGAAAACAAAATTATTGTAGAAAACAAAATCTAGGGATTTAGTGTATTATATACTTTTATGGATATACCTAAACAAAGGGGAAAATCTTCAGGACCTTAATCCAGGTCCGAAGATAATGCGCCTGGATGGTTGTTTATGTGGTACAACTTCCATAAAAAACAGTTGGCTGATGAAGCCACAGGGATGTTATGCCCCAGGTGAAACGCGTTTTGGCATGTTATTTTTTGTTTTTAACTTTATAGAAATAAAATTCTTTTTTACCTGCTGCTGAATCCTCGCTTATCTCCTATGGATATTGTTTTTTATGGAAGTTGTATCACATAAGCAACCATCCAGGCGCATTATCTTCGGACCTGGATTAAGGTCCTGAATCACGTGAGTGAATCCAATTTGTGTTATACGACCGTATTCTAACCGGCAGGCTGCACTACGCCTATATTCTATATTTTTTTATTTTTTTTTAAGACTCTGACTGTGGTTACAAGAGGACGATTGGGTGGCTATTAATGCCCTAAAGCTCAAGATCCTAGAGCCGGTTGGCTCCGATTTAATGTGAGTGTGACCATACCACGTGATATGAATTTTTAGATCCTATGGTCTGCACCATGACTTTTTTTTGTTCCCCCGGAGGTCCAGTTGATTAAATTACATTTTATACTGGAATTTGTTTCTGGATTCGGCTTATCTATTGGTTAAACCATCGAACTCTGAGGGACCCCTAATATACCGAACGCTGAGGAGAGCTCCCCCTTTGTGAAAGTGGTCTAAAGGCATACATACAGAGCCACCCTCAGAGGAGGCTCTGAAATACGTGAGTTGATACCCAGCTTTTTAAAAATCTGTGTGTATAGGGGTAACACACTATGTATATCGTTTCTCCCTTTTTGAGGTATTTCTATCAACTGGACATACTTCACCATTGTGGGAAGGTGGGCGGGGCCCCCCATAGAGGTCCAGAAGCGCATACTCTGAGCCGATATAGCCTCCACCCTTGTGAGTGTAATCAGCATATCAAATACATAGTTATTCCATTGATGCATGATATTGCGCGATTATTTGCCATTGTGCTCTTTGTTTTAGGACATATCTATATATACTGAAGAACATATAGGAGTGTTTGGTTACCTCTGTGGCTCAAATGGTAGCAGCACCTGTTTAGTGGGCAGGAAGGTCATGAGTTCAATTCTTAGCTGGTAATGTATAATTTATTTAATCCACAAGGTAGAGGAAGGGAGTATATTTAAAAGGAAACAAAATAGCAAAACAAGAGGACATAGTCTTAGATTAGAGGGGCAAAGGTTTAAAAGTAACATCAGGAAGCATTATTTTACTGAGAGGGTGGTGGATACATGGAACAGCCTTCCAGTAGAAGTGGTAGAGGCCAAAACAGTAATTCAATTTAAGCAAGCATGGGATAGGCATAAGGCTATCCTAAACAAAAGATAAATCCAGGTTAAGTATCCATGTAATTGGGCAGACTAGATGGGCCGAAAGGTTCTTATTTGCCGACATTTTTCTATGTTTCTATGTTCGAATATGAAAGATCAGTTTTTATATTTATTCATTGGTTGATCCTCACATAGTGGTGGTGTAACATTCTAAACCGCTCCCGCTATACTCCTTGAAGTATATTTCGAAACTAAAAAAGGGAGAAATAAAAATCAGAACAAGCACCTGTTTTAATAGCATACGGTCATTAACCCAAATCTGACCGCAGTTCCAAATATAGCTTTCTTGAATTTTATTTACGGTTTTATGTGTGTTTTGCTTTGCATCTCAACAGGCAGAGTTAAGAGTGGTTAAAAAAAATAAAAATCTGTAGTTGTAAGGCTCAGAATTAATCTGTGTTTAGAATTTATGCCGCAGCTTAATGAGGGCATGTGACTAGTTTAATGAGCGATGCTGTGAATGGAGTCTGTGCTTCATTGTTGGCCATCTGAAATTCTGTGCAGATCTTTGTTCTGCTAACAAGCTGTGCTCAATGCAGACCTGTAGTCGAATCCCTTGTGATCAGCACCACATTTAATACTTGTTTGCAAGCCCTGCCATAATGGAGAGAAGAAATTTCTTTCACTCTTCCTTGTGAATATTTAGCTCTATCTCATTTGGTTTGCAATGGATAAGATATCAGAGCTTATTACAGTGCTTCCCTTTGGAAGTGATGTTCCAAATGCCTCTACTACTTCATCCGAAGGTCATTCTGCCTTCTCCCAGACAGAGCACTATATTGTTGCAGGTTATCTGATCACTGCTGGTAAGGATAGAATATATTTCTATATAGTGTTGTTTATAGTATACTGCTGTGTCCAGGAATGGATTTTGTTTTTAAAGACTAGTTCAAATTTCTTATGTGTGATTTTTAACAAGCTAATTTGTCTTTATTTCATGTAAGCCATTATCTTTAAATTCATTCATCGCTTTATACAATTCTCTCATTGGTTTGTCGATTTTTAAACCTTTTTTGTTCAGAATATGGCTTCTAAGATGAACGTTGACAAAAATGTATCCTTCGCATCTGGGAAGTTAGTTTACTGTTTTTTAAATACAAACTTTTCAATGTCTTTGACTGCGCAATTCAAATACAATTATATATAATAAACCATTATCAAAGGAAATGCATAAAACGAAAACCAGAACGATGGTACAAAAAAAAGCAACCTGCAAAACCTAGCCCAGTTAACAGTTGTAATCGAAATTATTCAGAATTCATAACAAAATTGAATTTTCAGTTGAATTTGGGGAAACCAGTTGAAGCATTCATTGTGTAGAGCGATTTCAATTACTTTTTGTGTGATTTGTTCATTACAAACAGCTGAAAGTCTGTAAATTTTGAAAATAAACTTGATTTGCGATGGGGTTGAATAATTTTGATTGCAAATGTAAATCGGTGCCCTAGTAAAGACTCCACTCTAATGCTAGGGTCTCCCTCTCAGCTCTTTCTCTCTGATAGAGCTGCAGCCTTTTGTAGCAATGCTGTCAGGGAACGCACCGAGATGCATTTCCTGGTCAGGAGTGCACAGAGCTGTGTATTCCAGACATAAACCATCTGAAACAAATTAACCGTTAATGGGTAGTAAGATGCTCTCCTACTTAGAAAGCAGAGTCAGAAGGAAGGGATACCTTTTTTGGAGGGGGACAGGACATTAAACTAGCATATTAAATTCCTTAAATGGTCATGTTGACAGTGGCCCTTTTAAGCTTAGCTTTTTCTGGTGTAAGCTCTGTAATAATAACTTCCAATAATTTACCTTCTTACTACATTCTCCAGCAGCTTGTGATCTTTGAGATTTTTTTACTTTGGCTGTATTTGTGTGTAATTTACACTATTTAGTAAGAGCGTCCTTTGCTTATAGCTTAAGGCTATAATGTCAGACGAGCGCATTCTGAGTGCACTGTGTGTCCGTGCACATTGGACGGACGTACTGACGGATGATACTGCAGACACCACACGATCCATTTTTCTTGACAGACGTTAAAAAAAAATGACTGGGAAATCAAATTAATATGAAAAATGATAATTGATACATATGAAAAGCCATTTTGTGCGTCAAGGTGCTGGACGCAAATACGGTCTATCTAACTTCGTTCCATCACACACACACAACGCTACGTGGACGTGGTGCACTCTGCGCGTCCGTTCTAGCGGTTTTGCGTTCTTGCCTAAATTGCATCCGGTGCGTTGTGCGTGTGCAGTTTGGTGCGGACGCTCTTTCTGTGTGGGTCTCTATTGCTCCTGATTCTATGCTATGACTGACGTGATCACTGCGTTCGTCTGACACAGGCCTAAAGTGTGTGTGTGTGTGTGTGTGTGTGTGTGTGTACAGTCTGTACCGAGGACAATAAAAAGTCTCTTTACCATAAGGATGAAGGTAACTCCCTTCTCTATTCAGACCACACTTCTCATGAGGAAATCCGTCAAATCCAGTGAAGGTAAATAATTTGGAGGGGAGATGTAGGAAGGAAAAGCCTACATTTAGATAAAAAAAGAGGGGGTACTAAGAGCAGCAACGCCTACTATTTTCCCTCCAATTCTGTTCATCATTGAAGGTGAAGATCATGTCTAGGCCACTCATTAACTCCAATAACCAGCTCCTGGCTCTGCAATTACCCCAAAACGGCATTGTTGAACACCTTGTGACCTCTTTGGGATATTATTGAGGTTAAACAGCCTCACTGATATCGGAATAGTAGAATAGCATATCTGTTCATAGCAGCATTTTATTTATAATAGAAATCCTATAAATATATATTGTACTAGTTTGAACAAATCTGGGCTCACTTTTTATTTATTTGATCCCCAGGGGTAGTAAGCATCTTGAGTAATATTATAGTTCTGGGAATTTTTGTTAAATACAAGGAGCTCCGCACAGCGACCAACGCAATCATCATTAACTTGGCGTTTACTGACATCGGTGTCAGTGGGATTGGTTATCCTATGTCTGCTGCCTCCGATATCCATGGAAGCTGGAAATTTGGAAACACGGGATGCCAGGTATGGTAGAAAAATGCGATCTAAAACTCGTGTCACAAGGCAGTTAAACACATTAATGGTACTTTTCACAGGCATCGGATATTAAAAATAGTCTATAGGGATTATTCAAAGAGACGAATTGGCCACCGAATTGCACCAAATGGTGAATTTCCCAGCAATTCGGCTATTCAAAAGGCTGATAATTTGCCAAATATTGGCAAATTGCCAGTGAAATATGGTGCAATTTGGCGGCAGTGAATCTAACAGCTGTGAAAAGTTGGCGAGATGCCCAGATTTTCAGTGCCTTCGTTCGACAGGTTTAAAAAGGCGAATCCCATAGGTTTCAATGTAAAAGCCTTTTTTTAAATTTTTATTCAACTGTTCATTTCATTTACAGCAAAAACTATTTTTATTTTTTAGAATTCCTTGGGTATTTGTCTGGATTTTTCTAGGCAAAATTTTTGATTCCGATAATTTTTTTTTTTAATTTTTTTTATGGCGTTTTTTTCTTATTCTGTAACAGACCTTTTTGTCGTTATTTATTTGACCGCATATATTCTTTTCATGCATTATTTTTGTTTTTAAAACGTCTTTTAAATATTGCATTTGTTTTTTTTTACCCCTGTTTGGCAGCTGGTCGGCTTTTGTCAGTGGCTCCTTTTATCGGATGCTTTAGGTGATTTTTCAGCAGCGTTCGGTGGTTTATCGGATGCGTTGGTGGGGTTTATCGGTGGCGTTCAGCAGATCCATTCGGCGCACTTCAGGACCCTGCGGCGAATTGAGCGCACCGAATGAAAGCGCCGAAATTTCGATGTTCTTTGAATTACTCCTTAAGAATGGCATTCCGTATAGAGTACGACTTTATAAAATTGCATAAACTTTCAACATATGTATATTTCGTATGAAGAGTCCAAGTGGTGTATGCATGTTTAATACTATTTAGAAACAGAAAACATGGCTGCAATTCAAAATATTAACCATGGTGCGTCATGGAAAGTCATGGAATGATCTTTCTGTTCCTACTTTTAATATCTTACCCTGACAGCTAATGATGTAGATTAAAATGCTCCATGTTTTATCCTCTGATAAAGACATTATAGTTATTTGTCACTTTACACGGACATGGCTGTGTGCTGCTTTTTCTTTACAGATTTACGCTGGCCTGAATATATTCTTTGGTATGGCAAGCATAGGTTTATTAACCGTTGTGGCAATCGATCGCTATCTGACAGTGTGCAGACCAGACGTTGGTAACGTATATACTACATGTTCACAGGATATTTTGTTGTTGGTAATGTTTTCTTTATAGTTCACTGTAAAAGAAAACATCATAGCATTGGTGTCACATTTAGTACATATCTTCTTCTCTGAGTCGTGGCCTCTCTTGTCACTCATCCAGCGGGCCAGCCCATCACTGACCAGACAAAACCCCCAAACAAGACACCAAAAAAGAAAAAAAATGTTATTCCTGGTGGATTTGCTCTTATGGGAGAACTTAAAGTATAGAATTTTGCCCCTCTCCAAACTAATCAGGAACATGCATAGACTTAATACAACTCTAGACACTCCAAATACTGGTGACCCTACCTGCTATGAAATAAATGTGATCGTAAACATGGAATTAATTATTACCTTATCTGTACTATTTATGTGTATAAAAATGACATGAATAACAGAAGCAATTTATACACCTCTAGACTGTAAGCTCCTAGGAAAAAAGGTGTCATCTGCGCTCGTTTCTATGTGTTCCATGTACAACAAAACTGAGGTTTTTGTTTGTTTCAATGGCCATTGCAACGTAAGCTCACTCGCCACTTCACGGCACCTCTTTACAGAATGAGTACCTACCTAACATGTACCAAAAGGCCGCTCTACTGAGCAGCTCCAAGCCCCTCCTGCTGCTTTTCAGCCAAGGAGAGGCAAAGATGGTGGGTTTTATTTATACACGCACCAAACACTTCCCATTTGGGATTAAAAACAAAAACATGGAAAGAGGAACAGCTGCAGAACGACGGACTGGTGTTACAAGCATGATATACATAAATACAGAAAAAATGGCGTCGCGCCCATACTCACCAGAGTGGCAGCAACTGCCAGGAGTAACAGCCCAGTTAATGTATAAAACATAACAAGGAAAAAAGGTGTCATCTGCGCTCGTTTCTATGTGTTCCATGTACAACAAAACTGAGGTTTTTGTTTGTTTCAATGGCCATTGCAATGTAAGCTCACTCGCCACTTCACGGCACCTCTTTACAGAGTGAGTACCTACCTAACATGTACCAAAAGGCCGCTCTACTGAGCAGCTCCAAGCTGCAGGAGGGGCTTGGAGCTGCTTAGTAGAGTGGCCTTTTGGTACATGTTAGGTAGGTACTCACTCTGTAAAGAGGTGCCGTGAAGTGGCGAGTGAGCTTACGTTGCAATGGCCATTGAAACCAACAAAAACCTCAGTTTTGTTGTACATGGAACACACAGAAACGAGCGCAGATGACACCTTTTTTCCTTGTTATGTTTTATACGTTAACTGGGCTGTTACTCCTGGCAGTTGCTGCCACTCCGGTGAGTATGGGCGCTACGCAATTTTTTCTGTATTTATGTAAGCTCCTAGGTGCAGGGCCCTCTACATCTCTTGTTTCCATCTATGTCCATTTATCTGTATGTTCCCTTTGGTTATTGTAAAGAGCTGCAGAAACGGTTGGCGCTATATAAATGATGATAATAATCTACTATTTTTTTATACATCTCATGTACATTGAGCAATTTCCTAGCAACATGCATTGTCAATGGAGTTTTTTTGCTGATCAGCTCTGTTATGCGTCCAAACAACCTGTATTTATCGTACAGCTGAAATACAAAGGACTTTAGGAAAGCAAATGTCACAGACCCAGGCCTGGTAGGCCTGTAAGCCTGTAATGCTCTTTTTGCTTCCTCTTTCGCCTGTCCAAACAGTTACACGGTTATTCAGAGACTATCTGGCCCCGAAATGTAACCGGACACTGAATTTCAGCAAATGGGGACATTTCTGTGCCATTTGGCTATTCAGAGAGCAGGCAATTTGGCAAATTGCCTGCACGTACAGTGCCTGTTCGAGGGCAGTGAAATCCCCCATAGAGAAGCAATGGTTTGTCCATTCAGAGAACACCGAACAGCTGATGAATGTCAGTGAAATGCCCTGCCGTTTGGGGTCATTCATCAGGTTTATTCAGGCGAAAAAATATTCCAGTTTTAATTCAATATCTAATAAACCGTTTATAGATACTTTTTACTGCAGAATAAAATGATAGATTATTTTTTTTAGGATCTTTCAGGCATTTTTTGGGATTTTTTTTGTCAAACTTTTTTGCCTTTTTTTTTTTTTTCTTTTCATTTTTATGTAACAGACCTTTTTATTACCATTCATTGGATCTTATATGTAAATTCCAGACATTTTTGTTCAGTAGTTTTTTTGCAAACAGCGTTTTAAATTTCAAACTTTCAAGCAAACTGTTTTTGTATTTTTGGTTCGTCTGCTAGTCGGCTTTTTCCAGCTGCTGCTCTGCGCTGTGATCGCCGGCTGCTGCTCTGCGCTGTGATCGCCGGCTGCTCGGATTTTTCCAGCGTGTTCGGCTCGGTTTTTGTTGCGGTTTCTGCAGGTTTTCGGAGAGTGTTCGGTGAGTGTTCAAGTGTTCTGCGAGTTTGCGGCGAGTATTCCCTGCACTACGGGGCTCTGCGGTGCTTCCTGAATACACCGAAGGGTCGTGAACTAGGAATCGCCGAAACGACCCAAAGTGCGGGAAACAAAAAGTCACCGAACGTGCAGTGACTTTTTGAATAACCCGTTTAGTGTACAGACCTTTCATAGCAGGCCTGAACTTAATGTAGCTGTCTGTGAGCTAATAGAAGCTGCTATCAGCTTAACTGTTCGATTCATTTTAACTGATTACAGTAGCTGTCTGGTGGTGGACTGCCAATGAGAAATGGTATCTTGAGAACCACAGGCTAAGGAAACACGTGTATGTGAATTTGTTCACAATGATTTTTGATTACCTCTTTCTCTCCATGCTTCTTTTGCTCTCCACTTGTGTCAAATCCACTTACCTCCATTTGTGACCCTCCCCACACACTATCTTCCACACTCTTCCTTTTGTATTTTCCCAATCCAGCGTAATATTTTTCTTTCGTTTTTCACATCCCATTTATGCATGTGTCAGTGTTCTATTTCCCCTCACCACTTTATGGCTTGCTACATATCTGCCCAGTGCTTCCCTCTCTTTCTCAATGGCTACCCATACCTCACTCATTCTTTGCGATCTAGCTCTCCCTCCACTAGCTCCCCATCCATTTTCCAGTTGTATGTGTGTCTCTTCCTGCCATGTAAGTGATAGCGAATGCGTGCAGTAGGTGTTACAGTGCATTCAGACAGTGTTCAGATCCCTTACGTTTCTCAATTTTGTATGGTGCAGTCTTGTGCTAAAATTGTTGTTTCAGTTTTTTTGTGCCATCAATCTACACTCAATACTCCATAATGACAAAGCAAAACATTGAGTTTTGACAGGACACTCGCAGCCAATCAACTATTGTACAGTGCTGTGGAATATGTTGGAGGTTCATAAATAATTGTAAATTTGCCTTGGGGTGCAACCGACCTCCATATTTCTTCCTTAGATTTTGTCCATATGCAGAATTAATTTCTCTCTAACTAGTAACATCTTTCTATACACTGTATTTTGGTCTGTCTAAATATTTTCTCACCACCAGGAAGAAGAATTACAGGCTGGCACTATGCCATACTTATTCTTGCTGCCTGGATAAATGCTGTCTTCTGGTCAGTGATGCCCATAGTGGGGTGGTCCAGTTATGCGCCTGATCCCACTGGAGCTACATGTACCATTAACTGGAGGAAAAATGATGCGTACGTACTACTGTAACGTAATATTGTGATTATAATGTACAATGATTACAAGCCTATCAGATCACTCCATAATCCCCCTCATTGCTCCATTCCTGACCTATCTCACACAGACCCCATGTATTCCATGACTTCTCACACTTTGCAATTTACCCTCACCCCTGTGTTTCTCTCTGCTCCACTTAGAGTATAAGATCACTCAGATATGTTTTGTTTTTTTTCCACGGTTTATTTATTTTCAAATTAAATATTAAAAATAATAAATAAATCTAAGCTGTTTCTAATTAAGTACTTTATTAGGAAGGATACATTGAGACTTCTCATTTTCAAGTATGTCCAGGGTTCAAGAACATTGAATTGTTACAGTAGGTACAGAAATAAAAAGTAAAAAATGCAAGATATTAAGAACAAAACACAAATCTACAGATTAACACAGACAATAAATATGCAGGAAATATATTCACTATGTTACATGTTTACAGGTACATTGACATTCTATCATTAGACTTGTGCACCGATTTTTTTTTTTTTTTTTTTTTTTTCGGTTCAATTTGTTCGGATGTTTAAAGTTTTCGATTCGGCTCGTTTCGACCGATTTCTGTTTCGATTCGGTTCTGCTCGTTTTTCGTGTACATTTTTTTATCGGAATATCGACCATTTTTCGTGTTTTCGGGTCACTTTGCTCGTTTTTTGTATCGACTTTTCGTGATTTCGGAAATTTTCGTTTTTTCGGAACGTCTGTTCTCGTTTCAAAGTGTCTAACTCTATTCGTTTTGACGTAAACTACTATGGTTTACTTTTTTTATACTTTATATATTTTTTTATAATTTTTGGTTTGTTTTTCGGATCCGATAATTCATTCTGTCGATACGATAATTCTGGCGATTCTATCGTGTTTTTTTTTTTTTAAATATACATTTCACAACTTTATTTAATCATATTAAAATGGTATGAAAGCCAAGGAACAAAAAAAATGAACAAAACGATTTAAAAAACGCTAAACTGACCCGAATGCCACAAGAAACAAGTGATACGCATTTACAAATACAAAATTTACAGAATCAGCGATATAACCGATAATAGTTAAATATACAATGTCCAGAATTACCGAAATGGAACCGAAATCATGAATAGAGCAAAAATAAATTTCGATTTGACACATTTCAAGTCCATTTGAAAAAATCCGAAAATTTTTCGTTTCGGCTCGGAAAACTTTTCGGATCTGTCGGTTTTCGGGTCGGATCCGATTCGGAAATTCGGCCGAATCCGAAGACACGAATCGGGAAATTTCGTGGAAATTTCGAAACGCACATCCCTAATCATTATATTAAATAGGCAAAATCATAAGGGATATAATAACACCGAGAAGAGGTATGGGAGGATTCTAGATCAAATCTGAGTGGCTTAAGTCAATCATTGAATGACGGACTTAAACCAAGTGTGCCCTACTTGCAGTATGGATCCCACCTGTCCCGAATTATGTAAATCTGGGAGTTCCAGAAAGTTTGCGTGCGTCAGAGACGGGGCCGGCCTGTCCATGGAGCAGGGTGGATCAGCGGCTCCAGCCAGCCCTTTGTCGGGGGCGGCAAAATGCCCTGTCAAGGGCCGCGGCATGAAGTTCCGCTCCCAGCCTGGACAAGGCATGGCCCTCCTCCAGCAGGTTGTGAAGCCTCTCAGCGGGCAAGCGCCTGCCCTCCTCATTCAGTCGGAGCTGCGCCTGCCCCCTTCACGTGAGCGGAGCGGCACCTGCCCCTTCACGTGAGCTGGCTGACGCTCGCGCTCTTCACACGAGCGAGGCGGCAGGCGGAGCCTGCCACTTTCAACAGACCAGGCCCGTGCATCTGAAGCCCTCCAGCGAGCCGGCCTCCATGTGAGCTGGGGGCAAATATATTACATGTGAGCTGGGGGGTACCCTGGGCCCATGGTAAGGAAAGGGTTCGCACGGCTGCGCAGATGGGATGCCACGTGTGTCCTGCCATCATGAAAAGGGTGCATTGGGCAGCCCACACCTGGGTGATGAGTGTATCACAGAGCTTCACAGCAATAAAATGCACAGAAATGTGCAGTATGTATGAGCGTATCACAGAGCTGCACAGCAATAAAACTCACAGCAAACCAAATCTCCCACAGCTGGAGGCAGAGCTGCACAGCAATAAAACTCACAGTAATGTGCGGAGTGTATGAGTGACTTTTATAGTTGAGCTCACAGAAATGTGCAGTGTGTATGAGAGTGAGTTTTATTGCTGTTCAGCTCCAATACGCTCATACACACCGCACATTACTGTGACTTAGTTTTATTGCTGTGGAGGCTCTGTGATATGCTCATACACACCATACGCAGCCAATGAGGCAAGTGGCACGTTGGTTAGTACGCCCCACCAGCGTAAGCCCCTCCCGCTTGGCAAAACCTGCCCGTAAGGAAGAGGTTAATGATTCTCTCCTGCTAACCTGTTTTATGTGTTGCAGCTTTCCAATTGTTATTGGAAAAAATAGTTATTATATTTTGTGGGGGGGGGGGGGTATGATATTTTTAAAATTTGTATCCTTTAGTGATTATTTTTGTTGGGAGGGCACTAATGAAAATTTTCCCCCGGGCGCCACATGTTCTCGCTACGCCTCGTGTGACTGGATGTGTGTGTGAGTGCGGCTGGATGTGTGTGTGACATTGGTCCTGCGATATGTGGCGCTCTGTGATACTCATACACTCGGCACGTTACTGTGAGTTTTATCGCTGTGGAGCTCTGTGATGCGCTCATACACACCAAACATTACTGTGAGTTTTATTGTTGTGAAGGTCTTTGATACAATAATATATGATGTGTAGGAGTGTGAGTTTTATTGCTGCAAAGCTCTGTGATACACTTATACACACCGCACATTACTGTTAGTTTTATTGTGAAGGTCTGTGATACACATCATACATTACTGTGAGTTTTATTGCTGTGCAGCTCTGTGATACACTCATACATGTTTTTTATATTTTGGGGGGGCGGCAGCAGTTTATCCTTCGCTCCAGGCAGCACAGTGGCTTGGGCCAGCCCTGGTCGGAGAGCCTGCATTCACTTCAGTGAGACTCCCGGAACTTCCGGGAGACTTTTCCTCTTTTCCTACGTTCCTCCATGTGTCAAACTTATTTGCGTTTTTTCTTTGTTTTTGTGTTGCATTGATTAATGTTTGCCCTTTATAAATAATTGTAACTGAACTGGGCATGGGTAAGAAAGTTCAGAGAAGGTTAAGTGCCAGATAAACAAAAACGCAAAGATGAGACATCAGTGGTTTGAAGTCCAGACTGTATGTTTGTGGAAGAACTTTTTAAAAAATGTAGCTTACAGATAGGTGACCAAGGCTTTTTTGCAACTTCAATTGCAAATTAACATATATTTTCATTTATGTTTACAAATTTTACCTGATTTGAGCAAAAATATTAGAACAAAATATTGCACTGATCCAGAACCTGGACATTAAATAGCTCGAGCACATTGATCACTTCACTTACATTGATATTGACGCAGAGCGTATACCAAAGCTTGTCAAGAGACTGAAATTTGCAATGATACAGGGCATAACACCATGGACATTATGTTAACCACTTGTCCTTTATTTAATGTGCTGGGAAATAAGATAGCATGTTTAGTTGTAACAAGGTGCTATAAAATAATGTTTCTCTGTTTTTTGTTCTCAACATAGAGTGGTCACAGAGCGCTGGGCGCCTTCCTTCTCTCCCTCTATTAGGGATTGGGGACTCTCAGAGGGCTCATTCAGCCCTACCTGAAGTTCAGATCAGTGAGAGACAGCCTGAACTTCAGGTATCAGAACCAAGTTTGGTTCCACATCCCTGCCTCCCAGCCACTGGATTGACTGGATGCTCAATGGTACAGAGGGGGTCAGAAGGAGTTAATATTTAACCCCTACATTGCTCACAACCTATCCTCCTTCCCTAGAGTGTCTCTTTAACCCTAAATCTTGAACGCTCTACTATCATATTTGCAATACCTTTTTTAAAGTAAAATATGTGTTGAAAAAAAATTGATCTGCTAGACTTTGGCACAGAGTGGGTAAAGATTTGTTGTACTATTTCTTTGCATACAGGTCTTTTGTGTCCTACACAATGTGTGTGGTTGCAATCAATTTTGTGATCCCGCTCCTGGTCATGTTCTACTGTTACTACAGTGTATCCCGTACCATGAAAGGCTATGGCCATGGAAACAGCCTAGGCAGTAGCAACACTGACTGGTCGGATCAATCTGACGTAACAAAGGTAAATTAGAAAAAAACATGTGTGGTTTGAGATAAATAATTTGTATATTTTTAGGTCTGTTTACTAAGCAGGGAATTGGGGTGATTGGAAAGCGTAAAGTTGTGTAGGTAGCAGCTGCAGCCATTACAGTATGATAAAAGAGTAGTCTGTCTTCTACTGTAGGTCAATGCATTCATCCACTCCTCCATAGCCAAGGAAAGCAACTCAAAGGGTCTCAAAAGTGACATTTGGCTAAAAGAGTCTTGGATAATCCTGACTCAACTGCTTTTTGTTTGACTGTAAAATTGCCATTGCAAAGTTTAGAAAAGTGATTCAAACAGTCAAAACCATACGCCAGCTTGGAGCTGAATTCCATTCCTGACGTAAACTTAACAAGAATGGTTGTAAATGTCCCAGAGTCGTTATAACGCTGTATTCCAAGGCTACCGCAAAAAGGGTAAATTAAAAACAAATTGCGCCTGCAGATTTTTCTTACGGTCACCCTTTTTGAGTGCAAATTCCAAAGTAGGTGGTTTATTAGCACCTAACCTTGGAAAGCAATGCTTTCCAAAAGCAAAGTTGCTTAATACCAGAATGGAAGTGCAAGCACCTTGGGTTCCCTTGTGCTTCCATTCTGAGTCGCAAATTAACATCTCCTACACAAAGTATAGGATTTGTTAATTTACAGTAGGCAAGCTCAAGGAAGAGCCTCACGCGAGGTGCTAGCTCAGGTTGCACCAAGCGAAGAATAACACTTATCGGCAATAAGATAACTATTGGAGACATTATGTAAAACATCTTGAACTTATCACCAACCTTGGAATACAGCCCATAGTCTGTGCCTTTGCCAAGTTTACAACAGCTCTGGATAAGTTGGCACCAGGGTTATACTACAGGCCTTCGTTTTTAGTAAATAGACCCGTATATTTTAGAGAATGAGAACAACAAGTAACACAAAATAGCATTTGTAGATGGTGCTGTGTGCATTACCAGGGTGAGTTTTTGCAGCATTCATATTTTTATGCTAATTTTCAGATGTCTGTGTTGATGATCGTGATGTTTCTCATAGCCTGGTCTCCTTATTCCATTATATGCTTATGGTCGTCCTTTGGGGATCCAAAACAAATCTCACCAGCCATGGCCATTGTTGCACCTCTATTTGCCAAATCTTCAACGTTTTACAATCCTTGCATATATGTCGTTGCAAATAAAAAGTAAGTCACTTTCTGTTTACGAATTTCTGAGCATTCAGTAGTAAATGTCATGAAAAGCTAGCCCTTGTTTCTATTCCAGCGCAAAATAACCATCAGAAATTATCGGGCCAATCACAGGGCATTTTGGGTTAAAGAGCAATTAATTTAGGCTTATTGATTGAAGGGTTAAAGAGGGAGATTAGGGTTACAAAAATTAATAAACTGTTAAGGATAAAAAAAAAAAAAAAACTAGGATGTTTTAGTGTGTAAAATTGTGGCTCAGAAGGACTGGTTTCTGCAGTTTTTGTTTTGAAAAAGGAGCATTGAAAAGCCGTTGTGCATTATTGGGATTTCATTGTTCCTTCCTACTCTATGAGCGCATTTGTGTGGAATGTCAGTATGTGCAAAAATACCATTTGGGACCTTAGTCTGTGTGAGCTCATACACTGCCTTTTTTTCCTAATTATACGGTCTTCATGGCCTTCTTACCCTTACCACTTGTCAAATGAAGTAGGCTGTGTGTGCAGTGGGGATATAAAGTCATATTTGTCCTGCTTTCTGCTAAAAGAAAACGAGCAGTAACAACTCTGATACAGACCATGTCAGCGTTTCTTATGTCCGTTCTGCACTGCATAGTGATGACTAATTGTGGTAACCTCCTCAGTCGCTATTTAACTACACAATAAGGGAAATACCACATGAAATAGCGAAGTAGATCCTCTATATGTTGCCTTTTAAAATTCTATTTGACTACTAATCTTCAAAAAGCAAGGAAAAGATAATCAAATGTTCATTGCAGTGTTGATCTCCTCTGTGAAGGCTTTGCTGTAGGTTCAAGCTATGGTGCTAGGTATGATATAAGGTTTGTAGTTCCTTTACAAAATAAAGTATACAGGGATTGTAGTTTTAAAATATTTGCATTTAGAAAGTGACCCATTTGATACCCTTTCTTACTAATATATTGTCCTCTCCTAGGTTCAGACGGGCAATATTCAGCATGATACGATGCAAGTCAAAGCAAGAAATGACTCTTGACAACCACTTCTCGATGAGCGCTTCCCAGAACACACTGACATGAGAAATCTTATTAATAAAATTTACATGTAAACTTAAAAGACAAAGAGAAAATACACTAGTTTAATAATAACACGCACAGTTGGTTTCTTCATTTGGCTTTGTTTCTTTGTGCTATAGCAATTTTATTTTTTAACCTATAAATACACTAATAATTGTGTTAAATATAAATCAAGCAATAACCAATTTTGCGTGTGAAAACACATTTATTATTAAAATTCCCATGTGTGTCTCTCAATGTACACTATATCCACCATTTGTCGTATGCTAACCTAGATGGTCCTCATGGACTAAACCTGCTGCCATGTTCTACAGGGGAAATGGGGATATACCTTAAGGCTTCAGCAATCAGCACTTCATGTCAACCCCCTCTCTACCGTGATTAACACTACTAAAAGGTGAATCGGCAGAGCCAGCATAAAGTGGGGCAGACTGAGAGACTGCAATGAAGCATGCGCAAGTCACAATATAGTATGCTACAGAAAGGTAATATAGGACATTTGTAGGCTAGTTTTTGAGGGATAAGGGTGTTGATAGAATGGCACTGACAAGTGATTTGCTTGGTGGATGGACCAACAAAGGAAGAAGATAAGTCCCAAATAGCTCGGCATGTGAGAGAGCTTTATTGCGAGTAGTAACCGCAACATTTCGGTCTTGGCACATGACCTTTCACAAACAGCAGCGCTACTAGGCATGTGACTTTCGGCTGTTGAAACCATGTTCTGTGATTAGAAATATATATATATTTTGGGAACTGTTCATTAGAGGGAGACAAACATGAACCTGGAGAGGCGAAAGGGGTCTCCAATAAGAATTTTTGGGATAACATTGGGTCTAGTCAGTGGATGGGGTATTCCTATGATGTCAAGGAACATGGAAGGGGACTGTTATGTGGTCTAGGGGCTAGCAGAGATGCTGCATGTGTCTGTACATCTGTACCGGTCTGTGTGTATCTGTATGTGTGCGTGTATACCTGTGATACACATATGCAGATAAAGAGGCTTATACAGTATATATACAGACAGACATTATATTACATTGTTACATACTTGAAAACGAGAGAAATCTCAATGTATCCTTCCTGGTAAAATCCTTTTATAAATTATATAATTTACTTACATAATGCTAACATTTAAAAAATGAAGATGGGAGCTATTACATTCTCCGTGCAAATTTGTACGCGTAGTGCAATTTTTTTTGCGTGCAGCGTCAGGTGTTATCGCGCGAAAATGAACAGTGGTATTACGATCCAAACACATTTTTTCATCTGTCAAAGAACGTTCGTAAAACCGACGTGCAAAACGAAGAGTAGTACGCGCGCAGTAACGTAGCGCACGTAAATCAGTGTGCAGACTGTTTTTTTCGCGGGATTCAGCCACTCAGAATTAAGAACCTTAATTGACATTTACCTTAATTGACTTGTTTGGGTATGTGTAGAATGTGTAATTATACTTTGCTGTATATTCTTTTTTCATGCTGGTGTTTTTCGTTTCGGCCAGAACGTTCAGATTCGTAAAAAGATGTGCATCGATTGTAATACCATCCGTGTACCAGTGCACGAACGCATTTGCGCTCACAATGTTAAGTATAGGACGCGGACAGTTGATCACGCTCGCGCAGGTCCATCCGCGTTAAACGTTAACGCGCATCGTTTTTGCGCGAACGTTGTAATACGACGTTCTGTGCAAATGGTTTTGCCCCTCGCGTTAATTTATTATTTATTTATAAAGGATTTTACCAGGAAGGATAAAGGTTAATGCATTTTTGCACACGCATACTTTTTTCCCGCAAACAATGTAATAGGGCCCAGTGTGTAAGACACAGACCTGCATAAACTGGATATGGCTAAATAATATCGCAAGGTGCAGCACAATGGATTGTCTGTCAGGACAAACATTGTGAGGGACAAGAGAACTGGGCTACTCCTTTAGTTTCTTTTACAAGTAGATTATTTAAATAAAGTTTTCTCATCCCTGTATGAATAACTAGATTAAGGCAGAAGATCAGAGCAATCCTTTGGTTTTTCTGATTATAATGGAAAAACAGACTGACAAAGCATATGTGTATACTTATAGCACATATCGATCTGCATATCGGTCGGAATAGAGGCTTGAACTATTAAGTTAACGGCAAGGTTAGATTAGGGCCCTATATATAGTTTTTTTTTCTGTCCTCCTATTGTAACGCTGAAGTATGGTGCAGTACAAGTCTAAGAATTATCATCATTATTGGTTACAAAAAGACCCCTGCCAAGAGTGTATACATACCTTTTGTTATTCTTTTTTGTCTATTAACATTTATTCTTTGGTTCTTTGAAAGTGACTCATTGATGAGAATATATTTGCATTTGTCCTGACTACTGCAGCACAGTTCATAATAGTGTAGCGCTCACTCCCGGAGGAGCCGCTGAAAATGAACCACGGGTCAGTCTCCCCGCACTAGGGAATAAATATACTCCAGCACCGTTGTGGATTTTATAAATTATATAGTTTACTAAAGTAAAAGGCATATAATGAGACACGGTGTTCGTAGATATATTTACAGTATTTCGTATCGCGGTAAACGCGCAGCGGAAAAAGAAATGCGAGACTTCGTATTTCTGAAAAATGCGCAACCGAACAGAAAAGTACAATGCTTCGTAATTACGAGAAACGCGCAGCGGAAAGAGAATACAATATTTCGTAATTCGAGAAACGCGCAGCGGAAAACTAAGATGCAAATCTTTGCCCCAAACAGGTTAAGTCCCGAACTGTGAGTGTATGTGTGTGTTATGGTACCCGGGTACTATTCAACTGGCCAGTGAATCTCTTAAACGATGTCTTCGACTAGTCAAGTTGGGGCCCTGTGGGTTTCAGAAATAAACAACAGCGTGCTTTCTTGAGCTTTGTAAAACCGGTCTTGGAGGCCTCTCACCCATCCGTTCGATCACCAAGGCTCCGCTGACCCAGGACGTCTCTCCGCTTGTTTCCTCGCTGGGATACCGGCTACTGGATCGGTGGTCAGGCTTTCTGTGCTCCGGCCCGGACTTGTCCAGCTACCGCCTGCTCTCCCATCCAATGGACTCGCGGTACTCCTTACTCGAGGTCCTCAGCTTGTCTGGATAGCAGCTTGGGTGATGTCTGTCGATAAGTAAGGCTCCTTCTGGCAAGGTAGGATAACCCCACTAGAATCCTGATAGGCCACACTGGCGCTCCAGCCTAGTCACGGTTCCGCTCTGCAGCGCTGTGTCCTCTCTCATGCACTCCCTGGCGCGCTCTGGCGCGCTTTCCACGAGGCTCAGGATGTACAGCGTCTGTGTCCCACCCACTTCCTGTCTGTTTGCAAAGCATGCCGGGAAATGTAGTCCCAATGTTCAGTGTCTCTTATCGCGCTTGTCTCCCTCCGGTGGCCAAAAATAGGTACTACCACAGTAAGAGTTTAAACACAGCGCTACAATAGAATAAAACATTAACAATCTCCCATGCCTGCTTTCATCTCATTGAGGTTAATATTTTGGTTCCAAATACATTTCAAATTGGCAGCTTGACTTCTCTAATTCTCACAGTGAACATGCAGGAAAGTCTTCCATCCATTCACTCCTCAAGTGTATTGAGAGTATTTTGCTTGAGATGTCTTGTTCGTCTTCTTTCTTACTAGTAGCTGTAGATTTGGGGGCGTATTCCAGGTTAGCCACTAAAAAGGCGCTGATAATGGAAACATTTTTCATGATTACTGGCTCTATGACAAGTGAGTCACTAGATTTGCCACTAGATTCGTAATAATAGGGAGCCAGACACAGTTACTGGCTGCGGGCTCACTAATCACCAAATACACCCCAGCTCGCTCCCTAAGGTCAAACAGTGACCTGCGCCTAGCTTCTCCCCGCATCACCTCTTCCCATGATAGACTGCAGGATTTCTCACGCGCAGCCCCCACTCTCTGGAACGCTCTCCCTCGTACTGTCAGACTTTCCCCTAACTTCTCTTCCTTAAAACGTTCCTATTTAGGGATGCCTACCACCCAACTCACTGACGCAACCATCAATCACTCTCACCTTACAGTCCTCTCCTCCTGTTTCCAACCCCAACCCTCCCAGAATGTGAGTTCCTACGGGAATAGGGCCCTCATCTCCTCCTGTACTGTTTGTCAAATGTTGTTCAATGTATTGTAACCCTGTCTATACTGTGTCTATTGTACAGCGCTGCGGAATATGCTGGTGCTTTATAAATAAAGAATAATAATAAAATAATAATCACTGGTAGAAGCTCTAAAAGTCCAAAGAACTGCAAGGAGACCACAGATAGAATAATTCCTAATGCCATTCTGCCTATTTATGGTCTCAGTGTCTTTCTTCTGGTGGCGAGAGACATCCTTTGCATGATGGGACAGGAGGTAAGGAATTTTTTTTAGTGAAATGTAATAAAATCAAAATCACTTAACATTAGTTTCTTGTAGACAATTTTGAAAACAAGGATAATGCGTGACATTGGAATCTATTATTATTCCTTGGCTGCTTCCACATGAACATACCCTATGCAAAGTATAGGAAGTCTTAATGTACTGTAAGCAGCTGCATCAGCTGAGCCGCAAGCCAATTTTGTGGCTCAGCTGGAGTAAACAATCATGAGTAACGTGATACTTACCCCTATCAAATGAGCCAAAGTGAAACTGAGTTCAGTGGCTACACCGTGCATTACATGCGCCTGTACAAATGAAAATAAATGCAAACATTATTTATTTGATATCAGTATAAAAACAGCAGTGAGGGTTAATGGAAAAAACAGCAAATAAATGTAAATACGTAGCTTGCTAGTGACTCCTAAGAGATGGCTCCTCTTCATCCGTCAATAATACATACAGTGAGACTCCTTATATTCTTATTTAAGACAAATGAAAAACACATAGGGCTGAACTGCATATATAAATGATACAGAAACCCCTGCTCATATAGCAAACTCACAGGATATTAATGCAATAAGGGCACATCAATCAATATACTCAGCCGCTCTAATCCGCGTGTAGACTTGTGGTGTAACTGGAAACCGCTGGTAAATCAGCTTTCAGAATCGCTGAACACCATATACGATGCAGGATACAACAAAAAGGCTGGACGAAACAAAAGTATTAAATCAAATTTAATAGGACATAAACACTGACGTGTTTCGTTACACAAAAGTAACTTTCTCAGGGCAGAACGTCCATTATTTAATTTATATGTCAGGAAAAAATGCTGACATGTATAAAGGGAGCGATTCCCAGTCAAATAAGACCAACTTGTTTTGGACATGACAGCTTCACTTTAAATATGTATTGCTGGGATCAGCATTGATTTAGACCGACAACCTGAAAAGTATTTAGTATATTTAAAGTTTTTTTCATAATTCCATATAACATCTACAAAGACTAGCTGGATTTATTTTAACACATCTGAACACCTGGCCAACCATCTATGCAGTAAATCTGCTAGAAATGCCCAACACAATTTGTGATCCATGATCCTCTGCAGAATACATTTCAAGGTTAAGTAATTACCAGATCTTTGTTAATCCTGGGTAATCTTCTATTAGAGTACACCACTCTGGTTTCCTTGTACAGAATGCTCCTCACATATGTTTCGCAATGAAGCCTTTAAAACCAGCTTATTGCATTTTATTTGTTTAGAAACCATGTGTCTTTTTATAATTCTTTATATCGCAACAATAATTTTTGGTGAATTGGAGGGTTTTTGTCCATCACAATGCACTTGCATTTTCCATGGAAGAAGTGATGGAACTGGGACAAGGTATATCTATCTATCTAATCATATCTGTGTATATCTATCCATCCTTCTATCTATCTAAATAATCTGTATGTGTCTATATCCCATTTATCCTAATAATACCTCTCATTTTGCTGTTTTGTAGTTCATTATTTTTTTTATATTTTATTAATCTTTTCAGTTATGCGCTGTCCCTGAGAGTAAAGTGCTAAATAAAAGTTTTTGGGATGTATAATGAATCTTTCCAAAAGCCATAGCAGATTCTGGTACATGCCTTCAACCTTGATAACAAATGTAGAATGATTTGCTTTTGACATTTTCTTTCGCACTAGGTCTGTTCTTTGTAACGATCCTGACATGTTTGATATTCCTGTCAATGTTCCTGTTGACACTGTGAAGCTTCGAATAGAAAAGACTGTGATCCGTAGAATCCCAACCGAAGCTTTCTATTACCTTGTGGACCTGAAATACCTATGGGTGACGTACAATAGCATCTCCAGTATTGACTCTAGTAGTTTTTATAATTTGAAGCATCTCCATGAATTACGTTTGGATGGAAACATGATCTCAGTTTTTCCTTGGGAGTCTTTAGTGGAGATGCCCCGTCTGCGAACATTAGATCTCCATAATAATAAGATAGCAAGCATTCCTGCTGAAGCTGCTCGCTACCTAAGAAATATCACTTATTTGGACATTTCCAGTAACAAACTTACAACATTGCCTTCAGACTTGTTGGATATCTGGCCTGCGCTCCCTGAAAAACCAGGCAAGAGTATGGATCCTATTTCGCAAAGAGTTATTTTGGGTGAGTTCCGGAAGGTTTACATATTCTAATGAATAAAGTTCTCAGTTTCACTCACTGGTAGTATGTCTAAAAATTCTAGTTAGTCCAAATTAAAAATCAGTATTGTGCAATTTCTGAATAATGAACCATAGTATAATATATTTTAGGGAAAATTTAAATCTTAATTGTTTGAGGTTTTTTATTTGTGCTTTGTCATCTACATAAAATACTTACTTATGTAATCGCTACAAAATTGATAGTCTAAAAAACTAAAAAGGTCACAAAACCGGCGTAGTGAAATGCATTTCGTTAGGAGTGACTTTTGGAGACAGAAAAAGAATTTGGCTTAAAAGAGAGCTTTTATTATCGTGGCAATTGCATAACATGTAGAAGCCTCCATATAAAAACAATCTTGTGCTCAGACGTTTATAGATAACGTGTTTGGTAAAGAATATGAGATTAAAGATGTCCTTACCTGCCAATCGGAAAAATGTCATATATGTAGTCATGTGCCCCTGTGGACTACATTACGTAGGGCATACAATTAGACCATGTTACAAGAGGATTTGCGAGCATTTAAATAATATCACTAAGGGGTACGAGAATCACTCTGTGTCTACACATTATAAAGAATAACATAATTGCCTTGTAACTGACACAGAGTTTATTGCTTTAAAAAAGGTGCATAAAAATTGGCGAGGAGAGGATTTTATGCACAAAATTAATAAAGAAGAAATGTGTTGGATATTTAGGTTACAAACTCTGTTACCTAAAGGGCTTAATTCAGACTTAGAATTATGCCATTTTTTAAAAGGTTGCCACGATAGGGGTTTTTCCTTTCTCCTTTATTTTATCCTATTAACTTTCTAGACATTTTGCTGGTTTATAATATATATATATATATTATTTTTTTTCATTATTTTTTTATTGTAGTACTATAGTGGCCCGTTTATTTTTAGACAATAATATTTTATATAATGGCCCTTTTTTAGACATTATTATTTTATATATTTCCCCATTGATCTAGATATGGTATGGGGATTTTTTTTTTTTTTTTTTTAAAAACCTCTTTTGTATTTCTGGACTTTTAAATTTTTCTCATATACATACATTAAGATTTTTTTATTTATATATGGAGTAGGCCATCATCTGTGTATTTATGCACACATTGTAGATTCTAGGATCGGGCTCTATTCATTTTCCTTTTTTCTTTTCTTTACACAATTCTCTATACAAAGTTGGAGGCCACCTGTGGACTTGACTAGCTAGATCTTGAGCTGGGAGGAGCCACGTGGCCATTTTGTAGTTCCAAAGGTTTATGGAAGGGATCCGGATGGGGACTCATTATGAAGAGACTCTATGGCACATGTGCGGCACTGATTAGAGAGGAAATAGGCCATGATTATTATTATTATTATTACTACTATTGTCATCATTTATATAGCACTAACAGTTTCCGCAGCACTTTACAATAACCAAAGGGAACGAGATACACATAAACAAACATAGGATGGAAACGAGAGGTGTAGAGGGCCCTGCTCATAGAAGTTTACAATCTAGAGGGATTGGGGTTGAGGAAGACAAGGGGAAGTTTACAGGACGGCAGGATCATTTGTGCCAGTGGTTTGGGAATGGTGGGGCCATAGAAGCAGCTTCATTCCTTTGTGAGTAGGTAAGCAGAGGGATGAGTTGCATCAGTGATGTGGTACGCTAATCTGAAGAGATGGGTTTTGAGGGATTTCTTGAAGGCCTAAAGATCAGGGGAGAGTTTGATAAGGCGAGGCAAGTCATTTCGCAGGACTGGAGCTGCCCTTTAGAAGTCTTGGAGGCGATATTTGTAGTTTTTAATTCAACCAGGAAGTGGCATGAATTTTCACAGCTCTATTGAATGAATGTATAATTTTATCAATCTAATGGGTATATAACTCCCTATGGGAGCACAGGATAACGATCACCAACTGAGGAAGCCTTATGTTTGTGGCAAAACTTGTCTTGGTGTATATTTTTTCTAAATGTATGAAATAAATTTCTTTTTACTACATCCTGTGTTCCTGAACTGTCTGGAGGAGCTGGCTGGGAGTGATGGGAGATCCAGTGCTCCTTTAAGTCACTGGTGGCTTGTGAAGGAGTGCCTGATAAGGGCACCTGACCATGTGAGTAGCTCCCTTCTAGACTTTTTTGCACATATTAACTGTTTCAATGTTGCTGCATGAGGACCTGTTTATTTTGAGGGGCTGTGGTGTGATCCATAAAGCGTGCACGTCCAAAAGAAGGGGGGTCATCTACACTGATCCATAGGCCATATATCCTGAGCCTGGTCTTAATAGGCTCTGAATAGGCCCATGTTTTTGGGACCAATCAGGGACATCATTACTTCATTCATTTTTCTCACTTATCATACTTTTGTGCACTATATATTGTTTGCTTCCTTTTGATTATGAAGAATTTAAAGACAACTCAAAGACAAATTCAAAGACAGGAGAAGACTGTGAATAGTAGCACTCCACCTTGAATTTTTGTATATTGTGAAATGCATTTTAATCTATTCAGTCACCAGACGTCATTGTTGGTCATAACCGGTGCATTTTAAATTTGAAGCCGTAATAGGTTATTATTTTGGTTTTGGATGATGGTGTATAATTTTGATATTTAATGTAGCCACAACACTCAACCAGGATAACAGTTATTAATTTAGAGTGAACCGGAATGTCCCATCAGGGCATGGATATCACACTGGCCCTAAAGATCAATGCAATATTTTATCCCGTGATGAGCTGTTACAGCCGATCCTTACCCCATTTCAGGAATGGTCATCAACTTCTTCATCTTCTATTGGTTGGAGCTCACTGAGGGCCAGTGCTGCGTGATTGGTTTTCATTGATGACATCGGTGCACCCACAGCCCACTTCATTCGTCAATCATCACAGTGGCCTGAAATGATGTGCACAAAATGATAGGGGGCTGTGCTTTAGGGTGTCATCTGCTGCTGTGCATAAACTTTTAAGGGAAATTATGCAAAATCTTCCAAATTATGAGTAAGCAAAAAATTGTTAACACATGTATAGGGAGTGATTCCCTGTCAAATACACCCAACCTCTGCGGGATTGATAGATGTGACGTGTCACAGGACATATTATCCAGTGCCCTAAATGTGAGCATGTTGTTTTAAATGGAATGTACATACAACAATTGTATGGCATAGGCGTTAACCGTTATTTTGGAGGTTGCGGATGTGACACTCATCACTTGTTTACTCTCCTAGAAGCCCATTTAAATGTGTATATGGATGTTAGATGCAACACCATCTCTGAGGTTTGAGACCATAATGCGGTATAGTGAAGCAAATGAGAGGGACTTGGAGAAATGAGGAATTAAGACAGTGGAGGACAGAGAGTATGGGGAGGGTAAATAAGTTGAAAGAGGGTGTTTAAAGAATAAAGAAGGACAAAATAAGGAGATTCTTATTAGGCCATTTATCAAGAACTGAAACATTGCTGCACTGTGACATCTGCAGTCAAAATAAAGACATTTTCCGGCCTCACAAGGGCTATTGTTTGATATTTTACCTGTAAGTGCTTAGGGTAAGCAACCATGCAGTTTGGTGGGCCCACCATGTTCATAAGAACAGTGCCATTTTTCTTTTTGTTACTATGAACAGAGATAGAAGATGTTCAAATGTGGGCGACACAAAACCAATTAGAAATTTGTTAACAGCAGAATTTAATTTGTCAGTTACATTCAGTGCATTATTTTAGTATATTAGCAACTATATTCACACTTACAACTAAAAATGTGACCAACATTTATTTATTTATAAAGTATTTTACCAGGAAGGATACATTGAGATTTCGCTCGTTACAGAAATACAAAGTAATAAAATGCAAGATATTAAAAAAAACAACACAAATATACAGATTAACAGAAAAAAAAAATGTAGAAATTATATTCACTATCAGGGTTATTCAAAGAGAATCGAAAAGTCACCGCACGTTCGGTGACTTTGCACCGAATTGAAGAGAACGAAATTTGGCAATCCTATTTCGGCGACCCTGCAGTGTATTCAGCAAGCACCACAGGGTCCCCGAAGTGCAAGGAAAACCGCCACAAACCCGACGAACACTCACTGCCAACCCTGCCAAACGCTCACTGCAAAACCCGCCGAACACTCACTAAAACCCGCAAAACAGCTGGATTAACCCCGCCGAACACGCCGGAGAAACCCGAGCAGCCACCGATCAGAGCGCAGAGCAGCCGTCGGAAAAAGCCGACACCACAGATGAATGGAGCGAATAAAAAAAAAGGAAACCTGTACGCTTGAATGTTTGAAAAGTGAAACGCTGTTTGCAAAGAAACTACAGAACGAAAATGTCTGAAATTTACATATAAGATCCAATGAATGATAATAAAAAGGGCTGTTACAGAAAATAGAAAAAACGATAAAAAAAAAGATCCTGACAAATGCCTAAAAGATCTTAAAAAAATATATAAATAAAGAGACTTTATACTGCAGAATATTATATTCAACGGATTATTAGATATTTGTTAAAAATATTTCCGTTTTAATCCATGAAGCCTATGGGATTCACCTGAATAAATCTGCTGAATGAAACCACCAAACAGCAGGGCAATTTGGCAACTTTTCACTGCTGGTTTTTGTTCTCTGAATAGACGAAGCAGCGCTTCTCTATGGGGTTTTCACAGGCAACGGACAGGCACCGTATGTGCTGGCAATTCGCCAACATTTGGCGAACTGCCTGCTCTCTGGATGGCCAGATGGCTAGGAAAGGTAACCGTATGCTGAATTTCACTGTTCGGTTACCTTTCAGACACAATTCGGATCTCTTTGAATAACCCTGATATGTTACTTGTTTACAGGTGCATTCTGTATTGAGGTATGTTAATAGAAATCTCTTAAGTGACTTCAGACTGGGGCAAGATTTGATGGTGTCTGGGAGGTTATTCCATAATTGCAGTGCTCTGTAGGAAAATGAGGATCGGGCCACTTTCTTTTTGTATTGTGGCACTGCAAGTAAGTTGCAGGTCCTGGATCGGAGGTTATAGGATGAAGGAACTGCTAGGGGAAGCAGTCTATTCAGGTAGGGTGGTAGCTTACCAGAAAAGCTCTTAAACACCAGGTTGAAATGTGAAGAGAGCGTCTAGATTCCAGCGACAGCCAGTTTAGCTTTTTTAACATGTCACAATGGTGGGTCATGTAGTTACACCAAGCTACAGGGAAAATGGAGATACATCTCTGCAGCTGGTTTTACTGGTCTACTGGCCTCTCGTCTGACCCACAGAGCTAGGTGCCCGCTACTTTAGACTCCCTTCCTGATGGGTGCTGACATTGTTCCTGCCCCCTCTGTTGTCAACCTGTGGCCCCTGAACATTTCGCCTCAGGGCATGTCTCTAACTTTCACCCCCCGCCTTTTTTATACCCTTGGATGATTTATTTTTCTACGCTTTGCTTTTAAGGCAACTGTATTTATCGTGTACAATGTTATTGTATGCAACTTTTCTATGTTCAGTTTCTCCACTGTTATATTGCACTACTGTCTTACACTCATGCAGACGTTTTTACATGTCTTTCATCTTATACTTTTGCTGTTACAATAAAAAAAAAAGTAAAGTAAAAGTCTGGGTTTTTTACCCCTGTTGTGCGGGTTGTTGGCTTTTTTCGACGGTTGGTCGGAGGTCTGTTCTGCAGGTCGTCAGGCTGCTTGAGGATTGATTCGGCGGTCTGTTCAGCGGATCGTCACCTTTTTTTGGCGCGTTTGCAGGTGCATTTTTCGTATAGATTCGGCTGTTTTGCGGCGGTTTTCCCAATCGATTCGGCGGTTTTGTGGAGGTTTTTCCTTTCAATTCAGTGGTTTGAGGATGCGTTCTGCAGGTCCATTCACTGCACTGCCCCTTCGGCAGCTGAATTCACTGAATTTAACTCGCCGAAGTGCAGTGAATTGTGGCATTTTGGTGCTCTCTGAATAACCCCTGAACACAGGCCTAACCCGAAAGTCAGTTCTGGTACACCTCAACTGACAATTCCTTTTCAAACTTTCCCTACCTTTATTAAGCTGTGACTTTTGTCTCTGACCACGAATATACTATTAATATATCTATATACATGTAACACAAAAAGGATATCCTGCAGACTCCCTCTCCTTCCTTGAAAAAGGTATGTAGTAAAGTGAAGAAATACCTAGGAGCAGTAGTCCGCTGAAAAATATAAGTATCAAAGCTATTTGGACACAATAACAGGTCTATTCCCTAAAGGTGAAGCTCAGGATAATTGGCAGGAGCAGAGAACAATCTAGACCAAACAGCCGATTTGTAAAGTGAGTTAAATGGGAGAATTTTACTGTGTTTGGCTATTCTGACCTAGAATTTTCACTTCTCCAGCCATTCTCCTGAGTTTCATCTATAGTGAATAGACCTGTAAGCGTCTTAAAAATAAAGCCAGTAACTTTATTTAATCATACTGATTTACATTTCAGCGCATACCGAGCCTTTATAAAGGTGATGAAGGTTCAGTACAAGCCAAAACGTTGTTCAATATGTGTATAATATGTTTATATTAAAGTTCCTGTTTTTATTTTTAAAACCCTGAGTGTGTCTACATATCATACAGATAGATATAGATGTATAAGTGATGATGAGAGGCATATTTCTGATTGTTACAGGAAAATGGTGTCACGCCTGAGCCCTACGGGGGCGACTGCAACAACCAGACGTATCCAGCCCAGTAACATGTATAAAACATAACAAGGAAAAAAAAGTATGTCATCTGCACTTATCCGTAGAATACCATGGGAAACAAAACACAATTAGAGGTTTTTGTTTACTTGAATGGCCATTGAAGTTTTAAGCCTGCCTGCCACGTCGAGGCACCACCAGTAAGGCGAGTTCTATCCAATAAAGCCAGAAGCTGCTCCCTGAGCAACCACATACACTCATGCTGTTTCTTAGTCATGAGGCAAACTGGTGGGTTTTCTTTTATACCCTCCCGAGAAAAATTCCACTTTGGGATTGAAAACAAAACCACGGTACGGGACAGTTGCAAGGATGACCTGCCTGGAAACAGACAAAATATACATAGACAAGGAAAATGGTGTTGCGCCTGAACCCTACCAGGGCGACTGCAACAACCAGACGTACTTAGCCCAGTAACGTGTAAGACATAACAAGAAATAAAGGATGTCATCTACGCTTATCCATATAACACCATGTTTCTGATTGTAACTAGTTAGTGTGCTGCAATCCTTTTTTTTTAATTAAGCAATATATCTCTTCATGTGTTTTCTCTGTAAAATTATTTCAAAATGTTTTACACATATGTGCAGAACGGCAATTTTTGTTCATCACGTTGCATCCCTCTCATGGTGACTTAACATACTGAACACTTTGTTATTAAAGAAAGATTAACAGGGATTTCCCAATCAGTGCCTCCTACTTCAGAAACCATTTAATCTAGTCATGTGATTATAACAAGCCTTTATGAAGGTTCAGTACAAGCCAAAACGTTGTTCAATATGTGTATAATATGTTTATATTAAAGTTCCTGTTTTTATTTTTAAAACCTGAGTGTGTCTACATATCATACAGATAGATATAGATGTATAAGTGATGATGAGAGGCATATTTCTGATTGTTACAGGAAAATGGTGTCACGCCTGAGCCCTACGGGGGCGACTGCAACAACCAGACGTATCCAGCCCAGTAACATGTATAAAACATAACAAGGAAAAAAAAGTATGTCATCTGCACTTATCCGTAGAATACCATGGGAAACAAAACACAATTAGAGGTTTTTGTTTACTTGAATGGCCATTGAAGTTTTAAGCCTGCCTGCCACGTCAAGGCACCACCAGTAAGGCGAGTTCTATCCAATAAAGCCAGAAGCTGCTCCCTGAGCAACCACATACACTCATGCTGTTTCTTAGTCATGAGGCAAACTGGTGGGTTTTCTTTTATACCCTCCCGAGAAAAATTCCACTTTGGGATTGAAAACAAAACCACGGTACGGGACAGTTGCAAGGATGACCTGCCTGGAAACAGACAAAATATACATAGACAAGGAAAATGGTGTTGCGCCTGAACCCTACCAGGGCGACTGCAACAACCAGACGTACTTAGCCCAGTAACGTGTAAGACATAACAAGAAATAAAGGATGTCATCTACGCTTATCCATATAACACCATGTTTCTGATTGTAACTAGTTAGTGTGCTGCAATCCTTTTTTTTTAATTAAGCAATATATCTCTTCATGTGTTTTCTCTGTAAAATTATTTCAAAATGTTTTACACATATGTGCAGAACGGCAATTTTTGTTCATCACGTTGCATCCCTCTCATGGTGACTTAACATACTGAACACTTTGTTATTAAAGAAAGATTAACAGGGATTTCCCAATCAGTGCCTCCTACTTCAGAAACCATTTAATCTAGTCATGTGATTATAACAAGCCGCCAGTGCTACTATCTAAGCAAATCCTAATGCCCAATCCTTATTTCACCTTTTTTTTAAACCCTTTAACTCTTGAATTATTACAGCCTGGCCATTTGCAATAAAGTAAAGACCCTGGGTTTAAATTCATTCAGGCCAGTAATTGGGATTTGCTGATGGAAAACTTTGATATAAGCCAAAAATAGGGGAAAAATGCAAGTAAGAAAAAACCATGTGCAGATCTTCCAACACTATGCATGTGCAGTAGTTTTTCAATCAATGTACTTTTCAGTTTTCTTTATATTTGTTTATATGATAATTTCTCCCATTTCATATACACAGTATTATTATGGTTTATTCTTGGTGATTTATGTAACAGGAATGCCCCACGGTTCTGTCGAAGTAACCCAACCCGTTACTTCGTCCCTTCCTTCTCATAGCCAGAACCCATCAAGGGACTGGCATTCAGCTACCAGATTATATCAATGGTAGCCTGGCATTGCAGAGAGATGTTACCCAGAGGAGCACCACCCAGGAGACCCCCACAACAAGCCCAGTCACACTTGATGGAGTAAGAAAAGAAGTTGGTTTGTTTGAGAGGATATCAGCTTATATAGAAAGACACAAGGGTTGGACAAAACATTGCAAACAATAACAGGAGTTGTGATAGCAACCAATAGCAATACAAGCATAATTAAATGTATTTTACACCTAGAAACAGAGTTTATGGGGAGCACTAACTCAGTTGGAGGGGTAGGCTAAATGAAAACACATGGTCTCCAATTGACACACTCCCCTAGACTGAGCGACCGAAAAGGTGGCGGTGTGGGGTTTTTACTCTCCCCCCACTGCTCCTTTCAGGACATTCCTCTGTGCTCATTGTCACAACCCAACTACGCGCGCTGCTGCGCAAAGACGCCGGGTTAAGCCGCGCACTATCTATCCTAGACCCAGATAATTACGCGCACTTCTCCACCCGTCCCGGCCACACTACCTCTCACAGCAGGCACGTAGGGCGCGATATACTGATCCCAAGATTGCAACGCAGCACAAGTCTTCTCCTGACGCGCGTACTCACTACGTCTCTCACAATCCTGGAACTCACTTTCTTATTCTATTAGTAACGCTGCCACCAGTCCTCACGGACACTACGAGCGTCGCAACAGGAGACGCAGGGCTTAGCCGCCGCACTATCCTAGACTCGACAGTGACTACAGATCCCACAATTCCCTGCCGTTTCCTGACGACCGCAACACGCAATTTCTTATATATAACCGAGCTTAAGGCAAATAGCAATACTCCCAATCTCTTAGTTAGCGTGGATTTCATCAGCCAGAGTCAAAACGTAAATATTTGTTGGTTTATTTAGGATAGAAAAATCAGTGCTTAGTTACATAAAAAATCATAACTAGAATAAATCAATTACTTATACAATACACAGCAAAATATAAAGAAAAAGGTGTTAATCATAGAGCGTAACTTACGAAGAACTATTCCTCTATGGCCTCCTGGAGTCTGGAGATAGGAACATGGACCGATCAATCCTCTTTAGAAGGCATCCCCAAGTGATCAGCCCTGTGCCATGCTTGATTCAGAATATATATAGGGCTGGCTTTTTTCTACGTCCAGCCTCCTAGCTGGCAGGGCTTTTGCCTACAATTCCCAGAATGCCCCTCTCTAGAGCATGCTCAGTAAGCTTGTCAATTAATCTTTAATTGCCTAAAGGCGTCCCTCTTCCCTCCAGACCCCCCCCAGAGATCAAGGATGTGCTTCCTGTCTTTGAAGATGGTGTTCCCATCTCTTGGGGCCGACCTGTCTGCCAAGGTGTGCTTTTCGCTGTTAGTGTACAAAGAAATTCCCTTTTTACAGCTACGTGTTATATCCTCCCCCCAAGGGAGAAAGCTAAACATATTGATTACATTACAGCTGTGAACCCAGGGATAAACTTACCAAATGGTCAGACACAAATATGAACATAACTCTATATGGAGGAGATAAACACATATATACAGGCAGACCCTTATATAGAGATAGAAATATAGATCTAGTCTGCCACATCTCCCATACAAATGAAGACGCAGAAAGGGAGGCTAACTAACATGCCTCCCACGTGCGTCTTAACACGGGTTTGCCAATGGGCATCTGGCACCTGCACCAGTCGCCGGCGCTATGACAGAGTGGGGGACGCACAGGTGTCCGTGCACTTTGCCCACTAAAGCATGCATTCCCTCTCGCAACCGCATCACACATTGCCCCATGTAGGCCTTTGGCGACTCCACCATTCTTCCCCACCTCTCCCAAACCGGGGGGAGGGGGTCACTCATACTGCACTCACAACATGGCACAGACTCGGGGAAGCCCCTGTGCTTCGGCAGCCCCTCGCAGGCAGCAGAATCCTCGTAGCCCGTAGCCTGCTCTGGAGCCATTCTTACAGCAGGGGGTATGGAGAAACAGGGTGAAGCGCCCCGATCCCCAGTAAACGTCCCCCCTGCATCTGCCAACGGAGTCAGGCATCGTACCTGCCCCTGGGCAGATGGCTGGGAGGTCACCGGAGCCACCCCAGGACCCGCTGCCTCCCCGTCTCTCACTGTTCCCGCACATTCAGAATTTGGGGAACCATACAGATGGGGCACAAGATTCTCCACGCTCACCTCGCCCCCCAGTTTCCCCACTTTATCACACAGTTTATCAAGCACGCCTTGCTTCGTAACCGATGAGCATACAGCCGTATGCCACCCTCCTCTACAGGGAGGTTGCTCAGTACCAGTTCCCTGTGGTACTGGGAATCTGGTTGGCTTTCCCCCAGGGCAACACGCGTCCACCCCAGGCCCTTCCTCCTGACCACACAACATGCGCTCGGTGCCACCCGCAGCCTCAGACACATGTGACACAGACTGGCATACCACAGTATCCTGCCCATCCAGGATGTTCTGCCCTCCACTCCTTTCACCTGGCACCGCCAACCTGGATGGTTCAGGCCCTGGATAACCCTCTGCCACCCTAGGCCTCTCCTCCCGACCACCCAGTATGCCCTCTGCGCCACGTACAGTCTCAGACAACCGCGACCCAGGCTGGCACACCACAGTATCCTGCTCATCCCAGGCCTTCCGATGCCCACACCTTCCCTCCAGCGCCACCGACCCAGTTGGTTCAGCCCTAAAGGAACCTGCCTTGGTCCTTTGTTCTCCCTCCCAACTGCGTGGCATCAGACACACCTGAGTCTGGTCTAGGCAGGCACACCACAGTATCCTGCCACCCCTCCCAGGCATTCTGATCCACACCATTCTCACGGGCCACTAGAGTCCTGGTTGGTTTAGGCGCAAGCAGACCTGCAGTCATCCCCTGCCCTCGCTCCCAACCATATGGCGTCACAGACACACCTGAGTCTGGTCTAGGCAGGCACACCACAGTATCCTGCCACCCTTCCCAGGCATTCTGATCCACACCATCACACGACAGAGACGGGCCTTGTGCCCTACTCCCCGCCGACCGCCAGCGGGTACCCACTTCCACCATGGGCACCGCGGCCTCCCCACGCATGGGGTCCAGGGAGCCAGCTGACTCGGGTGCAGGCGGGCATTCACTCACCCCCTGCCTTTCTTCCCAGTCACACTGCCCCCTCATGCTACCACACAACACCTCAGGCACACCTGGCGCAGGCGCAGGCTGACTCCCTGCCATCCCCTGCCCTCCCGTCCAGGAATCCTGTTGTGCTCCCCCACACACAGCCCTCCCCACTGTAGAGCCACTAGTGGGCCTGGGTAAATCCCCAGCATCCCTTTCCATCACATATTGTGACACCAATTTACCCAAATCCGTGCCCAGTAACACATCTGTAGGAAAATTTTCAGACACTCCCACCTCCCGCAGACCTCTCCCCGCTCCCCAGTCCAAATAAACCCGGGCTATTGGCACCGCAGGACGTACCCCACCAAAACCCTTTACTGCTAGAGTCCTGCCAGGAATAAAGTCTGCAAGGCTGACTAACCCTGGACGTACCAAAGTTACTTCAGCCGCCGTATCTCGTAAACCCACAGATACCTGAGTCCCAACAATGACTGCTTGCTGGTTCACGTTGGCACTGCCCTCCGATCTGGTCACAAACAGGACAGAGGGTGATGTTGAGGGGTATCCTCCCCCAGCTGTGGATGCAGGTTTCTTCCTCTGCGGGCACGCTGCCAGGAGATGATTGGTACTGTCGCAAATAAAACAGCCACGGCGCACACTTCTTCCAGGCGAAGAAGGATTCGCTCCCCAGCAAAGACTGGCACAGAGGGGGGCGCTGCCGCCGTGATGTCGGGGGGTCGTGCTGAGTTGGGCTTCCATCCTGATGATCCTTTGGGGGAACCTCTGCTCTGGTCCACAGACGCTCTGTTGGCCGCATGGAAATCGGCCAGCTCACCAGCTTCCAGGGCCGTCTCGGGTTTGCGATCCAGAAGCCATTCCTGGATCGCAGGTGGGCACAGCTGCACAAACTGTTCTTTGATTAGCAGGTCTTCCAGGGCTTCCAAGGTATCAATCTTCAGCCCCCTGACCCATTGTCGAAATAGGGTGGTCAGGTGGCTCACAACTGCAGAGTAGCTCTCCGCGGCCTGTTTCTGCAAGGACCTGAACTTTTTGCGATATACCTCTGGCGTGAGGTTATACCGTCTCTGCAACGCGCCTTTAATCGCCTCATAGTCCTGGTCGCTCTCAGCTGGTAACTCTGCAAAGGCTTCAAGCGCTGGACCTTTTAGTCCAGGAGTGAGGTACCTGGCCCATTGCTCCTTGGGCAGCTGGTACTGTCGACAAGTCTTTTCGAAACTTCGCAGGAACACATCCAGGTCCCCATCTTTGTCAAGGGTGGGAAAGTTCTCTGCACGAGGTCTGGGCGTAGAGAGATTTGCAGTGCCCGCAGGGGCAGGAGATAATTGCGTTCTGCTTGCCTGTGCCAGAGCGAGCTGATGTGCCCATTCGGCTTGGCGCTCCGCCGCTTCTCGGTCCGCTTGGCGCGCTGCTGTCTCTTGCGCGGCTCTGCGCTCCGCAGTTTCTCGATCCGCTTGGCGCGCTGCCGCCTCTTGCTCAGCTCTGCGCTCTGCAGCTTCGCGTTCAGCTCTGCGCTCCTCTCGCTCTTGGTACTGCAGGATGAGCTGAAGCCGCGTCTGCGAGTCCGCAGAGTCCACATGTTTTAAAACAGTCTGCAAGTAAACATCCAGGGCAGTATCACCCTTGGGCGAAGCACTTGACACTGTCCTTTCCACTGGACTTGCCCCAGCCGAAGGAAGCGCAAGAGTGGTACCCTGCTCTGCTGCGTCCTGGACTGCTTGCCTCGCCTCATAATCCTCGAGGGCTTGCAAAAGTTCATCTTTCTTTTTATCCTTCGTCGAGATATTTTTGTCTCGACATAATTGCTCCAAAGTCTTTTCGATGATTGTTGCGACATTCTCACTCCAGCCAAATAAAAGATAGAAAAGAAAAACAAAGAAGGGGAAGGGAACTGCTGTGTATTGTGTAAATTCTAATAAATGCACTGAGTTCTGCTCTGGAAATTGGAAAACCAATTTATTTAGTATCTGGATCTATGTTGCTTCACAGATCCAAATGCTAACCTGATATCCCACCGCTTGCCTCCAGTTGTCACGACCCAACTACGCGCGCTGCTGAGCAAAGACGCCGGGTTAAGCCGCGCACTATCTATCTATCCTAGACCCAGATAATTACGCTCACTTCTCTACCCGTCCCGGCCACACTACCTCTCACAGCAGGCACGTAGGGCGCGATATACTGATCCCAAGATTGCAACGCAGCACAAGTCTTCTCCTGACGCGCGTACTCACTACGTCTCTCACAATCCTGGAACTCCCTTTCTTATTCTATTAGTAACGCTGCCACCAGTCCTCACGGACACTACGAGCGTCGCAACAGGAGACGCAGGGCTTAGCCGCCGCACTATCCTAGACTCGACAGTGACTACAGATCCCACAATTCCCTGCCATTTCCTGACGACCGCAACACGCAATTTCTTATATATAACCGAGCTTAAGGCAAATAGCAATACTCCCAATCTCTTAGTTAACGTGGATTTCATCAGCCAGAGTCAAAACGTAAATATTTGTTGGTTTATTTAGGATAGAAAAATCAGTGCTTAGTTACATAAAAAATCATAACTAGAATAAATCAATTACTTATACAATACACAGCAAAATATAAAGAAAAAGGTGTTAATCATAGAGCGTAACTTACGAAGAACTATTCCTCTATGGCCTCCTGGAGTCTGGAGATAGGAACATGGACCGATCAATCCTCTTTAGAAGGCATCCCCAAGTGATCAGCCCTGTGCCATGCTTGATTCAGAATATATATAGGGCTGGCTTTTTTCTACGTCCAGCCTCCTAGCTGGCAGGGCTTTTGCCTACAATTCCCAGAATGCCCCTCTCTAGAGCATGCTCAGTAAGCTTGTCAATTAATCTTTAATTGCCTAAAGGCGTCCCTCTTCCCTCCAGACCCCCCCCCCTAGAGATCAAGGATGTGCTTCCTGTCTTTGAAGATGGTGTTCCCATCTCTTGGGGCCGACCTGTCTGCCAAGGTGTGCTTTTCGCTGTTAGTGTACAAAGAAATTCCCTTTTTACAGCTACGTGTTATATCCTCCCCCCAAGGGAGAAAGCTAAACATATTGATTACATTACAGCTGTGAACCCAGGGATAAACTTACCAAATGGTCAGACACAAATATGAACATAACTCTATATGGAGGAGATAAACACATATATACAGGCAGACCCTTATATAGAGATAGAAATATAGATCTAGTCTGCCACACTCATCGCTTACCTTCCCCACATTTGAGTTCCATACTATTCGCCTGTTTAAGCATCTAGCCACTCGTATTTCTGTTATCTACCAACCCCCTGGCCAACCTCTTCCCTTCCTTGATCAGTTCTCTTCTTGGCTCCCACATTTCATGTCTTCTGATGTTCCATCCCTCATTCTTGGGGATTTTAACATCCCTGTCGACTCGCCACACAGCTCAGCTGCCTCATGATTTCTCTCTATTACATCCTCATTTGGCCTTACTCAGTGGTCCAACTGCCCCACCCACACAGCTGGCAATACTCTGGATCTTATCTTCTCCTACTCGTGCCCTATCTCTGACCTCACTATTACACCTCTCAATCTCTCTGACCATCACCTTCTGACTTGTGAACTCAGCTCTCCCCTCGTTCCTCCATCTTAACCCAAACTTTATCAGACCCACAGAAATCTACACTCTCTGGATCCACAGCAATTCTCTGCCAATATATCCATACCGCTCTTGTCCGTCCTATCTCTCTCCAGTCCTAATGAAGCCATCACCCGCTACAACTCTACTCTTTCCTCCACCCTTGATAAGTTGGTGCCGTCAAAACCCCGGCCAATGAGGTGACAAAACTTGCAACCCTGGTACAACTAATTGACCCGGCATTTCCAAAGATGTTCTAGAACTGCAGAATGCTATTGAAGACCCACTCCCACTCTGACTTTCGTCACTATAAATTTATGCTCCAGTCCTACAACTCTGTGCTCTTCCTAGCCAAGGAGTCATATTTTACGGCCCTCATACAAACCCACTCCTGGAACCCAAAACACCTGTTCACCACCTTCAACTCCCTTCTCCGTCCTGCAGTGGCTGTTCCTCAAACTGACCTCAAAGCCGAAGACTTAGCATGCTTTTTCACAGCAAAAATTGAACCGATAAGAACTGAAATCTCCACAATGCCATCTTCATCCATGCAGGAAGATGCTAACCATGCCTATCCTCACATGTTTAACTCGTTCCCTTCAGCTACTGAACAAGAGGTCCTTAAACTACTACGATCCACTCCTCCCACTAGCTGCCCCCTCGACCCCGTTCCCTCACATCTTGCCAAAACACTTTCTGTTTCTCTTGTACCATCCTTGACCCACACCTTTACTCTGTCTTTAACCTCTGGGGTCTTTCCTGCTCCCCTCAAACATGCCACAGTAGTCCCAATCCTAAAAAAAAATCTCTGGATCCGACTGCTCCCTCCAACTACCGCCCCGTTTTCCTGCTCCCTTTTGCCTCCAAACTCCTCGAAAAGCTTGTGTATGCCCCTCTGACTACCTCAACACCCACTCTCTCCTTGACCCTCTGCAATTTGGCTTTCGCTCACTGCACTCAACAGAAACAGCTCTTGCAAAACTGACCATTGAACTTGCAACTGCTAAATCCAATGGGTGCTACTCACTGCTGATCCTTCTTGACCTCTCTGCCACCTTTGATACAGTTGACCACTCAAGCCTCCCTCAAACTCTTAGTGATATAGTTCTTCAAGGTTCTGTTCTTTCATGGTTCACTTCCTACTTGTCCCAATGATCATTTAGTGTCTTATTTGCTGGAAGTACCTCCTCCCGGCAGCCTGTCTCTGTTAGGGTGCCCCAAGATTCAGTACTGGGCCCTCTACTTTTTTCAGTCTACACTGCCTCTCTACGAAAACTGATCAGCTCCTTTGGATTCCAATACCACCTATACGCGGATGACACTCAAATTTACCTCTCCTCCCCTGATCTCTCTCCAGGTCTCCTGGATCGAGTCAATGACTGTCTCTCCGCTGTCTCAAATTGGATGGCTTCCCGCTTACTTAAACTCAATCTTGCCAAAACTGAAATTCTCGTCATTCTTCCCTCCAAGAAGAATACAATACAACCTATCTCTCTACAAGTAAATGGAACACCCATTAGCCCAGGGGTAGGGAACCTATGGCTCGCGAGCCATATGTGGCTCTTTTGATGGCTGCATCTGGCTCGCAGACAAATCTTTAATAAAAAAATCTTAACGTTAAAAATATAAAACATTCTCATGTATTTCAATCCATTCATTTCCTACCGCTCATATTCATGTTTGCGGGTGGCTGGAGCCAATCACAGCTGTCCTCCGGGACAACACCAAATTTTTATTGGATAATGCATAATGTACCTGGGTCGTTGTGAGGTCAGGAAGTAAACTTCCCTCCTTTTAATCAAGTAGTCAGCTAATTCACTGGTGTATTTTGGCCTAGGCCTAGGGCGGCACTTTCCAGGGGGCGGCGGCCCGCCGGGTGGCCCCACCCCTAAAAAAAATAAAAAAAAAATTTTATTTTTTTTTACTTTTGCAAACTATTTTACCAGGAAGGAAACATTGAGATGTCACTAATTTTCAAGTATGTCTGGGTAGGCAAGGTCTAGGCTTTCACTTTCCAGGGGGCAACAAAAACCCTCACCACTAATTGGGTTACTCACAGAGCACCGAAATGACACCAACATTTTGGTGTTCTGTAGTTCCCTGCACTTCGGGGAATAAAATTTCCCCACCCTGCAGTGAATTCACCATTCACCGCAGGGTCCCCAAAGTGCATGGAGTCGGCCGCTGTATGCTGCCACCGCAAACCCATGGCCTGTTGTTTTCAAAAGAACTACTGAACGAAAATGTCTGGAATTTATATATAAGATCCTATGATTAATAATAAAAAGTTCTGTTACAGAAAAAGAAGAACTGCTATTAAAATTAAGGGGGGGATTTTGCCAAAAAAAATCAGAAAAATTACTAACAGGTACTAAAAAAAAATCAATAAATCAATAAAGACTTTTTACTGCAGATTAAAATAATAAATGGTTTATTAGATATTGCATAAAAACGGGAATATTTTTAACATTGAAACCTATGGGGTTCGCCTGAATAAACCTGCTGATTGAAACCACCGAACATCAGGGCATTTCACTGACATTTCTATGCTGTTTGGTGTTCTCTGAATAGATTAACCATTACTTCTCTATGGGGATTTGCACTGCCTTCAAACAGCACCGTACTTGCTGGCAGTTCGCCAAACTTGTGTGTGAGCATATCACCAGAGCAGTGGTGTACTTAGAGGAGTGGTGGAGGGCGGGCCGCCCCAGGTACCAGTGATTATTGGGGTGTCATTAGGGGGTACTAGGAGGTGCCACTGTCACTGTGTGTCAGCTTTGAGCTGTGTTCTCAAACAACGAGCAGCGGAGCATGGCGTTTGCATACGGAATAAAATCGAATAGAATAAAAATCCCCCTCTCCTCCCTCCATAGCTCCTCCCCTGCCCCGCAGCAGCTCGAGGGGAGGGGGATGTGATTTGTGTCCAGAGAGAGAAGATGACAGTAAACGGCAGGTAAAGGGGGGGTATCAGCAGAATATGAAGCCCTGTCTGCTTACTGCTGTTTAAAGTGGACCTTTCCTTAACCAGCACTGCAGTGATAGAAATTTGTCATTGAGCTGCCTGGCTCCTGGTGAGGATGCGTGCGTGCAGGTCACACTCGGTCCGGCCAGTCAGGTGGTACTGAGTCTCTGAGTACTGAGTCACAGTACTTGTACTGTGAGTGCCTGTGCCTACCAGTCTATTAGCAGCAAAAGCAGGGGTATACTTGCATACAGCAAGAGCCAATGAAAATCAATACAATACCCAGTTGAGATTTGCCGTTACCACCAGCTTTTCAAAGACGTTAAAATTATGCGCACAAACGCTGTGCGTTAAATTTTGCGCATAGATTGCAATACCATCCGTGTACCAGTGCGCAAATGCATTTGCGCTCACAATGTTAAGTATAGGACACGCGAAGTACAGTATGTTCACGCAGGTTCACCCGCGGTAGACGTTAATGCGCATTTTTTGCGCGGACATTGTAATACGACGTTCAGCGCAAAGAGTTTTGCCCCTCGCGTTAATGCATTTTTGCGCATGTGTTAACGTTTGCGCGAAGAATGTAATAGAGCCCGCAATGTTTCTGCTGCGCCACTGTAATAGGACATTTCAAAGGGTAGTCTATTAAAAGGTAGAGAGGACTACCTTCACAATTTATATTACCAATTTTTTGGGGCCTTAGACTCCCATTTCTGTTCTTCAATTAAAGGGTTGTCTCTTTTGATATATAAGTGATGCACACAAATGTTATCCTCCATATCCACAAGAAGGCTTCATAGCTGAAGGTTAGGGTTGTCTGTACCCATGGATAGTCCCCTTTCCATGACGCATTAAGAAGACTTATAAATTTTGTCTCATTATTATTTGTGATGTTTAGAAACATAGAAAAAGGTCGGCAGATAAGAACCTTTAGGCCCATCTAGTCTGCCCAATTACATGGATACTTTACCTGGATTTATCTTTTGTTTAGGATAGCCTTATGCCTATCCCATGCTTGCTTAAATTCAATTACTGTTTTGGCCTCTACCACGTTTCCATGTTTCTTCTATGTTTTCTCTTTGTCATCCTTTATCATTGAATCTGGCTATTTGATACTGTGGATTTTTCTATTATTATTATCGTTATTGTTATCATCATACAGGTATATTGCCAACAGTTTCTATAGCACTTTACAATAGCCAGCAAGGAATCAAACAAAATTAGAAACAAATATAGGAACCAGACACAAGAAATGTATAGGATCTTGCTCAGAGCAGCTTACAATCTGGAGGTTTCATGATTTTTGTGTGATATTTATGTATTTTTATAAATGTTTTTAATGAGCACTGGATTTTGCTATTTTGGTATTCGGTTGTCAAAAGGACTCTATAGGAATTACTCAGAGACAGCCAATCTGGCCCCGAAATTGCACCAAACGGTGAATTTCTCCGTATGGTGCAATTTCGTGTCCATTCGGCTACTCAAAGCAGGCAGTTTGCCAAATTTTCTCGAACTGCCTGCAAATACAGTGACTGTTCAACAGCAGTGAAAGTCCCCATAGAGAAGCAAAAGTTAGTATATTCAGAGAACACCGAACAGCAGAGAAATGTCAGAGAAATGCCCTGATGTTCGGTGTTTTCATTCGGCAGGTTTAATCGGGCGAATCCTATAGGTTTCAATGTTAAAAATATTCCCGTTTTTATGTAATATCTTATAAACCGTTTATTCTTTTAATCTGCAGCAAAAGTCTCTTTATTTATTTTTGTTTAGGATTTTTTAGCCATTTTTCAGGACTTTTTAGCCAAGATGTATTTTTCAGATTTTTCGTAAATACCGTTTTTTTAAAAAACGTTTTTAGTTATTATTTTTTTACCTGTCCGGCGGCTTGTTGGCTTTTTTTCTGCAGCTGGACTCTGAATTGGACTCTCCGAAGTGCGTTGAATCAGAGAGCACTAAAATGTCGGTGACATTTCAGTGCTCTTTGAATAACCCTGTATGTATACTTTCATAAAATCTCAGCACCTAAATGCTATTTTAACTTTTTAAATATTTGAAAGAAAAACAAAGGAAACAACTATGTTGCTTTTCTGCTTAAGACCAAGTACTCAAGTGACCCCCGGTGGTAAATAAGTATAGGATACTGTCACTGTAACAGTGCAGGGTCTGCAGTGAGAGGTTTAAATTTTGGATACAGATTGGTGCACACAGCACATTTCCAGGGTAAATGGACGTTGTATGTTTCCCTACCACTAGTAACGTTCTCTGTTATCTTCCCCTCTTGTGATGCCCGTCTCCCTAATTTCATTGACTTTTATTATCTCAGATGTTTCAGCACTACATGAGTTGATAATCAAACATGGTTATTTTAGAATCACCAGGCAGGCACGTACTTTATATCACTACCTTAAACTTCCCACACATGTACATGTCTCCCATATCTCTTTAAATCCTAATGCAAAAATAGATTATCTTGGCACCATAATGCTCAGACAACAAGAAGCACAAATGGCATAGGTTAATCATCGTGCACTAATATCCCACTTATATGTCTAAAGTGTCTTAGTACATATGAGGCTGAGTGTTGGGAATGATGAGAGTATATGTGTTACTTTATTAATGTGCTGAGAGTTGTGAGTGAGGGTCTTGTGTTTCTCACACCAACAAAATTACACATTCCCACACAGGTAGCCACCATCAGACAAACTACACACAGATGCACTTAAAGTCATACAGTCACACAGAGACTCACTGACAGATACAGGGTTATTCAAAGAGAATCGAAAAGTCACCGTACGTTTGGTGACTTTTCGTTCCCTTCAATTCGGTGCGATTCAGAGATCCTATTTCGGCGACCCTGCGGTGTAGTCAGCAAGCACCACAGGGTCACCATACTGCAGGGAAAACCTGCCACAAACCCGCCGAACACTCACTGCAAAACCTGCCGAACATTCACCGAACACTCACCGAAACACGCAGAAACATCTGGATTAACCCCGCTGAACACGCCAGAGACTGTCGACTAGCCGCTGATCACAGCGCAGAGCAGCCGCTGTAAAAACCCGACACACAGACGAAGGAGGTGAAAAAAAAAAACCCCGCTTAAAAGTTTGAAAATTGAAACGTTGTTTGCAAAAAATTACAGAACGAAAATGTCTGAAATTCACATATAAGACCCAATGAATGATAAGAAACGTTAAAAAAAAAAGCCTAGGAGATCCAAAAAAATCTATCGATAAAGACACTTTTTACTGCAGAATATAATATTAAATGGTTTATTAGATATTGGATTAAAACCTAAGCCTATGGGATTCGCCTTAATAAATCTATCGAATGAAACCACCGAACAGCAGGGCATTTCGGCAACTTTTCCCTGCTGTTTTGTGTTCTCTGAATAGACGAAACATTGCTTATCTATGGGTATTTCACTGCCCCCCAACAGGCACCGTATGTGCAGGCAATTAGCCAACATTTGACGATCTGCCTGCTCTCAGGATTAGTGATGAGCCGAACAGCCCCGTGTTCAGTTCGCATTCGAACTCGAACAATTTCAAAAGTTCGAACGCAAACACGATTCAAACTCAATGCAAGTCAATGGGACTCATATGTTCGGATTTTAGAGTGCCCTCCAAGAGGGCATATATGCAAGATATTTGCCATAAAAGGTGTATGGAGGTCCGGGTAGTGCCCTGGGGAACAGGAAACAAGGACAAAAAGTAAAAAAAAAAACTTTTTTAAAGGAACAGTGAGTTTCATATGATATAAAGGTTAAGAATAAAAATGAAAAAATCCTTCAAATATCGTGCCTAGGAGGTCCCCCATAACCTGCCCTTGAAGTGGCGGATTTGTAGGATGTATAGAAACATTTAAAAACAAAAAAAATGGCATTTCAAATGACGGTAAATGGTTTTCCTTTTAATCTATTCATAAACAATATGAAAAGAGGAGACGTTTTAGAACACGCAGAACAAGTTTAGTGATTTTTTTGGCTAAATTGTGGTGAAACTTATGCAGGCTGTGGATGAGAGTAACAATAGGTGCTTTAAAATTGGGCCTTTAGTGTAGGCAACAGTGCCGTCACACCGTAACCCCTCTGTGGTATTGTGGAAGAGTGCAGGATTGGACCCTGCGGTCCAGTATTAAAATGATATGAATCTGGTAGAGGCGTCAGTGCACCCAAATATTATGCCTTTGGTGGCAGCAAGTGCCTTCACACCGTAACCCCTCTGTGGTATTGAGGAAGAGTGCAGCGGTGGACCCTGCAGTCCAATATTAAAATTATATGAATCTGGTACAGGTGTCAGTGCACCCAAATATTATGCCTTTGGTGGCAGCAAGTGCCTTCACACCGTAACCCCTCTGTGGTATTGAGGAAGAGTGCAGGGTTGGACCCTGCAGTCCAATATTAAAATGATATGAATTTGGTATAGGCGTCAGTGGCAGTGCACCCAAATATTGTGCCTTTGGTGGCAGCAAGTGCCATCACACTGAACCCCTTTGTGGTATTGTGGAAGGGTGTAGGGTTGGACCCTGCGGTCTAATATTAAAATGATATGAATCTGGTACAGGCGTCAGTGCACCCAAATATTGTGCCTTTGGAGGCAGCAAGTGCCTTCACTCCGTAACCCCTTTTGTGGTAATGTGGAAGAGTGCAGTGTTGGAGCCTGCGGTCCAATATTAAAATGATATGAATCTGGTACAGGCGTCAGTGGCAGTGCACCCAAATATTGTGCCTTTGGTGGCAGCACGTGCCTTCACACCGTAAGTAACCCCTCTGTGGTATTGTGGAAGAGTGCAGGGTTGGACCCTGCGGTCCAATATTAAAATGATATGAATCTGGTATAGGCGTCAGTGGCAATGCACCCAAATATTGTGCCTTTGGTGGCATCAAGTGCCTTCACACCGAAAGTAACCCCTCTGTGGTATTGTGGAAGACTGCAGGGTTGGACCCTGCAGTCCAATATTAAAATGATATGAATCTGGTATAGGGGTCAGTGGCAGCGCACCCAAATATTGTGCCTTTGGTGGCAGCAATTGCCTTCACACCGTAACCCCTTTTGTGGCATTGTGGAAGAGTGCAGGGTTGGACCCTGCAGTCCAATATTAAAATGATATGAATCTGGTACAGGCATCAGTGCACCCAAATATTGTGCATTTGGTGGCAGCAAGTGCCTTCACACCGTAACCCCTTTGTGGTATTGTGGAAGAGTGCAGGGTTGGACCCTGCGGTCCAATATTAAAATGATATGAATCTGGTACAGGCATCAGTGCACCCAAATATTGTGCATTTGGTGGCAGCAAGTGCCTTCACACCGTAACCCCTTTGTGGTATTGTGGAAGAGTGCAGGGATGGACCCTGCGGTCCAATATTAAAATGATATGAATCTGGTATAGGGGACAGTGGCAGTGCACCCAAATATTGTGCCTTTGGTGGCAGCAAGTGCCATCACACCGAACCCCTTTGTGGTATTGTGGAAGAGTGCAGGGTTGGACCCTGCGGTCCAATATTAAAATGATATGAATCTGGTACAGGCGTCAGTGCACCCAAATATTGTGCCTTTGGTGGCAGCAAGTGCCATCACACCGAACCCCTTTGTGGTATTGTGGAAGAGTGCAGGATTGGACCCTGCGGTCCAATATTAAAATGATATGAATCTGGTACAGGCGTCTGTGCACCCAAATATTGTGCCTTTGGTGGCAGCAAGTGCCATCACACCGAACCCCTTTGTGGTATTGTGGAAGAGTGCAGGGTTGGACCTTGCGGTCCAATATTAAAATTATATAAATCTGGTATAGGGGTCAGTGGCAGCGCACCCAAATATTGTGCCTTTGGTGGCAGCAAGTGCCTTCACACCGTAACCCCTTTTGTGGTATTGTGGAAGAGTGCAGGGTTGGACCCTGCAGTCCAATATTAAAATGATATGAATCTGGTACAGGCATCAGTGCACCCAAATATTGTGCATTTGGTGGCAGCAAGTGCCTTCACACCGTAACCCCTTTGTGGTATTGTGGAAGAGTGCAGGGATGGACCCTGCGGTCCAATATTAAAATGATATGAATCTAGTATAGGCGTCAGTGGCAGCGCACACAAATATTGTGCCTTTGGTGGCAGCAAGTGCCTTCACACCGAAAGTAACCCCTCTGTGGTATTGTGGAAGACTGCAGGGTTGGACCCTGCGGTCCAATATTAAAATAATATGAATCTGGTATAGGGGACAGTGGCAGCGCACCCAAATATTGTGCCTTTGGTGGCAGCAAGTGCCTTCACACCGTAACCCCTTTGTGGTATTGTGGAAGAGTGCAGGGTTGGACCCTGCGGTCCAATATTAAAATGATATGAATCTGGTACAGGAGACAGTGCACCCAAATATTGTGCCTTTGGAGGCAGCAAGTGCCTTCACACCGTAACCCCTTTTGTGGTATTGTGGAAGAGTGCAGTGTTGGACCCTGCGGTCCCATATTAAAATTATATGAATCTAGTATAGGCGTCAGTGGCAGCGCACACAAATATTGTGCCTTTGGTGGCAGCAAGTGCCTTCACACTGTAACCCCTTTGTGGTATTGTGGAAGAGTGCAGGGTTGGACCCTGCAGTCCAATATTAAAATGATATAAATCTGGTACAGGCATCAGTGCACCCAAATATTGTGCATTTGGTGGCAGCAAGTGCCTTCACACCGTAACCCCTTTGTGGTATTGTAGAAGAGTGCAGGGTTGGACCCTGCGGTCCAATATTAAAATGATATGAATCTGGTACAGGCGTCAGTGCACCCAAATATTGTGCCTTTGGTGGCAGCAAGTGCCATCACACCGAACCCCTTTGTGGTATTGTGGAAGAGTGCAGGGTTGGACCCTGCGGTCCAATATTAAAATGATATGAATCTGGTATAGGGGTCAGTGGCAGCGCACCCAAATATTGTGCCTTTGGTGGCAGCAAGTGCCTTCACACCGAACCCCTTTGTGGTATTATGGAAGGGTGTAGGGTTGGACCCTGCGGTCCAATATTAAAATGATATGAATCTGGTACAGGAGACAGTGCACCCAAATATTGTGCCTTTGGAGGCAGCAAGTGCCTTCACACCGTAACCCCTTTTGTGGTATTATGGAAGGGTGTAGGGTTGGACCCTGCGGTCCAATATTAAAATGATATGAATCTGGTACAGGAGACAGTGCACCCAAATATTGTGCCTTTGGAGGCAGCAAGTGCCTTCACACCGTAACCCCTTTTGTGGTATTGTGATAGAGTGCAGTGTTGGACCCTGCGGTCCAATATTAAAATTATATGAATCTAGTATAGGCGTCAGTGGCAGCGCACACAAATATTGTGCCTTTGGTGGCAGCAAGTGCCTTCACACTGTAACCCCTTTGTGGTATTGTGGAAGAGTGCAGGGTTGGACCCTGCAGTCCAATATTAAAATGATATGAATCTGGTACAGGCATCAGTGCACCCAAATATTGTGCATTTGGTGGCAGCAAGTGCCTTCACACCGTAACCCCTTTGTGGTATTGTAGAAGAGTGCAGGGTTGGACCCTGCGGTCCAATATTAAAATGATATGAATCTGGTACCGGCGTCAGTGCACCCAAATATTGTGCCTTTGGTGGCAGCAAGTGCCTTCACACCGTAACCCCTTTGTGGTATTGTGGAAGAGTGCAGGGTTGGACCCTGCGGTCCAATATTAAAATGATATGAATCTGGTACAGGCGTCAGTGCACCCAAATATTGTGCCTTTGGTGGCAGCAAGTGCCATCACACCGAACCCCTTTGTGGTATTGTGGAAGAGTGCAGGGTTGGACCCTGCGGTCCAATATTAAAATGATATGAATCTGGTATAGGGGACAGTGGCAGCGCACCCAAATATTGTGCCTTTGGTGGCAGCAAGTGCCTTCACACCGTAACCCCTTTGTGGTATTGTGGAAGAGTGCAGCGGTGGACCCTGCAGTCCAATATTAAAATTATATGAATCTGGTACAGGCGTCAGTGCACCCAAATATTATGCCTTTGGTGGCAGCAAGTGCCTTCACACCGTAACCCCTCTGTGGTATTGAGGAAGAGTGCAGGGTTGGACCCTGCGGTCCAATATTAAAATGATATGAATCTGGTATAGGCGTCAGTGGCAGTGCACCCAAATATTGTGCCTTTGGTGGCATCAAGTGCCTTTACACCGAAAGTAACCCCTCTGTGGTATTGTGGAAGAGTGCAGGGTTGGACCCTACGGTCCAATATTAAAATGATATGAATCTGGTATAGGCGTCAGTGGCGGCGCACCCAAATATTGTGCCTTTGGTGGCAGCAAGTGCCATCACACCGAACCCCTTTGTGGTATTGTGGAAGAGTGCAGGGTTGGACCCTGCGGTCCAATATTAAAATGATATGAATCTGGTATAGGGGTCAGTGGCAGCGCACCCAAATATTGTGCCTTTGGGGGCAGCAAGTCCCATCACACCGTAACCCCTTTGTGGTATTGTGGAAGAGTGCAGGGTTGGACCCTGCGGTCCAATATTAAAATGATATGAATCTGGTACAGGAGACAGTGCACCCAAATATTGTGCCTTTGGAGGCAGCAAGTGCCTTCACACCGTAACCCCTTTTGTGGTATTGTGATAGAGTGCAGTGTTGGACCCTGCGGTCCAATATTAAAATTATATGAATCTAGTATAGGCGTCAGTGGCAGCGCACACAAATATTGTGCCTTTGGTGGCAGCAAGTGCCTTCACACTGTAACCCCTTTGTGGTATTGTGGAAGAGTGCAGGGTTGGACCCTGCAGTCCAATATTAAAATGATATGAATCTGGTGCAGGCATCAGTGCACCCAAATATTGTGCATTTGGTGGCAGCAAGTGCCTTCACACCGTAACCCCTTTGTGGTATTGTAGAAGAGTGCAGGGTTGGACCCTGCGGTCCAATATTAAAATGATATGAATCTGGTATAGAGGTCAGTGGCAGCGCACCCAAATATTGTGCCTTTGGTGGCAGCAAGTGCCTTCACACCGTAACCCCTTTGTGGTATTGTGGAAGAGTGCAGGGTTGGACCCTGCGGTCCAATATTAAAATGATATGAATCTGGTACAGGCGTCAGTGCACCCAAATATTGTGCCTTTGGTGGCAGCAAGTGCCATCACACCGAACCCCTTTGTGGTATTGTGGAAGAGTGCAGGGTTGGACCCTGCGGTCCAATATTAAAATGATATGAATCTGGTACAGGCGTCTGTGCACCCAAATATTGTGCCTTTGGTGGCAGCAAGTGCCATCACACCGAACCCCTTTGTGGTATTGTGGAAGAGTGCAGGGTTGGACCCTGCGGTCCAATATTAAAATGATATAAATCTGGTATAGGGGTCAGTGGCAGCGCACCCAAATATTGTGCCTTTGGTGGCAGCAAGTGCCTTCACACCGTAACCCCTTTTGTGGTATTGTGGAAGAGTGCAGGGTTGGACCCTGCAGTCCAATATTAAAATGATATGAATCTGGTACAAGCATCAGTGCACCCAAATATTGTGCATTTGGTGGCAGCAAGTGCCTTCACACCGTAACCCCTTTGTGGTATTGTGGAAGAGTGCAGGGATGGACCCTGCGGTCCAATATTAAAATGATATGAATCTGGTATAGGGGACAGTGGCAGTGCACCCAAATATTGTGCCTTTGGTGGCAGCAAGTGCCATCACACCGAACCCCTTTGTGGTATTGTGGAAGAGTGCAGGGTTGGACCCTGCGGTCCAATATTAAAATGATATGAATCTGGTACAGGCGTCAGTGCACCCAAATATTGTGCCTTTGGTGGCAGCAAGTGCCATCACACCAAACCCCTTTGTGGTATTGTGGAAGAGTGCAGGGTTGGACCCTGCGGTCCAATATTAAAATGATATGAATCTGGTATAGGGGACAGTGGCAGCGCACCCAAATATTGTGCCTTTGGTGGCAGCAAGTGCCTTCACACCGTAACCCCTTTGTGGTATTGTGGAAGAGTGCAGGGTTGGACCCTACTGTCCAATATTAAAATGATATGAATCTGGTACAGGAGACAGTGCACCCAAATATTGTGCCTTTGGAGGCAGCAAGTGCCTTCACACCGTAACCCCTTTTGTGGTATTGTGGAAGAGTGCAGTGTTGGACCCTGCGGTCCAATATTAAAATTATATGAATCTAGTATAGGCGTCAGTGGCAGCGCACACAAATATTGTGCCTTTGGTGGCAGCAAGTGCCTTCACACCGAAAGTAACCCCTCTGTGGTATTGTGGAAGACTGCAGGGTTGGACCCTGCGGTCCAATATTAAAATGATATGAATCTGGTATAGGGGACAGTGCACCCAAATATTGTGCCTTTGGTGGCAGCAAGTGCCATCACACCGAACCCCTTTGTGGTATTGTGGATGAGTGCAGGGTTGGACCCTGCGGTCCAATATTAAAATGATATGAATCTGGTATAGGGGACAGTGGCAGTGCACCCAAATATTGTGCCTTTGGTGGCAGCAAGTGCCTTCACACCGTAACCCCTTTGTGGTATTGTGGAAGAGTGCAGGGTTGGACCCTGCGGTCCAATATTAAAATGATATGAATCTGGTACAGGCGTCAGTGCACCCAAATATTGTGCCTTTGGTGGCAGCAAGTGCCTTCAAACCGTAACCCCTTTGTGGAAGAGTGCAGTGGTGGAAGTTTTGGGAATGAAGAAGAGATCCCCGATCTATTCAGTTATGTCAGCATCAGGGGATTGATAGCTGCTGATCCAGGACTGATTCATTTTTATAAATATCAGCCTGTCTACAGAGTTGGTGGACAGACACACTCTTTTGTCTGTGACAAAACCTCCAGCAGCACTGAACGTCCTTTCAGAAAGCACGCTGGATGAAGGGCAACCTAGTAGCTGCATAGCATATTGGCTAAGTTCTGGCCAGTGATCCAATCTCAACACCCAGTAAGCCAGTGGATCATCTGCTGTAATGGTATCCAGGTCTGCCCTTGCCCCTAGGTAGTCCTGCACCATATGGTGAAGACGCTGGCAATGGGTGCCTACATTTGACGTCCCTGGGCGTCGTGGACTAAAAAAATTTAAAAAAGGCATCAGTAAAGCAGCCCGGCATTCACCGCTCTTCCTCTGATCATCCGCAGCCTCAGAAGCACCTGTGTTATCACTTGGTAACCTGCCAGTGCCTGGAAAGGTGTTACACAAGCGTCGCTTTAGAGCGTACTCAAGTTGTTTCATCCTGTCCTCCCTCTGTGCGGGCAGGATGAGCTCTGCAACTTTACCCTTGTATTGTGGATCAAAAAGGCTTGCCAACCAGTAATGATCCCTCTCCTTGATAGCACGATTCCTGGGGTCCTTTAGCAGGCTTTGCAGGATAAGGGAGCCCATGCATCGTCGGTTGGAGGTGGCATTAGCTTCCGAGTCTTCCTGGTCAATGAGGATGACCGCCATCGTGCACTTCCTCCTCCCAGCCACGTACTAGTCCTTGGGTTTCTGGACACACAAAACCCTCCCTTGAGGAATCCCCACCTTCAATGCCCCCACTGCTTAAATATTCCTCATCCTCCTCCTGTCTGATCTGAGGACCCGCGGGAATGCTGTCTGCGTAAAGACTGGGGCCTTGAGAGCTAGGGAAGGCCTCCTCTTCCTCACGCTGCTCTGCCTCTAGTGCCACATCTATAATTCCCCAGCAGGAACACTAAAGGAATTGTGTCACTGATGCATGAACTGTCCCTGCTCACCATCCTCGTTGCCTCCTCAAATGGTGATAGTACAGTGCATGCATCCTTGGTCATCAGCCACTGCGGAGGGGAAAAACCAAGTTGACCTGAACCTGTCCTTGTGCCATTCTCACACAGGTACTCATTGATGGCCCTCTGCTGCTTGTGCAGACGCTGCAGCATTGCTAATGTCGAGTTCCACCTGGTGGGCATGTCACAGATCAGACGGTTTGTGGGAAGGTGGAATTCTCTTTGAATTTCTGCCAGGCGAACACTTGCTGGGAATGACCGTCTGAAGTGGCTGCAGACTTTTCTGGCCTGGCTGAGAAGCTGTGCCAGCCCTGGGTACCTGGTTAGGAAACGCTGTACCACCAGATTTAGGACGTGTGCTAAGCATGGTACATGCATCAACTTACCCTGGCGTAGGGCAGAGAGAAGGTTGCTGCCATTATCACAGACGACCATTCCCAGCTGAAGCTGGCATGGTGTTAACCATCTTTGCACCTGCCCCTGCAGAGCTGACAGAATTTCTGGCCCGGTGTGGCTCCTGTCCCCTAAACAAACCAGCTCAAGCACAGTATGGTATCTTTTTGCCTGAGCCATTGCGTAGCCCCTGCCACGCGTTGGTTTAACTGCCACTTCACCAGAGACAGAGAAGGAGGAGGAGGAGGAGGAAGAGGTGGTGGAGCAGACAGACCTCATACAAGCAGCTTTCTGGAGGAGTGGTGGATGAACAAGCTCCAGCACAGAGCCCGTCCAGGTTCCCTCCCAGCTGCAATCAGAGTTACCCAGTGTGCCATGAAGGAAATGTAACGGCCCTGTCCATGCTTGCTGGACCACGTGTCTAAAGTCATGTGCACCTTGCTGCTGACTGCCTTTCCCAATGACTCCATAACATTGTCTTCCACGTGCTGGTATAGTGCTGGAATGGCCTTCCGTGAAAAGAAATGGCATTTTGGAACCTGCCACTGTGGTACAGCACATTCAGCAAATTCACGGAAGGAAGCAGAGTCCACCATAGAAACATAGAAAAATGTCAGCAGATAAGAACCTTTCGGCCCATCTAGTCTGCCCAATTACATGGATACTTTACCTGGATTTATCCAGGTTGTTTAGGATAGCCTTATGCCTATCCCATGCTTGCTTAAATTCAATTACTGTTTTGGTCTCTACCACTTCAACTGGAAGGCTGTTCCATGTATCCACCACCCTCTGTAAAATAATGCTTCCTGATGTTACTTTTAAACCTTTGCCCCTCTAATCTAAGACTATGTCCTCTTGTTTTGCTACTTTGTTTCCGTTTAAATATACTCCCTTCCTCTACCTTGTGGATTCCCTTTACGTATTTAAATGTTTCTATCATATCACCTCTGTCTCGTCTTTTTTCCAAGCTGTACATGTTAAGATCATTAAGCCTTTCCTGGTAACTTTTCTCCTTCAAGCCATACACCATTTTAGTAGCCCTTCTCTGAACTCTCTCTAAGATGTCTATATCCTTCTGGAGATACGGTCTCCAGTACTGCACACAGTACTCCAAGTGAGGTCTCACCAGTGCTCTGTACAGTGGCATGAGCACTTCCCTTTTCCTACTGCTAATACCTCTCCCTACAAAACCAAGCATTCTGCTAGCATTTCCTGCTGCTCTATTACATTGACTACTTACCCTTAGATCCTCTGAAATAATAACCCCCTAAATCCCTTTCCTCAGATGTTGAGGTTAGGACTGTATCAAATAGTCTATATTCAGCCCTTGGGTTTTTACGTCCCAGGTGCATTATCTTGCACTTATCCACATTAAAACTCAATTGCCACAGCTCCGACCATTTTTTTAGTTTACCTAAATCATTTGTCATTTGGCTGATCTCTCCAGGAACGTCAACACCAGCTGGAAAGGCAGCAGCTGTAATGCGAGTAATTTTGCTAAGCTGGCATTTAGAGGCTGTGCTTGGGGATGGTTAGGACTATATTTTTTCTTACGCTGGAGCAGCTGGGGTAACGTAATCTGACTGCGTAAATCTTCAGCTGATGGGATGCTGTCACATTCTGAGGAAGGACCTGGTACACTCATTACTGTAGCATCATCCCTGTCAGTGGAGGTTGTAGGCAATGACATGGCAGGACATATAGTGGGGGTAGAGACAGATGAGGAGGAGGAGGACCTATGCAAAGTGTTGTGCCAACGGGATGCGTGGCAGGTGGTCATATGTCGCCTCAAGCACGTGGTACCCAAGCGTGGGTTGTCTTTCCCACGCTTGATCCTCATCTGACAGAGATTACAAATAGCAACAGTGCGGTCTGCTGCACATTTCTTAAAGAACTCCCAGACAGCAGACTTCCTGTACATGTGTTTTGAGACAACAGCACTCTGCACCTGAGCAGCTGTGACTTCTGATGCCTTGGACTGGCTACGGTTGCTCATAGAGGACGTTCTGCCTCGTTTTTGTTATGCCTCCTCCCTTGACTCCTCTGTTCGATCAGACACCCAGGTGGAGTCAGTGACCTCATCATCATCATCACCCCCTATCTCCTCGTCACTGGAGCCAACTCGGCATTATGCTTTAGGCTAGGGTCAGACGAAAGCAGTTTTAACGTGCGTTTAGACGCACGAAATCACGGCCGTGCTAGCAGCAAATGACGTCCAATGCCGGGGAACACACGAAGTATGGCCGCACGAAAGTTCATCCGCGCAACGCAAGTGGCAAACGAACGCATTTTTTCTAGAACGTCAAACCTCTAGTACGGACGTACAGAGTGCGCTGCGTCCGCTAGAGGCGTGTGTGCGTGATTGGGAGACGTCAGACACTGCTAATGTCCGGCCAACATAACGTCCAGACACAAAAAGTGTTTTATTGATGATCCGTACAAAATCACGGACGAAGAGGCGCATCGTATGACTGCTATTGCGTATTCCGTGAAAAAATGCGTCCATTCGTTCGAACACACTTTTTCACAGACAACGCGAAAAATGCGTTAGTCTGACCCTAGCCTTAGCTGCTGGGGGAACATGAGTGCCAGTTATTTGTGTGTCACTGGCATCCCCTCCCTCTAGTTTGATTATACTCCCTTCCTCAACCTCAGAGTTTGAATCAAAGCACTGGAGTTGCTGCGCATCCTTAAGCAGCATGTCACTGTCATTGTAGTCATACAATTCAGCTGACTCCTCCGTGTATGGTGGGGAGGCTACGGCAGGAGTAGCTGTGGGCATGTAGGCTGCATTAGATGCTTTGGCAGCTGAGGTGGACTGTAAAGCACTAGAAGCCTGGCTGGCAGAGGACTCGGAGGATGAGGATGGCCTGGTTAGCCAATCCACCAAATCCTCTGTATGTTGCTGCTGCTTAAGACAGCCAGCACCAGTTAGAAAGGACAAGCGTCCCCCTGCAGAGGATGCACCACGTCCATGACAACCAGAGGCACAGCCTCCCGACACAGAGGCTGCTTGCCCTCTTATCTGTGTCTGGGAGCGTCTGCCTGTTCTTTTTGGTCTTTCTGACATGGTGAGTGATATATAGAATAAAGATATACAGAACTCTGATTCAACTCTCTTATAAAAATTGGAGATATGCAGAACTCTGATTCAACGGTGTTATCTAGATTAAAGATTTCCAGAACTCCGGTATAACTCAGTGAGACACCCTGATAGCTGGCAGCCAGTGACAAGACACAGATTAAAATTCGCAGAAATCTGCTACAAGTCTGTGAGACCCCCTGATAGGACCCCCTGATAGCTGGCAACAGTGACAAGACACAGATTACAATTCCCAGAAATCTCCTGTAAATCAGTGAGACCCCCTGATGGGTGGCAGTGACAAGACACAGATTACAATTCCCAGATATCTGCTAGAAGTATGTGGGACCCCCTGATAGCTGGCAGTGAGAAGACACAGATTACAATTCCCAGGAACCTCCTATAAATCAGTGAGACCCCCTGATGGGTGGCAGTGACAAGACACAAATTACAATTCCCAGGAACCTCCTATAAATCAGTGAGACCCCCTGATGGGTGGCAGTGACAAGACACAAATTAAAATTCCCAGATATCTGCTAGAAGTGAGACCCCCCCTCCATAGCTGCTGGCAGTGAGAACACACAGATTACAACAATTCCCAGATATCTTGTAGAAGTGAGACCCCCCCCAATAGCTGCTGGCAGTGAAAACACACAGATTACAACAATTCCCAGATATCTTGTAGAAGTGAGACCCCCCCAATAACTGCTGGCAGTGAGAACACACAGATTATAACAATCCCCATATATCAATTCCCAGATATCTTGTATCCTGGCACTGAGAAGACACACTAACAGAACAATCTCCTCTCAAAAAACACATGCTGGGGCTGTGTGAAGCCTTATAAAGTGTGCTTTGGGAGTTAGCTCTGTGAGCCCATGATTGGGCAAAATTTGAGTCTGAGCCATGATTGGCATAGTCTTGCACCTGACCTGTGGTCAGGTGCAAGGCTGTAGCCAATTACGAGCTTCAGGCCAGTGGAAACGTGCATTGTGGTCCATTGTGGTGCATTGTGGGCAACATGCGGCGAACACGCGGAAATGCTCGGAGTTCGGCAAATAGCCGAACGGCCGATTTTGGATGCGAACTCCGAACAGATCGAACCGAACAGCTCATCCCTACTCAGGATAGCCGAATGGCCAGGAAAGGTAACCGTACGCTTAATTTCACTGTTCGGTTACCTTTCGGGGCAAGATCGGCTCTCTTTGAATAACCCTGATAATGAATATCAGACATTGACAGAAACCATGACACACACTGAGACATTGACAGGCACCAAGACACTGACAAAGAGATACAGACACTAGAAGAAACAGACATTGGCAATAAACACTGACAGACACACAGTGAAAGAAACACACAGGCAATGACAAATATTCTGACAATGAAGCAAAGACAACTAAAGACACTGCCAGATACTATATTGTGACGAGGTCTTGGGACTGTCGGCAGCTGCCGTTCCCCCACGCTGTTGTCTTCCTGCAAAGACGTGACCATGTTGGCGGGCAGCGTCTTAGCGGGCAGCGGTGGGAGAGAGTGAGCTCATAGCTGGGAGGAGGTGTTGCGTGAAGCTGCAAACAGGGACAAATAAACTAGACCTGAGCCGCACTGAGGATCTTTGGGTTGTGTCGGAGAAGACTTCACGCAGTGCTGCCATCAATATTTTTTGATAAATTCTTGGTTATACAATGAATGTGACTGTGGACAAAAATCTGTGTTGTTGTGACATCGCCTAAGCTTAACAAACCAGGCCACGTCGGTAATCAAATCTCAAGGCAGTACAACAAGGTTGTGTTAGTGTGTGACATTTTTTGGCCAGGCAGGAAGTGTAGAATGTGCACAGTCACATTCATGGCCACAAATAGGTTGACAAATTTATGACAAAGGGTCCATAGAAATGTCAATACATTTATGTACATATAATTTTAACAGTGTGGAAACCAAGCAATACATATTAACTTATTAAGTAAGGAAAAGCAACGCACACAAACAGGAAAATATAGAAAAAATAGAAAATTTATTTACAACATGGGGAAGGGAAGGGAACATGCCAAGGATGGCAATCTGCCCAACAGTTACTGGCATTTGAAGAGATGTTGGAGCTGGTCCGCATCTTTGCTTTACAAAGATTATGACTGCCGTAAGGGCCCTTACGGCAGGAAGAATAACACCCGCAAGGATCGTATCCTTGACAAGCTACGCACCACCATCTTGGAGCTGTTCGGGAAGGACCAGCTCCGAAAACGCTGGTCCGACCTCAAGGCATGCGAGCAGGAGCAGCTGAGGCACATTCCGGTTACATTCGGGAGGAGGCTGCCACTGGTCTCACTGCCGCTCCAGGATGTCAGAGGCATTGCTTATGTGCTCCCGCAGTTCCTGGATGGCGTCGATGGTGGTTACAGCCACGCGTAGCTCGCCGATCGCCTCCCGATTTATTATCCTGACACTGGACCTGTCCGGTCTGGCTTCTCCTTCTATATATCCAATAAATGAAAGAAGGAAAATACAGTAAGTAAAGCAGGTTTCTATTTTTGACTGAAAGTCTTCAAAAAATATAACAGTAGTATATACCAGTGCTGGCGGCCTCCTCCTGCTCCTCCTCTTCCTCCTCCTGCTCCTCTTGTGCTATACATAAAAAAATTAAATTAAAATACAGTAAACAAAAAATGTTTCTGTTTTTGACCAAAAGTCGTTGCAAAATAAAACAGTATATACCAGCGCTGGTGGTCGCCCGTGGCTCCTCCTCCACTGGAGCACTGGTGCCCACCGGGGCAGATGCTGCCTTCTTCCGATCTTCTGCCAAATCCAAAAAATAACACGTAAATAATGCAGACTGGAAAAAATGGTATATCTATACAATATATTGCCGAAAGTATTGCGACACCCCTCCACTACCTACTAGCACTACCAGCTTGACACACCACTACTCCCATCTCATAGTTCTAAAGTCACAAAATATTTATTTATTTCCTCTGCACATAGACATATGTTACCGTTCAATTATATATTTTTTTCAGAAGTAAACATTACGTTTATTCAATAAAAACTATTATTTGTGTTGTGTGCGTACAAAACGCATTGTGCTGACTGCTTTTAGTTATTTTATAGAAGGCCTCAGCCTCAGTTTCACTTTCAGTTTCTGCTAATAAAACTGGATATTGCAGAAACAACAGAATCCGCCATTTTCTTTTGAAATTTGCATCTAAAGCATTCAATAATGACACTGCTGCAGCAAACTGAATTGCTGCGCTGCAACAATTCAGCAGCTGCTGAGGATGTATTGAAGGCGGCTCTGTTTGGATGCACTTTCAGAACAACTACATGTCCCATCCTACCACTTAGCAGAGATGCAGAGATTTTTGTTGATGCGCAGGTGGGAACCAATATTGGGCAAGCTGCGGGTCATCTCGTATGCATCACTCAATCAGAACAACCCCCCCCAGCAGACTACAGACTACACACAGTGCCAAAAGAAATCCAGCATTGTAATTTCATCTACATACATCAAATGTCACAATTTTCACGAATCCGTAAAATCACAAAAAGGAAGAGCTATGGCAAAAATGCATGTATGACGAGTCGTGAAAACGCAAAGCTATACACAATCACATTGCATGAAAAAAGGACTAGATAAATCAAGGTATTTCTGTGCACATTAGCACATGCAAGCACATTATTATTATTATACAGGATTTATATAGCACCAACAGTTTGCGCAGCGCTTTACAATATAACATGACACTTACGTTTGGCTATGACACACCGGATGTGCCTCAGCTGCTCCTGCTCGCGCGTCTTGAGGTCGGACCAGCGTTTTCGGAGCTGGTCCTTCGTCCGGTCTTTCCCTAATAATTCCGCGATGGTGGTGCGTAGCTTATCTAGGATACGGTTCTTGCGTGCGTTATTCTTTCTGCCGTAAGGGCCCTTACGACAGTCATAATCTTTAAGATCAAAGATGCGGACCAGCTCCAACATCTCGTCAAATGCCACGTTGCTGGCCCGCTTCTTCCTGGGTGTCTCTGGGGTGGAAGCAGATGAGGAGGTGTCCGAATGGGACTCTCTGTCTCTTCCTTCAGCCATGATAAATAATTGCAAAATTTTTTGGCAATTGTCAAAACTCTCTACAAAAATGGCTCAATAAAGTTACGACATCCGCGACCCGCGGACGAATCGGATCCGACCCGATTACGAATTTTCGTATCGACAGAATTATCGGATCATTGGAAACAAAAAAAACAAGTGATATAACCGGTAATAGTTAAATATACGATGTCCAGAATTACCGAAATGGAACCAAAATCACGAATGGAACCGAAATCATGAATAGAGCGAAAATAAATTTCGATTTGACACATTTCAAGTCCATTCGAAAATTCTGAAAATATTTCGTTTCGGCTCGGAAAACTTTTCGGATCTGCCATTTTCGGAGCTAAAAATTTTCGGAAAATCGGCCGCATCCGAAAACACGAATCGGGAAATTTCGTGGAAATTCCGAAACCCGAAACGCACATCCCTAGTGACAGCCTGGAGTCTACGCAGGTTGAACAACTTCCTTTCCCATCGGTCCTGTATCTCAGGCTAACTCCCAAGGAAGTGTTCTGGAAGGTTTCAGACAGCATAGCTGAAAACATTATGCTAAACAGGGTTGGTGCCAACACACAGCCTTGCTTGATGCCGTTTGTAACGTGAAAGGCCTCTGAAGCTTCTCCATCGTCCAGTACACAAGCCGTCATGCCGTCGTGGAACTGACGTACCATTAAGATGAATCTATCAGGGCACCCAAACTTCGACATGATGCGCCACAGACCTTCGCGACTAACGGTGTCAAAAGCCTTGGTGAGATCTATAAAGGTGGTATACAATTCACGATTCTGCTCTTGACACTTCTCTTGGAGCTGTCGGGCTGCGAAGATCATGTCCACAGTGCCTCGCTCTTTACGGAAGCCGCACTGTGTCTCTGGTAATAAACCCTGTTCCAGGTGGTCAGTCAGGCGGTTCAGCAAAACTCATGCAAGGATCTTGCCTGCGATGGAAAGCAGTGATATTCCTCTATGATTATCGCAGACTCGTCGATTCCCTTTTCTCTTATAGAGATGTACGATGGACGCATCTTTAAATTCCTGAGGAAGAGATCCTTGATTCCAGAAAGACTGGAACAGCAGAGTGAGTTTATCGACAAGCACTTTACCGCCATCCTTGTACACTTCCGCTGGAATCGCATCAGATCCTGGGGCCTTGCCACTGGACAGCTGGCTGATGGCCTGTTGGGTTTCAGTATTTGTTGGTGGGGCGTCCAGGCTGTGGTTGATATCCACCTGAGGTATTCTGTTGATCGCCTCGTTGTTAATGGAAGATGACCGGTTCAGTACAAATTGGAAGTGTTCAGCCCACCACTGTAGGATCCGTGTCTTCTCAGTAATGAGAGTTACGCCATCTAAGTCTAACAGAGGGATGCTCCCTGATGGTTGAGGTCCATACAAGGATCTGAGGGCTTCGTAAAACCGTTTGGCATCGTTTCTATCAGCTAATTTCTGAATTTCATCTGGTTTGGCACTCAGCCAAGAGTCCTGCATCTTAGGAAGCTTGCTCTGTACGGTCCTGCAAGTGTTGTTGAAGGCATTTTTCTTGGCTATTGATGATGGGTCGTTCTGATAAGCACGATGAAGGCAGTGCTTCTCAGCAAGTAGGGCCTTGATCTCATCATCATTTTCGTCAAACCAGTCCTGCTGCTTCCTGTGTGAGGGTCCAAGAACCTTTAGTGCAGAAGAGTGCACACGATCCCGGAAACTTTCCCAATCCTTCTCAGCATTTCCTTGTAATTGCAGCTCTGAGAGTTGGTTGTCAAGATCTTCTGCTAGTGAGGTTGCTGTATTGGGGTTCCTCAGTTTACTGATGTTAATCCGTTTCATTGGGGTTTCATTGGGGTGTATGGGGTGTACAGGGAGGGGTAGCACCTCTGGTGTAGGGCTGGTCGTGTCCTTTTAGGACAGCTCGTTCACCTTTGGTCCCCACCTGTCGCTCAGCTCTCACCTGTGGCTCCTAGTAGCTGTAGCATGCACAGCGGCCACACCCGGGGCAACAGCTTCGACAGGCTGGCTAAACCAGGTAGAGAGTAGCCGTTGGGTCATCGACCTTCGGTGAGATAGGGACTTGTCTATCCCGAGCATGTGAAGACAGATTCCGGCGGATTGAATGGATGACCCTACTAGAATAGGTCAACGGTGATGAAGGCGGTCCCTGCAAGTGATGTGGTATGCTAAGAGCATGGCAAGACACGAATAGTGATGAGCCGAACACGTCCGAGTTCGGGTTCGTATTCAAACCCGAACTTTCCAAATGCTAGATATTTGCCATAAAAGGTGTATGGGGGTCCGGGTAGTGCCCTGGGGGACAGGAAACAAGGACAAAAAGTAAAAAAAAAAACGTTTTTAAAGGGACAGTGAGTTTTCCATGAAATAAGGGTTAAAAATAAAAACGAAAAATTCCTTCAAATATCGTGCCTAGGAGATCCCCAAAACCTGCCCATGAAGTAGCGGATTTCTAGGATGTATAGAAACACTTAAAAACAAAAAACATACGTTTCAAATGACGGTAAATGCTTTTCCTTTAATCTATCCATAAACAACTGCTTGGGGCGGCAGTCTGTATGAAAAGAGGAGACATTTTCGGACACGTAGAAAAAGTTTAATGATTTTTTGGCTAAATTATTGTGAAACCTATGCAGGCTTTGGATGAAAGTAACAATAGGTAATTTAAAATTGGGCCTTTAGCGTCGGCAACAGTGCCGTCACACGTAACCCCTCTGAGGATATGAATCTGATACAGGCATCATTGGCAGTGCACCCAAATATTGTGCTTTTGGTGCCAGGCCAGCATGTACTATCATACAGTAACCCCTCTGTAGTATTGTGGAAGAATGCAGGGGTGGACCATGTGGTCCTATATTAAAAAGATATGCATCTGTTAAAGGCGTCAGTGCACCCAGATATTGTGCTTTTGGTGCCAGGCCAGCAAGTACTATCATACAGTAACCCCTCTGTAGTATTGTGGAAGAATGCAGGGGTGAACCTTGCGGTCCTATATTAAAAAGATATGATTCTGGTCAAGGCGTCAGTGCACCCAGATATTGTGCCTTTGGTACAAGACTGCCAGGCCAGCAAGTATCATCATACAGTAACCCCTCTGTAGTATTGTGGAAGAATGCAGGGGTGGACCATGTGGTCCTATATTAAAAAGATATGCATCTGTTAAAGGCGTCAGTGCACCCAGATATTGTGCGTTTGGTGCCAGGCCAGCAAGTACTATCATACAGTAACACCTCTGTAGTATTGTGGAAGAGTGCAGGGTTGGACCCTGCGGTTCAAAAAATTTAAATGTTATAAATCTGGCACAGGCGTCATTGCAGCCAAATATTGTGCCTTTCATGGCAGCAAGTGCATTCACACTGTAACCCTTTTGTGGTATTGTGGAAGAGTTCAGTGCTGGAGGTTTTGTGAATGGAGAAGACATCCCCGATCTATTCCGTTACGTCAGCATCAGGGGATTGATAGCTGCTGATCCAGGACTGATTAATTTTTATAAATGTCAGCCGGTCTACAGAGTCGGTGGACAGACGCACTCTTTTGTCTGTGACAAAACCTCCAGCGGCACTGAACGTCCTTTCAGAAAGCACGCTGGATGAAGGGCAACCTAGTAGCTGCATAGCATATTGGCTAAATTCTGGCCAGTGATCCAATCTCAAGACCCAGTAAGCCAGTGGATCATCTGCTGGAAAGGTATCCAGGTCTGCCCTTGCCCCTAGGTAGTCCTGCACCATATGGTGAAGACGCTGGCAATGGGTACCTACATTTGACGTCCCTGGGCGTCGTGGACTAAAGATTTAAAAATGCATCAGTCAAGCGGCCCTGGCCTTCACCACTATTCCTCTCATCATTCGCAGCCTCAGAAGCACGTGTGTCATCACTTGGTAACCTACCAGTGCCTGGAAAGGTGTTACACAAGTGTCGCTTTAGATCGTCCTCAAGTTTTTTCATCATATGCTCCCTCTGTGCGGGCAGGATGAGCTCTGCAACTTTACCCTTGTATCGTGGATCAAGAAGGGTTGCCAACCAGTAATGATCCCTCTCCTTGATAGCACGAATCCTGGGGTCCTTTAGCAGGCTTTGCATTATTAGGGAGCCCATGTAGCGTAGGTTGGAGGTGGCATTAGCTTCCGAGTCTTCCTGGTCAATGAGGATGACCCCATCGTGCACTTCCTCCTCCCAGCCACGCACTAGCCCTTGTGTTTCTGGGCACACGAAGCCCTCCCTTGAGGAATCCCCACCTTCAATGCCCCCACTACTTAAATATTCTGCCTCCTCCTCATCCTCCTCCTGTCTGATCTGAGTAGGACCCGCTGGAATGCTGTCTGCGGAAAGACTGGGGCCTTGAGAGCTAGGGAAGGCCTCCTCTTCCTCCCACTGCTCTGCCTCTAGAGCCACATCTATAATTCCCCACAGAGTGTGCTCCAGCAGGAACACTAAAGGAATTGTGTCACTGATGCATGCACTGTCCCTGCTCACCATCCTCGTTGCCAGGAACAGTGCATGCATCCTTGATCATCAGCCACTGCGGGGGAAAAAAAAACAAGTTGACCTGAACCTGTCCTTGTTCCATTCTCACACAGGTACTCGTTGATGGCCCTCTGCTGCTTGTGCAGACGCTGCAGCATTGCTAATGTTGAGTTCCACCTGGTGGGCATGTCACAGATCAGACGGTTTGTGGGAAGGTGGAATTCTCTTTGAATTTCTGCCAGGCGAACACTTGCTGGGAATGATCGTCTGAAGTGGCTGCAGACTTTTCTGGCCTGGCTGAGAAGCTCTGGCAGCCCTGGGTACTTGGTTAGGAAACGATGTACCACTAGATTTAGGACGTGTGCTAGGCATGGTACATGTGTCAATTTACCTTTGCGTAGGGTGGAGAGAAGGTTGCTGCCATGATCACAGATGATCATTCCCAGCTGAAGCTGGTGTGGTGTTAACCATCTCTGCACCTGGCCCTGCAGAGCTGACAGAATTTCTGGCCCGGTGTGGCTCCTGTCCCCTAAACAAACCAGCTCAAGCACAGTATGGCATCTTTTTGCTTGAGCAGGTAGACCCTGTCAGGCATCGGTTTAACTGCCACTTCGCCACATGCACATGCACCTTGTTGCTGACTGCCTTTCCCAATGACTGGATAACATTGTCTTCCACGTGCTGGTATAGTGCTGGAATGGCCTTGCGTGAAAAGTAATGGCGTTTTGGAACCTGCCACTGTGATACAGCATATTCAGCAAATTCACGGAAGGGAGCAGAGTCCACCAGCTGAAAAGGCAGCAGCTGCAATGCGAGTAATTTTTTTTCTTACGCTGCAGCAGCTGCGGCAACGTAATCTGACTGCGTAAATCTTCAACTGCTGGGATGATGTCACATTGTGAGGAAGGACCTTGGTACATCCATTACTGTAGCATCATCCCTGTCAGTGGAGGTTGTAGGCAATGACATGGCAGGACATACAGTAGGGGTAGAGACAGATGAGGAGGAGGACCTATGCAAAGTTTTGCGCCAACGGGATGTGTGGCAGGAGGTCATATGTCGCCTCAAGCACGTGGTACCCAAGTGTCCGGTGTCTATCCCACGCTTCAGCCTCATCTGACATAGATTACAAATAGCAACAGTGGGGTCTGCTGCACATTTCTTAAAGAACTCCCAGCAGACAGCAGAGTTCCTGCGTGTGTGCTTTGAGACAACAGCACTCTGCTCCGGAGCAGCTCTGACATGTGATGCCTTGGACTGGCTAGTGCTACGGTTGGTCATAGAGGATGTTGTGCCTTGTGTTTGCTGTGCCTCCTCCTCCTCCCCCTCTTCCTCACTTGATTCCTCTGTTCGATCAGGCACCCAGGTGGAGTCAGTGACCTCATCATCATTGTCATCATCATCCCCTATCTCCTCGTCACTGGAGCCAACTTGGCAGTACGCTGCAGCTGCTGGGGCAACATGAGTGCCAGCTATTTGTGTGTCATCACTGGCACACTCTTCCTCTAGGTTGATTATACTCCCTTCCTCAACCTCAGAGATTGAATCAGAGCACTGTACTTGCTGCGCATCCTCAAGCAGCATGTCACTGTCATTGTAGTCAAACAATTCAGCTGACTCCTCCGTGTGTGATAGCGAGGCTATGGCAGGAGTAGCCGTGGACATGAAGGCTGCATTAGATGCTTTGTCAGCTGAGGTGGACTGTAAAGCACTAGAAGCCTGGCTGGCAGAGGACTCGGAGGATGAGGATGGCCTGGTTAGCCAATCCACCAAATCCTCTGTATGTTGCTGCTGCTTAAGACGGCTAGCACCAGTTAGAAAGGACAAGCGTGCCCCTGCAGAGGATGCACCACATCCACCACGACCAGAGGCACAGCCTCCCGACACAGGGGCTGCTTGCCCTCTTATCTGTGTCTGGGAGCGTCTGCCTGTCCTTTTTTGTTCTTTCAGACATGGTGAGTGATATATAGATTAATATATACAGAACTCTTCTTCAACTCTGGTATAAAGATTAAAGATTTAAAGAACTCTGGTATAACTCAGTGAGACACCCTGATAGCTGGCAGCCAGTGACAAGACACAGATTACAAGTCTCAGACACCTCCTATAAATCAATGAGACCCCCTGATGGGTGGCAGTGAGAAGCCACAGATTACAAGTCTCAGAAACCTCTTATAAATCAGTGAGACCCCTTGATGGGTGGCAGTGAAACCTCCTATAAATCAGTGAGACCCCTTGATGGGTGGCAGTGAGAAGCCACAGATTACAAATCTCAGAAACCTCTTATAAATCAGTGAGACCCCTTGATGGTTGGCAGTGAAACCTCCTATAAATCAGTGAGACCCCTTGATGGGTGGCAGTGAAACCTCCTATATATCAGTGAGACCCCTGATGGGTGGCAGCCAGTGAGAACACACGGATTATAACAGTTCCCAAATATTTTGTAGAAATTAGTGACCCCCCAAAATACTTGCTGGCAGTGACAAGAGACAGATCACCTCAATTCCCAGATATTTTGTAAAAATTAGTGACCCCCCCCCCAAATACTGCGTGGTACTGGCTGTGTGACAAGAGACAGATCACCTCAATTCACAAATGTTTTAAAGAAATTTGTAACCCCCAAAATACTTGCTGGCACAGTGACAAGACACAGAAGATCACCTCAATTCACAAATGTTTTAAAGAAATTTGTAACCCCCAAAATACTTGCTGGCACAGTGACAGGACACACATCACCTAAATTCCCAGATATTTGGTAGAAATGAGACCCCCCCAGTAGCGTGGCAGACCGGCAGTAAGAACACAGAACAGCAATCTCCTATGAAATCTCCTCTCAAATGCGTGCTGAAGCTATGCGTGGAAACCTTATATAGTGTGCTGCGGGACTTAGCTCTGTGAGCCCATGATTGGGCAAAATTTGCCCAATCAGGACTCTGAGCCGTGATTGGCATACTGTTGAACCTGTCTTGCACCAGACCTGTGGTCAGGTGCAAGGCTGTAGCCAATTACGAGCTTCAGGCCAGTGGGAAAGTGCATTGTGGGCCATTGTGATGCATTGTGGTCGAACTTGCTCCGAACACCCGGAAATGTTCGGAGTTCGCGATCTAACCGATCAGGCTAAGTTCGGCCCGAACTCCGAACCGTCCGAACCGAAAAGCTCATCCCTAGACACGAAAGGCGCCCTGGTCAACCACTGCACCCAGCCCATCTCCAACTGTCTCGGCTCTTGTCCTGCCATTGGAGCAAGGGGGAATCTGGGAAGAGAGAGTGAGACTGACTATGCACACCTCTCCCTCACTTTAATCCAATTCACGCCCAAGTTTTGACATCTCACCCCCCCAACTTCAAAGTCTTGTGGCGATGGGCGAGCGACGAAGCAGCAGGTGTGGATACACTGGGAGCTGTAGCCGCGGACCTGCACACAGTCCGGCTCAGGTCTCATGGTCGTTTTCTTGGTGACTGAAGCAACAGCAGGATTCGGCGTCTACCTGAGTGATTGAGCAGCCCTTTTTAGGACCACACTGCTCACCTCCGTAGCCAGAGGAAGGGGCTAGAAAAGGTGCCCTAAAACATTGTTGCTTCACAGAACCCTGGCCAGTTTACCGCGGCTGGAGGGGATCCCAATTTTATGCGGTCGAATAACAAAATTAAAAAGTAAACATAAGATGATACCACTCACTATTGGCACATGGAACGTACGCACGCTTCAAGACAACCCCTCAGCAGATCGACCAGAAAGAACAGCCTTGGTCGCCAGAGAGCTCGCGCGATTTAACATTGATGTCGCGGCACTGTGTGAAACTCGTCTAGCTAACGAAGGTCAGCTCACAGAAATAGGAGGCGGTAATATTTGGAATTTGTTGAGTTTGGTGAAAATAAGGATATATAATATGTTTGGGTCCTATAATGAAGTATGAATTCAAGTAGCGTTTAACTCTTACACTGTGGACGACGTAAGGGGGACATCAAGGAGTGACCCCGCTCTATGCGGAGGATGCCCCCCACACGCCATCCGGTCAGTGGGCTTTTCCACCCAATACTTACCTCTCGTCCAGAGTCCCGCTGTGGTCTTACTTCCTTGAAGTCAGACCCTGCTTTTATATCCCATGTCACACACTTGCTTCACTCCAGAAGGGCACATTGCTTGGTGAAGTGGGTGAAGGGTTAGAAATCACTATTCATTTGCGCAAGATCCAAAATAATAACTAACAGTTCTCTTATAGCGACCCACTTCCCTTAATTAAATGCCGCCACCACAGGTCGTCCACTTAATATATGATAAAGAGGCGACTTGAAACACCCCATTTAATTAAACCCACAAAAACAGTTTAGTAGACTGACCCCACCAAACCCAATTTAGTAGATCGTCCCGAAACTCAAGGCTATTATAACAAATGTCTCTTCAGGTAACGCGATTCTTAAATCAGACAAAGGCAGAGCTTAATAAAAGAATATATTTATAATGACAAAAAAGTCACAGTGCATATACAGATATAAAAGATATTACAATTAACCTCACTGGCGTTCCAATTCTGACATATTTTATATGTCTGAATCAGTATGATTAAGGCTAGGATCAGACGAACGCATTCTGTGCGGACTGTGCGTCCGTGCACAACGGACGTACTTTCTGACTTACGACAAGGTAGTGGCCACACGGTCCGTTTTTGTGACTGACGTTTTTTTTGACTGATGTAGATGGGAAATAAAATTAATATGAAAAAACATTTTGTCCGTCAAAAATGCAGTCCGTCTGACTATGTTTCATCACTCCGCACTTCCGTTATAGCGGTTTTACGTTCTTGCCTAATTTGATTCTTTTTGCCGCGTCCGTTGTGCATCCACACTTCTGTGCAGACGTACTTCGTGTGTGGGTCTCTATTGATCATAATTGTATGCTACCACGGACGTAAAATTGTGCGGCATCATGGACGTGAACACTACGCTCGCCTGACCCGAGCCTCATCCATCCCCCTAGCCCAAGTGTGGCACACTCGGGCTGGATACATATCTGTACCTGCGCTCCCTCACTGTCCCCCGCTGTCACCTCCGTGCGGTGGCAGCATCCTGCTTCCTGGTTCCCTTCTCGCGAGAAGGGAAGCAGGATGCCGCAGTCGCACGTAGGAGAATGCGATTGCAGAGGTCAGCAAGGGAGTGCAGGTATAGGTATGTATCTAGCCCAAGTGTGGCTCGGGGTCACTGCTTTGAGCAATGAAATTTAACCCCGAGCCACACTCAGGAATTTGCCAGGGAGGTTAATATTTACACCCCCAAACAGACAAATAAAACAAAATAAAAAAAGAACCCCTATCTACTTACACACTAGATGAATCTGTCACCAGGGGCTGGTTTGGAAAAGATGACAATTACTTCCACTGGCATGACCCCAAAAAGTAAGCACATGTTGGAGGGGGCAGCTTACATTTATACACTGCTGCTGGTGGTCAGATTTCATGGACACAGGAGTGTCCAGATCTGCTTTGTGACTTTTAAGCATTGTATAACTAAAAAGTAAATTGTTCTCCAGATACAATAAATCACATGTTTGGGAGAAAGCAGCTGCTTCTTTGACATTAATCATGCTTTATGATTCCCTTTGAGAAACAGTCTTTGATTTGCCTTAGGCTTTCATTTTATCCTAGGAAGATGTGACCAGGGCCCCCCTGCTGTGGTGGAACACAGGACAAGACTTTCACACCTACCTAGATCAAAAAGAACTTAATTGCTTTGAAGCCTCCTAGGAAGACAAAAGGCCCCTTCAGATCTTAATGACCTCTTCTGAATAAAATAAGTCATGTCTGCATAGAAGGCAGCACTGTACAGTTATTATATAATAGTTTACCAGGTCACAGTCTGAACTTTCCTGCAATGCCTCTCTTTAACCCCTTAGGTGCTGGTCCGTGATCCGGTGCCAATTGGTACCGGATCCTGGACTTCTCCCGGAGGTGGATGACATCTTGGATGTCAGTCAAGCCTCTGGGTCCTCTCTCCATCCACTAACATCATCGCAAATGGGCCAATGAAGTCAGTTAGGGAATTAACCCCTAGATGTCTATAGTAAAAAATATGGGAGTCCTTTGCTAGAGGTTCATGTTTGTTATCATTGTAAAGGCCAGAGCATGGCCTTCCACTGATACCAAACATGACCATGTTCAGTGTAGAAAAAAAAAAAAAGAGTTAAAAAA